>CM060322.1:62466330-62478830 GCA_030674155.1 Stramonita haemastoma
TGGAAAGATAAAAATATTCACTCAACTCCAAGATCAGACTAATGCGCTCCCTTGTCATATCCACATTCCTGTATGCCTGTGAATCATGGACCCTGACTGCAGATTTGGAGAGAAGAGTACAGGCGGTAGAGATGAGATACTTCTGGAGACTCTTGGCATCTCCTACAGAAACCACATAAGCAACGAAGACTTGCATAACAGAATCCAGCAAACCATTGGTCCCTACGAAAATCTTCTATCAATGTAACGAAGCAAAACTTAAATGGTACGAGCATGTCACAGGATCAAAAGGACTAGCAAAAACAATACTGCAAGGCACTGCCCAAGGAGAAGAAAAAGAGGCAGACCAAGGAAGAGATGGGAGGACAACATCAGCGAATGGACAGTCCTAGAACTCAATAAAACCCTGAGAAAGACAGAACAGAGAAAGGAATGGAGGAAACTGGTTGCGAAGTCTTCATGGGTGCCCCCACGGTTGCCAGACTAAGGATATAGATGATAGATAGATAGATAAATGATAGATAGATAATAGATAGATAATAATAGATAGATCTATGATCGATGATGATAGATAGATAGATAGATAGATGATAATAGATAATAGATAGAAGATAGATAGATAATCAAATGAACGTTGTACCAAATTGTAGCCTTCTTATCTACTTATAGTTAGTATACTAGTTGTTAGTATGTATACTTACTATACTACTTTACAACTATACTCTATCTACTACTATACTATACTTACTAGTACTGTAGATACTTACACCATCTATCTTTGTATTTTGTGTGTAGGAAATATTGCCACTAGAAATCAGTACGTACCCAGGCTTTTCTTCTTAGAAATTGCACAGAAAGCAGTACACCGAGTGTATTGGTTTTCCTATGACAATGGTTTTTTCCCTACAGAACTTGCCAAGGCCAACTCCACGGCTGACCTGTATCGTAGGAGGATTTATTTTTGGTGGGGAGGGAATGTATTTGGAGGGATTGTTTTTGTGGTTTTTCGTTTTAAATATTTATTGTTTTGTTGCTGTTGGTTGTGTGCTTGTATTTTTTATACTGGTGAGTTCTTTACCTTATGTCCTACTAACCACCTGGAGATTCTTGAAAGATCAAGCCCCCTCCTCTGTTTAAAGACATACTCCTTGCATAATGTTCAATGTTTCTGTTAATTCTCTTCTGTATAAATATGTTGTTTCGGGACTGGATAGCTAAGTGGTCAGAGTGCTTGCTCTCCCCAAGTCAAAGTTAAGCAGCGTCGAGCGTGGTTATTAATTGGGTGGGTGACGTTTGCGCGACTTGGCTTCAGTACAGTCCCCCACTTCACCCAGCTGTGAATGGGTACCTGCCCTCTTAAGGGTCAGGGAAGGTAAAGCAGCGAGGGAGAGGAGGTGGGCGCCGCCCTCAATACGCTGGCCCCTAGAGAAGCTGAGGTCTCTGACCCCTCGCTCCCCTACGACCACACAGGTTATGGACACCTTAACGTTTTTACCTTTGTATGTTGTTTCGGGGATCTAAACCTTCGTATTTTACAAGTACAAAAACCAAGTCCAGAATCTTACCTATTCCTGCCTCAGATGCACTACATGCTAGTGATGAGGTGTTCTTTCAGGCTTGCACCCTATGGCCATGGGACTTCATCACAGGTTTTAGTCCGTCTGCTGCTTCCAAAGCTGCTCTTATTGACTTCCGGCATGTAATCAGTCATTCTGTGAAAATAGCAAGGATCTTAGTGTGGTGTTTGGTTCATCAAAACTTTTCTTCTTCTTCTCCATCTCCCCCCCTCTCTGTCTGTCTGTCTGTCTGTCTGTCTGTCTGTCTGTCTGTCTGTCTGTGTCTGTCTGTCTGTCTGTCTGTCTGTCTGTGTCTGTCTGTCTGTCTGTCTGTCTGTCTGTCTGTCTCTCTCTCTCTCTCTCTCTCTCTCTCTCTCTCTCTCTCTCTCTCTCTCTCTCTCTCTCTCTCTCTCTCTCTCTCTCTCTCTCTCTCTCTCTCTCTCTCTCTCTCTCTCCTCTCTCTCTCTCTCTCTCTCTCTCTCATATCTTTCGTCCACTCCTGTCGAAGCCATTACAGAAACACTCAAAAACTTTCACACATTGCCTCTTGGGCAAGATGAACTTGTCGGAGCTCAGTCCTATGGAGTTCATAGAGTGCATGCTGGGTGTATTCGTATCCCTGTCACAGGCCAAAGCTGACCTTCTTTTCTACGGAAGATTGATACGTGTTTTTACTTTGTGCGCAAGAGCTTGGGTAGGGGACGGGATCGCTCAATGATCAGAGCACTCGCTTTCCCCCAGCCGAGGTTAAGCACTATCTAGCGTGGTTACCAGTTGGATGGGTGACCGTTTACTGTCCTTAGCTTCAGTACAGTCCCCAAGTTCACCCAGCTGTAAATGGGCTCCTGCCCTTTTTAGGGTCAGGGAAGGTAAAGCAGCAAGGGAGAGGAGATAGGCGCCGCCATAAATATACTGGCCCCAAGAGAAGCTGAGGTCTCTGATGCCTTACTCCCTACCACATAGGTTATAGGACACCTTTACCATTACCTTTTTGCAAGAGCCCATGACTCCGTTCGCACACAGGACTGGGTTTATAGCCTCATCCAAACGACTGGAAGTCCACAACTATTCACAAGTCAAATACTTTACTATCTCACAAATAGATTTTAAAAAAAAAACAGGATTGGAGTTGGAACCACTGTCTATTATGTTGGTGAAAAAAATGAAAATATAAACTTCAGGAGAGAATGGAACTCCCACGCTTACATCACATAAATCAGTAACCCGACAATTCAGCCATTGACATATGCCCCACACCCTCCCCCCGGCTCCTGGCACAAAGTACGCTTAAAAAAAAAACTTTTCATTAAGCTCTCATACAAGATTTTACGTAAAGGATGAGTTATAGTTTAAGCGTAATTATCTTCTTTCAAAGTTACCTTTGATCTATTCCTAGTTTAGACACGCAGAGAGAGAGAGAGAGAGAGAGAGAGAGAGAGAGAGAGAGAGAGAGAGAGAGAGAGAGAGAGAGAGAGAGAGAGAAGAGAGAGAGAGAGAGAGAGAGAGAGAGGAGAGAATTCAGTCAGTGCATCTATTCCTGTACAGATCTTTGTTGTTGTGGAGACTATGGAGTTACACTAAACTAGATTTCTAAGAGAAGCTGGCCCCAGGTTTTTAAAAGTTGTATATCAGTGTTTGATGTCAGTAAAGTGCCTATAGGTACATTACAATCTCCTTATGCTTTTGAAAATTATGTTGAAATTGTCTTCAACCTTGACAAGCTTTTGATCTAGTGTACTCTTATTTTAGACAGAAAAAAATCTTCTGATGTTGGTGAGTATGGCGGCATTATTTTGGTGAGGTACTTAAAACCCGCCACGCTAACTCCACATTCAGTATGTGCTTTAATGTCTCACAGAGATTCTCAGGTATTGTGAATGAGATAGAGGGTATGTTCTGAGAGATGGGGGACGACGGGATAGCCTAGTGGTCTGAACATTGCGCTGGCAATTTGACCACCCGTGTTCGATTACCATTCGAGGGGATTTTTCCCCCTGGAGTTAACATCAGTGCTGACTCCACTCTCCCCAAAAGTCCTCCGGATGAGACTATAAACCGAAACCCTGTGTGCAAACGCACAGAGAAAATCTTGCGCACACGTTAAATCCTGTTCCGCTTTTTGGTAAGGCTAGGCCATTGTGTGCCAGTGGGAACAGATGACAAATTTACAAAACTGCGTACACACGAGGACTGGATGTAAAAAAGCACATGAGTGCTTATTCCATTATCCTCCATATAACAATAAGTAAATAAATAGATGACCCCCGAGTTGTAACCTTGAAAGCAACCTGCAACAACAGCAGCAACAACAACAACATAACAGGATATATTAAAAAAGAAAACATTACAATTATATTTGTAGTGGATATCTTTTGATGTCCCCCCCCCCCCCCCCCCCCCCCTTGCCCCCTTTCCTTACTTTTCAAGTAAACAAATACTTCAGGGGATTTTTCTGCTTTCGACTTCCTGTTTGATATTCATCAGTCTCTATGTACTTTTATCAATATTCTTAGCTTTTTTTCTGATGTGTGTGTGTATGTGTGTGCGCGCTTGTTGTGTGTGTGTGTGTGTGTCGTGTGTGTGTGTGTGTAGTGGTGTGTGGTGTGTGTGTGTGTGTGTGTGTGGCGGTGTGTGTGTGTTGTGTGTGTGGGGTTGTGTGTGTGTTGTGGATGGTTGTCTGCTTTCTATTTTCCTGTCTTCTTTGTCTGTCACACGCGCACGCACGCAAACATCAGGCACGCTCTCGCGGGCACACACACACACACACACGACCACGCACACGCACGCACGCACACAGCACGCACGCACGCACGCACGCACACACACACACACACACACTAACATCTTTTCAAGTTTTTTTCGTTTCGCATTCATTTACTGTCTAACGACCATTTCTCCACAGGCATGTTGTTTCCTGCGTATTGGTGGTCAGAGTGATGCACTCGTGATCTGCTGATCCGGGTTCGAATCTCGTTCAGGAGGACTTTTTCTCCGGAGTTAACATTAGTCCCTACTCCACTCCTCCAAAGGTTCCTCGATGATGTGAACAGCCGTTGTGAACGAACGAAGGACATTTGCGCACATTGTTAATACCTGTTCTGCTTTTTGGAAGAGTAGGTCATTGTGTGCCGTTTAGAAATGGATGACAAAATTGATAAAACTGCACACACACAGGGACTGGAAATTTAAAAAAAAGTACATGAGTTCTGATTCCATTATCCAAGAGATTATATGAAAATAAGTAAAGTATTATGTAGCCGTACTTTAATGTTAGCAGTTTTCGCTCAGTAGCAGTTTCGCCAATGTTAGCAGTTTGCTAGGAATATTTCTGTAGCTTACACTAATCCACTCTCCAGCAGGAGTCTTGTGATAATTCTCAGTAACTAAACACACATCGAGTACTACTAAAATTGTTTGCTTTATGTGCACAATGTCAGATTAACGTATTTACTTCAAAGGTCTGTTCATTTACTCCTTTATCTAATAAACATACTTTTTTCTTCCTTTCAGATGTACATCTATGACACATTTTCTTCCTTCAGAGTACATCTAATGACATTTTTCTTACGTTCAGTGTATATCTAATGACATATTTTCTCCTTTCAATGTACTATCTAATGACATATTTTTTTCCTTTCAATTACTATCTAATGAAAAATATTTTTTCTTCCTTTCAGATGTACATCCTGCTTCTGTTAAGCACTCATGAGGTTTTCTACGTCCAGTTTCCGTGTGTATGCATGCGCTTTGTAAATGTCACGCATTCTTGTTCTTTAAATCACTTTACATAAAAAATTCTTTTCTCTCTTTCAGATGTACATCCTGTTCTGCCTGCAGTCTCCAAACAACAGCTCGCCAGTGTTCGGACTGGTGGCTGTACGCTTAGCCAGCCTGAACCAGACCCTCAATCCCTGGATCTACGTCATCCTCCGTAAAATCCCTCCTCTCCCGGCTGGCTCGCCTGTGCCGACACTACCGTTTCTCGTGCCGTAGATCCCGGGACGACAAACCCTCGAGGTCTCAGAACCGCGGAGACCTACCCAGTTTCACAACCCACCCGTGTATCTGCACCGCAAGAGCGGCGGGAAGAACGGCACGAGCGTGAAGAACAAGTACGTGCACGTGGGTAAACAGCTGTGCCCCAGCTCCCAGTTCGTGGGGTATCAGGAACTGAAGATGCTTCCTGAGGGAAGAGGGGGGAAGGGGGGGAGGAGGAGCGGGAGTTCTAAGAGCAGCAGGAGCCGGGAGAAGAAGGGAGGAGGGGGAAGCAGCAGCAGTTATTACGGGAGTAGGTGGATTTCAGAAACGGGGCAGGTTGTGAAAGACGTCAGCAGTGGTGGTGGTGTGTGTTCCGCCTGCAGAGACAGGTTGAAAGACGGTGGGGGTGGGGTAGGGGGGAGGGGGAATCCTGACTACCCCCGCCCTTCCCTGCCCCCACCCCCCTCCCTCCACAGCTGCAGTCACCCTGTCTTACCTGTCTGCAGCTCGCCCTTTGACCCGTCTGCGGAAGAAACCCCCCACCCCCACTCCCTCCCCGCTGACGGCGCATACGTGGATTTCTTCCGTCATCTTCCCGCTTCCGGTGTTCCTCCTCTTCTGTGTCCTGACGTCACTCTGGATGACGTCACTGCGGCCACGTACAGGGCCCAGGTGTGCAGAGGGGAGGGGTCAGAGACCAACGTCCTGAGCTGTATCAGCGAGGCTGATGATCACGGCTACAGCTCCAAAATCAGCACGGATTCTTCCCGCATGTCCTCTCCGGAGAGATCTCCCCCAGGAGTTCCTCCCCTCACTGGTATTGTCTCAAACTTAGAAGCGGAGACTGAGTTTTCCCAACAGGCAGACGAGACTCAACACTTGATTTTGACAACGTCTGATGTTTTAGAGAGAGAAGGTGCGTTTCATAATAATTCAGAACAGAATGATGTGAAGAACTTCAAAGAAAATCGTGAGATGCAGCAAAGATTTAGACACGATGTAAAGGGTGCTGATTGCAGTGTTAAAGAAACCCGTTTGAACGATAATAACTTCAATCAAAAACAGTCTGCATTTCTAGCAGGCGCGCATGGAGATAACGCTAAACCACAAGATTGCAGCATAAAGCAATCTGTCCCTAACGGTCACCTCGACCAGGCGAGAACTGGAGCTTTCACAGAGAAACACACCGCCAGAAATTCCAAACCCAGCGAGCCGAGTTCCTCTAAACTCAACCACTGCCACAGAGACGATAGTTTAGATTTCACCAGTGGTGTCTTCGACTGTCGTGATGATGACGACGACGACGACGACGATAATGATGATGGTGGTGAAGATAATAATGACGATGATGATGATGTGTATGATGACAATGTGGAGTATGGACCTAATGTGAAGGAGGAGAGGATGGGGAAGAAGGAGGGGGGAGAGAGACACAGCAGCAGCAGTCGGACTATGTCTAGTTCCAGCGCTGGAACATTGGTGGATTCCTCTTCTGGCCATGACAATGTGTCTGTGCTCTACAGGCATTTATCCTCCTCCAGTGCTCAGTGAAGACATTTGAATAATTATGGTGAATTCTTTAAAGGTGTGCTTTTTTCATTATTTTACAGAAACGCGCATGTGTGTGTGGGAGGGGGGAGGGGGGTTGTGTGTGTATGTGAGTGAGTGAGTGAGTGTGTGTGTTGTGTGTGAGTGTGTTGTGTGTGTGTGTGTGTGTGTGTGTGTGTGTGTGTGTGTGTGTGTGTGTGTGTGTGTGTGTGTGTGTGTGTGTGTGTATGTAAACATTCGTGAATAATTATTTGCTCGCTCGCATTTATATAACGGACGCCACAAACATGACAGAAGATGTACACACATAATACGCGTACAGAATTTAAGTATGTACGTATGTGCACGCGAACACACACAAACAGGCGTGCGCGCAACACACACATACCACACTACGTACGCACACACACACCACCACACACATAGCACAACACACACAACCACACACACACACACACCACACACACACACACACACACACACACACACACACACAACACACACACACACACACACACACACACCCCTTTTTGTTTGGGAGGGGGTTACATTTTTCAACTTTAATCCGTACGAGACTATTCCGAAAGTGCCACATATCTTGTAAAGACATTCATATGTACTGACTTTAAAAAAAAAGACTGGATATGAATAGTCAATATTATGAACTCTTTGAACATGTTCAATGTTGTGCTGGTATCGTTGTTATACGCTATGTCGATTGCAATAAGCTTGAATTGTACTTGAATTTAAGATTACGTGCTTGTTGTTACTATGCTGATTACATTATCCGTGTTATGCTTGTTCCATGCTTATTGAATGAATAAAATTTAATCTTACTTAAATCAATTGCACTGCCATCCTCGCGTGTGTCGAGTCATTGCTGTGTGTGCTTCTTTATCATTTTCTAATTCGTAAAAAACCGTTGTAGCTCCCTAACTTTGAAATACAGAGAGACGTGGCTAATTCCATTTTCTAATCTGAGCTTTGTTTTTTTTTAAATTCCAGTGGGTTTTTCTTTTGTTGATGTTTTGTGTTTGTGCGACACAACTTTTTTAGTGTTTTGTTTCGGGTGTAGAATTTTTGTGTGCATGTGACACAGTGTTACTAGTGTGTTGTTTCCTTTGTAGATGTTTTGTGCTTATGTGACACATTGTTTCCAGATTTTTACAACATTATATCTGCTTTTACCTGGTGCACTGTGCGTGTACGTATGCGTCTGTGATCTGTCTTCCCCTGTGTTGTGCGAAAGATGAGGATGCAGCACCAGTCTATCACAGAAAGGACCACAACTTTATTTCCAATATCGAGAGTGGATGGAAAAGGGGAAAATAAGGGAAAAGGGAGAGACAGACAGACAGACAGACAGACAGACAGACAGACAGACAGAGACAGAGAGATACAAGAGAAAGAGATTTGTTCTTTCATAATGAGGATAATGGCATAAGCACTGAAGTGTTGTTGTTGTTGTTGTTGTTGTTTTTACATCTAATCCCCGTGTGTATGCAGTTTTGTCAATTTTGTCGTCTGTTTCCACCGCCACACAGTGGCCTACTCTTTCGTAAAGCGGAAAAGGTTTTAACGTGTGCGCAATATGTTCTGTATGCGATTGCACACCGGGCCTCGGTTTATAGTCTCATCCGAAAGACCTTTGGGGAAAGTGGAGTTGTCACTGGTGTTAACTACAGGGGGAAAATCTCCTTGAACGAGAGAACGCAAACGCAAACGCAATTTTATTTAACGAGGGTAATAGATTAAGTAACAAGACTTTTTTTCATCCAGCCCTCAAAGAAAAGAAAAATAATTCCAAGAAAAACACAGCAATTGATACAAACGAACATACACAAACATGGATACCAATAATTCAAAAAAGAAGGAGAGAGAGAGAGAGAGAGAGAGAGAGAGAGAGAGAGAGAGAGAGAGAGAGAGAGAGAGAGAGATGGGGCATTTCCATGTAAGATCTTATGCATCAAAACTCCTTTGTTAAAAAGAAGCTTGGATTTAAGGGGAAAAATATTATTCTCCGAATGGTCAGCTACTGTTAAAGAAGATGATTTGTTTAAGATAAGCTTTATGGCGCGTTTATGCACTCTCACTATTAATTTAAGGAGATTGTTGCTGGCCATATCCCACAATGTAGATGCATAATCAATAGAAGTTTGAATATAAGAATAAAAAAATATTTTTCTGGCATGCAGAGTTAGGAAATTTTTTATCTTACCGAGTTGGTATACCTTTGAGGCAATGTTTTTTGACAGTTTTTGGATGTGGGCAGACCATAGTAGGTTGTTATCAATGGTTATCCCTAAAATTTTGTGATTTGAGACTTCCTCTATTTTTTCATTGCCAATATAGAGCGGTGGTAGATCGATATTAAGGTTCTATCGTTTCTGTCTTGTGGAAATGAGCATAAATTTGGTTTTCTTTGGATGAAGTGCCATGTGGTTTATTTGAGTCCATTCCAGAAGCACATTAATATCTTCTTGCAAATTGCGGAAGACTTGAGACGAGTTAACATGGTTAATATCAATAGTGGTGTCATCTGCAAATAAGTCACAGGAAGCTTTTGTAAATAAAGGGAGATCATTAATGTAAACAGAAAATAATGCGGGACCTAGGATAGAACCCTGTGGTACACCAAATTTATTTGGTAGAAAAGGGGAACAATATTTGTTAACATAAACTTGTTGTTGTCTGTTAGAAAGGAAGGAAGATATAAGCTTTAAGGCATCAGAAGATAGTTTATAATATACAAGTTTCCTTATTAGCAGATTGTGGTTGATAACATCAAAGGCCTTCGCAAAATCTATAAATAAAACTCCTGTAAATTCTTTTTTGTTTACATTAACTAACCATCTGTCTATAAGTTTAACAAGGGCAGTGTGGCATGAATGATTTGCTCTGAACCCAGACTGATTGGGGTGTATAAGGTTATTTTCATTTAAATGAGTAAGTAGGCATTTATTAATGTGTTTCTCTAATGGTTTTGAGAGGACAGATAAAATTGAGATGGGTCTATAATTAGTGGGATCAGTTCGATCTCCTGATTTATACAAAGGAATAATTTTGCTGTGTTTAAACATAGTTGGAAAGGTATTTTTGCTTATGCAAAGATTATAGATGTAAGTCAGTGTCTCTGCTATGACTGGTGCAGCTAATTTAAGAATTTTGCTATTCAAACCATCTAAGCCACAAGTTGCCCTCTGCTTCATACTTTTCAAAGCGGTAAATACTTCGTGTACGCTCATGCATGGAATTCTTAGTTCGGAATTTATATTTTTGTTGCTGCAAAAGGCTTCTAAAACTTTTAAGTTATTAGTTTTTGATTTATCATTAGTTATTATTCTATCTGAAATAGTTGCAAAATGAAGGTTTAAAGCATCAGCAGAGATATCATCTAAAACGCTAGGTGTTTTATTACAGTTCTTTCTAGTAAGTAGATTGACTGCTTTCCATACAGACTTGCTGTCTTTCTTTTTACTGATTAAGTCTTCAAAGTATTTCTTTTTTTCAGCACGTAGGAGGAAGGTTACAAAATTTCTTTGCTTTTTATATTCTTGATGGCTTCCTTTTTTCAAAAGATAATCTCTTTGGTATATTTGTTTTTGTACTTCTTTTGTCAGCCATGGAGGTTTAGATTGGTAGCTGACTCTTTTGGTTTGAAATGGTGCATGCTTATTATAAATACTATAAAAAATGGTGTACCATATTTCTAAGGACTGATTAGGGTCAGTGCACTGATATACATCGTTTAAAGGTGAGTTTAACAGATCTGAAAGAAATTCAGCATCATCAAAGTTAGAAAAATTCCTTAGGTAGAGGTAGATTAATCAAATGAGAATGTCTAGAATGTCTAAATCAAATGAGAATGTCGAGAGAGAGAGAGAGAGAGAGAGAGAGGAGAGAGAGAGAGAGAGAGAGAGGAGAGAGAGAGAGGAGAGAGAGAGAGAGAGGGGAACTCGAACTCGAACTCGAACTCGAAATGTTTATTGAGAGTAAATGGATAAGCACAAAGCTTCTTTACACCATGCTCTCACAAAAAAACAAAACAAACAAGAAAAAACAAACAAAAAAACCACACAAAATCGGAAAAAAGGAAATGAAAGGAAAAACCACACACACACACACACACACACACACACACACACACACACACACACACACACACACACACACAACAACACACACACACACACACACACACACACACACACACCACACACACACACACACACACACAGGAGAGAGAGAGAGAGAGA
The DNA here is from genome assembly GCA_030674155.1 of Stramonita haemastoma. Classification (NCBI taxonomy): domain Eukaryota; kingdom Metazoa; phylum Mollusca; class Gastropoda; order Neogastropoda; family Muricidae; genus Stramonita; species Stramonita haemastoma. Next base: position 62,477,669 of record CM060322.1, read on the forward strand.
GAGAGAGAGAGAGAGAGAGAGAGAGAGAGAGAGAGAGAGAGAGAGAGTTTGCTGGGGCTCTTTTTTAGCGATACAGTGAGTGTTTGGATTTTGTCTTTCAACTTCGGTATTCTTAAAACGTGTGCTATTATCGTCATCCTTGTCATTGTTTTGTTGTTGTTGTTGTTGTTGTTGTTGTTCTTCTTCTTCTTCTTCTTCTTCTTCTTCTTCTTCTTCTTCTTCTTCTTCTTCTTCTTTGTCTTTGTCTTTGTCTTCGTCTTCTTCTTCGCAATTCTAAAAAGAAACTTTTCATTAGCCTTACCATTATCGTCATCGTCATCATCATCATCGTATTCATCGTCATCATATTCATCATCACATTCATCGGCATGAATTATTGTTGTCTTTTGATAAATGATGATGATGATGATGATAATGATGATGATGATTGTTGTTGTTGTTGATATTATCATAATTATATTATTATGTTTTTGGTTTTGTTTTTGTTTGTTTGTCACGATCATTTTCTCACTATCATTTTTGTGGATCATCACTATTTCACACAACAACAGCAACAACAACACAATAACTACTGCTACTACTGCTGCTTCTGCTACTACTACTTCTATTGCTTCTACTATCTATACTTCTACTACTACTACTACTACTACTACTACTACTACTACTACTACTACTACTACTACACGACGTACGTACGACTACACACGACTACTACTGACACGACGACGACTACTACTACTACTACTACTACTACTACTACTACTACTACTACTACTATACTACTACTACTACTACCTACTACCACATACTAATTAATTCAGCACTGCCACTACTAATACTTCTGCTAAACCACAACTACGAATTATGTATTAGTACTTCTACTGCTGTTATTGGGAACAAACACAAGAAGCAACTTTTGATTGATTATACCTATAACAATTTCTGTGCATAATTTTCAAACATTTATAGCTTAATTTTTGTTGTATACTTTTTTGGTAGAAAATCTTGGTAAAACTCATTACAGAACACTTTATGTTTCGGAAGATGATTTTTGCAGGAACGCGTGTATGTTATATAATAAATGTATGCCATTGAAAACTTACGTCTAATATGAATCCCTGTTGTAGCATTGAATAATATCAAGTCAGAAAATGTTAATATA
>CM060322.1:62483830-62558830 GCA_030674155.1 Stramonita haemastoma
AAATACTAGCAACCCCCCCCCCCCCTCGTCCCTAAAATCCACGAGATAGAGAGAAGGGGGGGGGGGGGGGAGAGAGTGAGAGGTATCCTCATTGTGGACCCTTCAGACAACTGAATTTGTTGTGTTCTTCATTTTGAAAAACATGGCCTAGGCCTAATGTAAGCTAGAGCCTCCACGTGCAACACGTAAGAGATTGGCTCACAAACCGGCATGTGTTCTTGCCTGGAGCTAGCGAACGTTTGCCTTTTTCGTGTCGTTAAGCGGCCCCCCCCCCCCCCCCCCCACCCCACTTCCCACCCGACCTATTTCTTTTTCTATGTACCACAAGTCCCATAATTCCTTGATTGAAGATGGCGGAAAGATTCACTCGACGTGTCCACATGGTGAGTATATTTTTTGGTCTTTTTACTAATGTTGCTAACTTAGGCGCACAAGCATTGTTTACGATAGAAGTTTTTGGTATGTTTTGGTAACAATGTTGTTCAGAATTAATTGAATTAGATAGCTGTTTTATGCCTAAATGCTCGATATCACTGATTCAGAAGTGACCGGTCTTGCCCTTTGACCTTTACTGCCTGTATGAATGTGTCCCAGCTTTTTTTTTTTTTTAAAGAAAGGGGGAGGACAGATAGCAGAATTTTGAAAACAGAATGATAGTAAAGCTGTGAATTTTATACTTCGCAAGGGTTTGAACGTAGTTTGATGTTAGGTAAATCAAACTGATTATTTAAAGTTCGAACTGGTAACAATGAGCACAATGTAGCACGTGACCATCAGAGACTCTGAGCTCACATTCACCCCGCGTGTCAAGTGTCGTCCCTTGTTCATATCTTGCCATGTTTTTTTTTTATATTAAACATATTATAATTTGCTTTTATTCTTCATTGTGAATGGATATTAGCTGAATGAGGCTGCATTGCATAGTAAGTTCATGGATGTGTTAAAGTATTTTATTTTGGTTTGGTTTAAATGTTTATGGGCTCTGTTTCTATCTCTTACTGTATTCATATTTTTTTAAATTTTAAGATGACTACCCTAACTCATTTTATTAAGTATTTTTTTATATCAAAGATAATGGAATAAGCACTCATGAGTTTTTTTTTTACATCTAGTCCCCGTGTGTATGCAGTATCAAATTTTACTGTTCCCACCGGCACACAGTGGCCTACTCTTACGAAAAGCGGAACAGGATTTAATGTGTGCACAAGATGTTCTGCGTGCGTTTGCACACTGGCCTCGATTTACAGTCTCATCCGAAAGACTTTTGGGGAGAGTGGAGTCAGCACCGATGTTAACTCCAGGGAAAAATCCCCTCGAGCGGGAATCAAACTTCGGTCGTCAAAAATGCGGGCAATGTTCTGACCACGAGGTTATCCCGTTCCTTTTGTTCCCCACATGTATACTTAGGGAAACGACGTCAGCTACTGAACAGAGAGGGAATCATGAAGGGAGTCTTAAGACATTAGGCAAGAAAGGAATCCAAGCCGCTGCAACTTCAGGTACCCAGAAGAATGATATTACGTGTGTTATTTGTTTCAGGCGCGAAATACTTCGACGGTGATGTCTCTACAACCTCTACGTGGGTACCTTATGTCAAGGTAAGTCATTTCAAGGTAAGTGACGTGTGATGTTTGTACGTGTGTGCGTTGGAACACGCTTTCAAACAAAGGCAATGCTTGTTTGTTTTAACTTTTGTTTCTTATCGTCTTCACTGTTGCATTCCCCCCCCCGAGGAGTAATAAAGAAAATAAAGAAGGGAGGCAATGCAAAGACCCTGGAGTTCAACTCCCCCCCCCCCTCCCTCCACTTCAGTCAAAAGACAAACCTCCAGCAGAATGCATACACAGGGTGACATGAATTTGTTTGGCGTTTTTGGATGTGTCAGCCACTTCTGCAACCAAGGCCAAGCCAATAAGACGATATGGTGGAAACAAGGCGCGCGCGCCGCGTACGTACACACACACACCACACCCCACACACATACGAACACGCACGCACGGACACGTGTGTTTGTACATGTGTGCGTGAGAGCATCTTTAAAGGTAAGTCATTTCAAGGTAGGAGGCGTGATGTGTGTGCGTGCATGTGTACGTGGAAAATCATTTTCAGATAAATCAAGGCAAGGTAAGTGGCGTGGTCCGTGCACATTATGTGCACATTCCTGGAAAATTTCTGTTCCACGAAGTTTTATCGGACAACATTTTTAACTTCCCGAGATCCGGCTTTTTCCGTCTAATATGAGTGAAGGTGTTATAGGGGCTTTTAAGGAACCTGGTTTTGGTTTTATCTTAGCCTATTTTATGTGCGATCGATGTGGGCTTTTCCACAACGTGGTGGCTGTCCTGGGTGACCCGTATGGTTGACCAGGGCGTTGCTACAAGGACAGTGGAGTTGGTTTTGTACCCCGTTTTAATCTGTATATAACTGTACAGGTAGTAATTTGATTTTTAAAATTTGACGAGGTGACAGCCCTGATATGGCCTGTGAGGTCAGCGGGGCTATAAACAGCATGATTGGATTGGATTGGTGAAGTGTGTGTAAACATAATTTTAAGTTGTCATGTCAAGTAGGTGACATGATGTGTGTACATGTGTGCATATTCCCGGAAAATTTCTTTACCACGATGTTCCACCGGACAACATTTTCAGCTTCCCGAGAAAATCGGGCTTTTTAAAAAATCCATATGAGTGAAAGTGTCAGTTTTTTTAAGGAAACTGATCTTGGTTTATCTCATTGTACGTGTGGTTGATGTGGTTTCTCCCATAACGCGGTGTCCGTCCTAGGCTGACCCTTATGGTTGACCAGGGCGTTGGTGCAAGGAAGGTCAGTAGAGTTGATTTTATATCCTGTTTTAATCTGTATAATAAACGGGTTTATTCTGAATTTACAATTTTACGAGGCCATAGCCCCGATATGGTCTGTGTGGGTCGGTGGTGCTATAAATAACGAGATTGGACTGGAAAGGATTCAATGGATGGATTGGATTGGTGTGCTGGAAACATGGTTTTCAGGTAAGTTAAAGGTGAGTGACGTGGTATACTTGGAACTATTATTTTTTTTAAAGCGGCGCGGTACAAAGATCAGGCTGATGGCACACTGGTCATCTCAATATGTCTGTATGCTTGTGAGTCATGGACCCTCACAGCGGATCTGGAGAGGAGAATACAGGCCACAGAGATGAGATGCTTTTGCAGACTCCTTGGCATCTCTTACAAAGACCACATTAATAACGAGGAAGTGAGAATCGGAATCGGTCAAGCCATCGGGCCCTTTGAAGATTTCCTGACCACAGTCAAAAAACGCAAACTGAAGTGGTATGGGCATATTGCAAGATCAACAGGTCTTGCCAAGACGATTCTGCAGGGAATTGTGCAAGGCGGGAGGAGAGGCAGGCAGAGAAAGAGATGGGAGGACAACATCCGAGAGTGGACGGGCCTCGGGCTGAGTGACACCCTGAGAAAGGTCGAGGACAGAGGGAAATGGAGAGAGCTGGTTGCGAGGTCTTCCGTGGCGCCCCTATGGCCTAAATAGACTACGGGATAGAGGAAGAAGAAGAAGCACATGTGGGGTCTTGTGGTTGAGACTGTTGTGTCATTGGTTTTGCCAGTTACATTGTGTATGTCACGGTTTATGCTGTCAAGGTGTGTGTGTGTGTGTGTGTGTGCGCGCGCGCGCGTGCGTGCGTGCGTGCGTGCGTGCGTATGTGGTTTCTTCTGTCTGTCTTTCTACTATTAGTGCTATTAGACATGGAGAAAGGGGGGATAAGGCAGGATTTATCTTTTTATATGTGATCGATATTTTTTTCCAGAACTTGGAAGTTGGTTTTATACCCCGTTTTAGTCTGTATATAGTTGCACAGTTTCAGTCTGAGTTTTAAATTTGACGACGTGACAGCCCCGATATGGCTTGTGTGGTCAGTAGGGCTATAAAAAACATGATTGGATTAGATTGGTTAGGCTGAGAAAGCACTTTTAAATAATGAAAATAATTTTGAACAATAGATCGAGCAATGAATAAACCTGGATTTTGAATAAGGAACAGAACAATGCCAAATACAACGGCTTGGTTTGCTAATAAATCATCGAAAGGTTCTTCAGAAAACGGCTTTTCTACAAAATTTAGTATCAAGAAGAACCATAGAATGTTTGCACAGTTTTATTTTGAGATTTAAAATTCTACAAGGTGACAGCCCTGATATGGCCTGTGTGGTCAGCGGGGCTATAAACAAGATTGGATTTGATTTGACTGTTGTTTGACATAAAAATAATTATTTTTCTAAAAAATTTTAAAGCGTTAAATCGAAGTGGGTAACATATTGTAGTAGTTAGAGTCCTAATCTGAGGAGTGCTTAAGCTGTTCTTTCCTGTTTTCAAAGATAGACAAAATTATTTGTATGTAGTGCTATATACTTCATGACTGAACGCTTCAGAAATATTTTCCCGCGCGGATCTTCTTAGAAAAAACATTATTTTACAGTGAGAACACATAACTTTGTAGACTTCGTATAATTTTGTACACCTCGTTTAAGCAGCTTTATGAACTAATTCAATGCCTGTAAAGCCAACACGACAAGGAATCCAAACAGAAATCGATATCTGTACCGGCCATCCTTAAAAGTGTATCAGGTAAAAACAAATTAACATCAGGACAGTCGGATCTAGTACTGATAGTTTGTAAGGCACATGAGATCTTTAATTACGAAATCAGCTAAAATTGCCGATATGGCTGTGTGGTCGGCGGGGCTATAAACAATATGATTGGATTGGATTGGTAAGTTTTGATGTGACAGTGCCGATATGGCCTGTGTGGTCAGCGGGGCTATAAATAAGATCATTAATTGTGTTGGATTGGCATAGGTGTGCAGAGTGGTCGCATAACTGACATTTTAAAGATAAATTCCAAAGTCCGTAATTACATTTCTCCGATATCGAATCGAGTAAAAAAAAAAAAAAAAAAAACTTTAATCATTCCACAAAAGGCAATTACAACACTGACAGGCACATAGGTTGATAAGATAATTATACTATCTAAAATAAACAGGAAGAAAAGCTATGGTTAGTTTTTGCTTCAAAATACCAAAATAGGTGTTTTTTTTTATTCACTCACACATGCGCAGGTACACACACACACACAACCACAACACACACACACACACACACATACATACACGTACGCGCACGCACACACACACACACACACACACACACACACACACAACACACATTGAGTGCTTCAAGTAGACATGTAAACACTAAGATTGAATGAAAAAGAGAGAAAAAGAAAATTGGCGACAATGCAAACACAAATACATTTTCATTTTCTCCATAGCATAAAGGCCTGAACATACACTTATAGACGCGCGTGCGTGCGCATGTACACACACACATACACACACCCGCACGCGCGCGCGCGCGTACTCGAATAATCACATTGAGCACTGAATTAGTGTCACTTTCTCGGATCTAAAAATTGTTTTCTGATATCTTGTGTAGTGCATACTTTCTCGAATATGAATTACTGCATACTTTCTTAAAGTAGCGTTTTCATTTTTGAATACACATTATATGTATAATACTAAATGATAATGTATGGAATTTTTATTGAACTTGTAAAGCAACGAATCAAAGCGATGATTTACTGCATATTTCCATGATGTAGCGTATTCACTCAAGAATATGAATTACTGCACACGTTCTGAAGTTAATAGTTTATAGCATCCTTCCTTAATCTATGAAGAAGAACACCTTTTTTTAAGTCTATGAATTAGTGCATCCTTTCTGATTTTTTTTTTTGTATTTTGTACCACTTATGTCAAGCTGATTTCTCTGCTTGAATTCGGGCTGCTCTCCGGGGAGAGCGCGTCCCCATGTGCAGCGCCTACCCATTTTTTTCTTTTTCTGCATTGCAACTGTATTTTTTTCCTCTGAGTGGCTTTTTCTAATAACTATATAATTAGTGAAGCCTTTCTGCGTCTTGAATTATTGTATTCTTTCAGTAGTGTCTGAATTAGTGCATATATTTTTGAATTAATGCATTCTTTCTAAAATATCTGAATTAGTATCATCCTTTCTAAAACTCCGAATTATGTCATCATTTATAAAATATCTGAATTAGTTAATCCTTTCTAAAACCGAATTATGTCATCATTTATAAAAATCTGATTAGTGTATCCTTTCTAAACGCTCAATCAGTTCATCCTTTCTACAATCTCTGAATTATGGCGTCCTTTACAAAATCTATGAAGTAGTGCATCTTTAAAACTAGCTCTTTTTTTTCTTAAATCTCTGAATCAGTGCAACTTTGCTAAATCTCTGAATTTGTGCGTCTTTTCTAAAATATCTGAATTTGTGTATCCTCTCTGAAATATATTATGAGATTGTTCATTCTCTCTAAGGATTTGTTCATCCCTTTTGGAATCTATACATTTCTGCATTAGTTCTCTAAACCATGAACTAGTGCATGCTTGGACATTTTGACGAATTATTGTATGTAGTAACATGTTTATGACTTAAAGAATGCCTTTGTTCATTTTTATGACTTTAAAGCATGCTTTTGTCATTTTTATGACTTAAAGAATGCTTTTGTCATTTTTTATGACTTAAAGCATGCTTTTGTCATTTGTATGACTTAAGCATGCTTTTGTCATTTTTATGACTTAAAGCATGCTTTTGTCATTTTTATGACTTAAAGCATGCTTTTGTCATTTTTATGACTTAAAGCATGCTTTTTGTCATTTTTATGACTTAAAGCATGCTTTTTGTCATTTTTATGACTTAAAGCATGCTTTTGTCATTTTATGACTTAAAGCATGCTTTTGTCATTTTTATGACTTAAAGAGTGTGTTCTCTTATGTCAACCTTCTCTAGACTTGTGCATGTTTTTTTTTCTACTCTATGTATTATTGCATGCTTTTTTTTCTTTTTTGCTTGATGAGTGCATGTTTTTGTCCATAAATTAACGCATACTTTGACTTTTTATAAACTACTGCATGGTTTAACATTTGTTTTGTGAATTACCGCATGCTTTAGAGAAAGCATGAATTAACGCACGCTTTCTATAATATGTGAATCAGATTATTTTTTCTCTAATCTCCAAACTAACGCATGTTTCCTTTGTTAGATGGATTACTTATTTCTTTTTAATATCTCTGAAATAGGGCCCTCTTTTTTGATTATGAACTACGGCCATCTTCTATTTATGAATTAGCCTCCGCTCTTGATACCTATGAATTAGAGCCTTTGTCTTGCGTATATGAATCATTGCTGTCTTCATATTTCTATGAATCAGTGCCTTCTTTCTGATGTCTATGAATTTGTGACCTCTTTCTGATATGTGTGACGAGTTTGTGCCTTCTTTTCATTTGTATAAATTTCGGTTTCTCTCTTGCATATATGAATTGGTATCTTCTTTTTGTATTCATGAGTTTGATGACTTCTTTCTTTAGCTATCAAATAGTGCCTTGTATTTTTAATATATAAACTAGTGCCCTGTTGTGTGTATGAATTAGTACCTATTTGAATCTTTAAATGACTGTCTTTCTTTATCAATGAGCTAATATTCTCTTTCTGATATCTGTGAACTAGTACATTATTACGTCTTTAATTTTGTGCTCACTTTCTTGTCTATGAACTCGTACCTTTTTTCAGGGTATGTGTAAAAGAGTGCTTTCTTTCCAATTTTTCTATGATTTAGTTCTTCTTTCTTATACCTATGAATGAATACCTTCTTATGTCTATGAATTAGTTTTTTATGCCTATGAATTAGTGCCTTATTTCTTATATCAAGAAACTAGTGCGGGTTTTTATTTTAAAATCTGACATTTTTCTTAAATATATAAATTCTGCACGATCATCTTAAATCTATCAGTTGGTTCATTCTTTCTCAATTTTGTGAATTAGTTCTTCCTTTTTCAAGATATAGGAATTGTGCGCCCTTTCTTGAATAAAAGAAATAGCGCATAAACTACATACTTGAAACACGAAGCTCTTCTTCCTTTAAGCAAACTAAAAAAAAAATGAAAAACATGAATTCACGTTAGTACACAAGCAAGTAATTACACAGTTTTAGACAGTCTAATACGTTTTAACGGACACATTATTTCCAGTTCGCAGAGGACAGTAGTCGACAAAATTATATAAACTGACTTTGGGGTTAAAAACGTTTTGATGAATACTTCTTTTACAAATTGACATACAGTGAGCATTATAATCATAAGGAAATAATAATAATAATGATGATGTATGGTATCCATATGGAGCTGAATCTTGTAAAGCGAACAAAGCGTCAAAATGAAACTCTTCGCCATTTTCAAGAACGCTACATTTTATTTTCGTAATCTTCCCATGGAATGGCAAACGGCTATTCCCCCTACTGGTCATTCATTGGTTGAGCATCTTAAGTTGATAAGAGAATAAATACAAATATCGGGTAAACTATAAATATAGTTCTCGTCTCAAAACTAACTTAAAAATATTTATAGAAAAAGCATATAACATTTCTCTCTACAGCACGAAGTAATATCGCCCTTTAACATTTTGACCTCTTCGATAGCCAGACATTCGAAATTAATAAGCATAGTCTGTTTCTTCGTTTGGCAAGTTTTCCATGAATATTTTGGGGCACATTTTTGAAATTGCATTATGTTGCCCTCATAGGAAAGCCGACACTACCAAGACATTTTTTTTTAAAGTCTGGGATGGATAACTATCTGCTTTCTCTTTTTTTTCAAAGTCTGTAGTTTTGTCCGTGGTGACTGCTGGGTGTTGATTATTCGGTGTGTCTGGGCTTCAGTATCATTAGTTACATCTTTTAAAAGCTTGATAACTCTAACATGACTAAACTCCAAATGGTTACTCTTCAGAATTCCGGGGGGTTTTCTTGTCTTACTCTTGTCACGATTCTGTCTCACTTTTAAATAAATCCTCACTATCGTATCCAAGTTCATTCTTTTGTTCTTAAATCTACTCTTTCAATTTCTTTGTCCGTTTTTGTCATTTCATTCCATTTTATGATACCTGATCAAATTTGGTAATATCTTTGACTGAAAAGTACTCCCCCCAAGATAAGAAGAGGCTGCTTTGACATGGTGAACCAAACTGCCTTTTAACACAAAATTCTGACTCTGCTGTTAGGTGTTTATGCTTAGGGTAAACTTGTATGCTTACATAAGGAGGCGGCGAGATGATTCTTAATATACTTTTTAGATGGCATGCATTGCTTTGCAGCCCGCATAGATCTCCCAGTTTAAAAAACAAATTCTACGTCAGTTGGATTGTACTGTGGTATTAATATTTATATCCCAGTTTTCACTTTCTAGTAACTAAAATTAAGCATGTACGGTATCCAGCTTACCATAAACAAAGACTGTCCATTCAGCAGCTGCACCGTTTTAATCTGTGATTAAAAATGTAAAGAGATGACAGTCCCGATAATCATGGCCTTTGTGGTTGGCGGGGCTATAAACAAGAAGATTAAAGTGGATTGGAATTATTACGTCGTTTTGATCAATTTCTCCTAAATATTTCCGGCTATCTTTGTAGCTGCATTATTTTGACACTTATGAATAAAGAAACTCTACCAAGAAAACGTTCTCTTCTGTACTTCAAAGCACGTCGTTTTGTTTTATTCTGATAATTCTATCTAACGTTTTACGAGGTAACGCCCTGATATGGCCTGTGTGGTCGGCGGGGCTGTCAAAAGTATAATTGGTTTGGACAGTCCTTGTTGATCCCTATTTGTTGACTAGTCAGTATACTAATAGGCTTAAGTGACAATGGTTACGTATGTTACAATCCAAACATATACCAAATTCGAAACTCTAGCTCCTTACAATTACTTTTTTGTTTCTTTTTGTTGTTGGAATTTGTTTTAGGCGATTGCGTTTTACTCTTTAAGTGTCTTCAATATCACATTCAAAAGGTTTATTTTGTCAGTTTTCCTCTTACAATTTCTTAAACCGTGTCGTTTCATACCGTTTGTTGTATAACACATTCTCTAAGTATACAATACAAGTACCGACTTGTAAATTTTCTTCACTTGTGTTTAGTCTCTTTCGGAAGACTGAGTTTGGTTGCTTTTCTGTTGAGATAAAAGAACTGCGCCAGACGTACCGTACTAACACAAGAACGTAACTTTAAAATGTCAGATAATTATAAGAGAATTAGATAAAGACTAAAGAGAGAGAGAGAGGGAGAGAGAGATTCACGCCCACAGAGAGAGAGAGAGAGAGAAGAGAGAGAGAGAGAGAGAGGAGAGAGAGAGAGAGAGAGAGAAGAGGAAGAGAGTCGGAGAGATCAGAGAGGAGAGAGAGAGAGAGAGAGAGAGAGAGAGAGAGAGAGAGAAGAGAGAAGAAGAAGAGAGAGAGAGAGAGAGAGAGAGAGAGAGAAGAGAGAGAGAGAGAGAGAGAGAGAGAGAGAGAATCGAAGATATTCAGTTCAAGAAGAGAGAGATAGAGAGAGAGAGAGAGAGAGAGAGAGAGAGAAAACTCGGAAATATTCCAGAGTTCAGAGAGAGAGAGAGAGAGAACTCGGAAATATTCCAGAGTTCAGAGATAGGAGAGAGGGGGGGAGAGAAAGCTCTGAAATATTCCAGAGTTCAGACAGAATAAGAAGGGGAGAGAGAGAGAGAGAACTCGGAAAATTCCAGAGTTCAGAGAGGAGAGAAGAGCAGAGGAGGGAGAGAGGAGACTCGGAAATATTCCGAGAGAGGTAGGGAGGGGAGGAAGGGGGAGGGGGGAGAGGGGAGGGAGAGAGATTTGAAATATTCCAGAGTTCAGACAGAGAATAAGGAGAGGAAGCGAGAGAAACGAGCACAGAGCAACACGGAAACCAGAGTTCAGGGGAGCGAAGAGCGCAGGGGAGGAGAGAGAGAGAGAACTCGGAAATATTCCAGAGTAGAGAGAGAGAGAGAGGAGAGAGGAGAAGATTAGAGGGGGGAGGGAGAGAGAGGGGAGGGAGAGAGAACTTGGAAATATTCCAGAGTTCAGAGACAGACAGAAACACACGAACCACCGCACACGAACGCCACAGAGAGAGAACTCGAAATATTCAGAGTTCAGAGAGAGGAGAGAGAACTCGAATGTTCAGAGTCAGAGAGAGAGAGAGAGACTCGGAAATATTCCAGAGTTCAGACAGACAGACAGACAGAGAAGAGAGAGAAACTCAGAAAATACTCAAGAGTTCAGACAGGCAAAGAGTTGAGAGACAGAGAAGAGAGAGAATCGGAATATTCCAGAGTTCAGAGAGACAGCAGACAGAGAAAGGAACTCGAAATTTGATTCACAAGAGAGAGAGAGGGGGGGGGGGGGGGGGGGCTTGGAAATCTTCCAGAGTTCAGAGAGAGAGAAAACTCGGAAATATTGGGAGTTTGGAGAGAGATCAAATCAAATCAAAAATTTTATTTCCAGATGGTACATTGAATAAACATTAAATTTGCTTTTTTTCATGAAGCCATCTATCTAGAAAAAAAAATATATATATGATATAAACACACAAAATCTGCATGCACACAAGAGGAAAACCCCCCACCCCAAACAAAAAAACAAAAACTAAAATCCACTTAAATAGAGACAAACAGAAATGAAGCAGCCAAAGCAAACAAGTAAGCTAGCCAAGAAAACCCCACCCAAAAACTATATAGTTACAACATTGTTACAATTTTTAACAAAAAAATAGACTATAAAGGAACTTAAGAAAATACAATGTTGAAAACAACAATAGTGATAATAATAATAATGGTGATAATAATGTACTGTAAGACTCACTCTTTCACGTAGGACACACACACACACACACACACACACACACACACACACACGCGCGCGCGCGCGCATACGCATTTCATTCACTCACGCACATGCGAGAGAGAGAGGAAATACGAAATAACGAAATTTTATTTACAGAGGGAGATAAAGTACGACTTTTTTTCATCCAGCCCTCAAAAAGGCAATAAGTATAAACACCAAAAACAAAACGAGCAATATGTTTGAAAAGAGAAACAAATATGGAAAGAAAAACCGTCCTCTGATGCCGCCTGTCCAACACAAAGCTATAACCAGGGAATTAGCATCTTGTCACGATATGAGTGTCAACCCCTCCCTCCATCCCGTGCTTTCCCCCACTTCAACAATTTATACAATTTCCATCATAAACTCCTCCATGAGGTTACAACTGTCAATTAGTTCAAATAGTCTGTCACACAGACATACAAATAAATACGACATCACCCTGCGTGTTTTTCCATCACATCACAAACCCATCACGTTTTTCCATCACATCACAAACCCATCACGTTTTTCCATCACATCACAAACCCATCACGTTTTTCCATCACATCACAAACCCATCACGTTTTTCCACCACATCACAGACCCATACACTGTTTGTTTTTCCATCCATCACAAACCCACCCACTGTTTGTTTTTTCCATCCATCACAAACCCATCACACTGTTTGTTTTTCCATCCATCACAAACCCACCACACTGTTTGTTTTCCATCCATCACAAACCCACACCTGTTTGTTTTTCCATCCATCACAACCCACCACTGTTTGTTTTTCCATCCATCACAAACCCACCACACTGTTTGTTTTTCCATCCCATCACAAACCCATCACACTTTGTTTTTCCATCCCATCACAAACCCATCACACTGTTTTTTTCCATCACATCACAAACCCATCACACTGTTTGTTTTTCCATCCATCACAAACCCTTCACACTGTTTGTTTTTCCATCACATCACAGACCCATCACACTGTTTGGCTATCATATCATTACCCCATCACACTGTTTAATTTTGCCATCACAACGTTATCCATTACACTGGCCACCATTACATTAACCCTCACGCCATGACAACGCTAACCATCACACTATTTGGCCATTACAACCTTGACCATCACACTGTCTGGCCATCACAACATTAACCATCATCATAATTGTCTGGCCATCACAAAATGAACCATCATACCGTTTGGTCATCCTATATTTAACCATCACACAGTTTGTTTGGCCATCACACCATTTAGACATTACATCTTATCCCCTCGCACTGCTTGCCCATCGCATCATTTATAGACAATCACATCTTTAGCTCATTTATTGATCTATAGATCATTACATCTTTAAACTGTCAGGTCAGTTTTTGACTATCATAACATTTTCTACCATAACAGCTTTTGAAATATCCTGACATGATTCATCCTTCACATTATCAGTTCCCAGACTATAACATCGCGTGCGCGTGCGCGTGTGTGTTTGAGAGTGTATGTCGCGACGTGTGTTGTGGGTGTGTGCTTGTATGTTGTGTGTTTATAACTTAGTCTGTATCAGTTTTGTGTCTTCGTGCGTGTGCATGCCCGTTTGTGCACGAGTGTATGTATGCGTGTATGTACGTGTGAGTGGGTATGCATGTGCCCATGTGCACAGTCCTTGTTCTGCTCTCACCAAAAATGAAGAGAGAGAGAGAGGGAATCAAAATGGGTCTATGAACCAAAGCGAAGCAAGCTCAGCAAATAAGTTCTTGAACACAGCTTTCATGGCTCTGTAGCTCTACTATTCATCTCTTTCAGCACTGACAGAAGCCCATGGTTTCTCTCCCCTTAAAGTTTGGCAGCTTCAGAAAAGTATATTTACGGAAAATACTCTTTTCTCCTTACCACCATTCCTCCCAGGTAGATGCATGCTTGCGGATCCCCCCCCCCCCATCTCTATCTGTGCACTAGTGAAGAAGAAAAAAACACTCGACAAAACAACAATAATCACCACTCCTCTGGCCAAACAGAGAATGGATTACATCATATGACTGTGGTTTGTTTTTCTTTATATAATCTGACACTAGGTCATGATCCTGTCGTTCTCCAACAGGTGGATTATGTCACTGAGAAGCAGACCCATTGGTCACATGCCTGCCTACTCATGTTAAAGTTAGAGAAAAAAGTAATAGAAATAATTATGAAAAATAAATCAAGGTACACTGTATCCCTGATGTATCACTCATACAATCTATCATTTACCTTATTATGCAGCTGAGTGACACAAACAAGAAGGCATGTGAACAAAATCCAAACAAAACGTGGCTACACACACGTGCACAAAATTTTATATTCACATCTGCCAACTCATATGTAAACATTTCAAAGAATTTACAAACCTTTTCATGAAAAAACAAGTCTGGCATAGATATCGTGTAAGTCCAAGGGAAAGAATACCCAACCAGTAGTCTTTTTTTTTAACACAAAAACACTAATCCATCAAAAGGAAGAAAATACAACTATGACGAAGTGAGTCCAATATGTACAACAGGGTGTTTCACCATTTCCCTACTACGTCATTTCTTTCGTAAGGACTTTGTTGACGTCCATGTGAATGTCCAGCTTAATTATCTTTCCATTTTTTAGTTTCGTCAGAATTTTTCCGTTTGACGACCATGTCGCAAGAGTGGCAGAATGTTGATTTGTTTTCTGCAACATTTTGTAGTTCCTCTGCGTCAGGTCTTCCCCGATGGACACGCCGGTCTGCTTTAGCTTGCGGCGCTGCGCCAGAACCAGGCCCCTGACTCTACTGGAGTGGAACCGGACAATGATGGGTTTCGGTCTGGTGCCCCCGGTTTGCCAGTTCGGTAGGCTATCTCATTGTCTCCCGCAGACACAGAGACCCCCACTTTCTTGCTGAAGACGTCCATGCAGTGGCGCACACAGTCCTCCATCTCCTTGTATCCCCGGCCCTCCGCTACCCCGTACACCCGCAGACTGAACTGCCGTCCGTGCTGCTCCTGGTCGTTCAGGTCCCTTCTCAACTCCTGGTCCGCCTTCACACACTGTCTAGTTTGGCCTTCAGCTCCTTGTTCTCCTCCCTCAGCGCTGCCACATCTCCCGCCAGAGCGTCTCTTTCATTTCTTATTCGAAAACCGTCTCTCCAGCTGCTCCATTCTGTAGTCTAGTTTGGCTGTCCCTTTGTTTACATTTTCATGCAGCTCTTTAATATCTTCTCTAGTTGCAAACATTCTCTTTTGATTCTTCCAACACTTCTTGGACATCCATACTGTCGTTTAGAGTGTCTATCGTGTCCTGCCTCAGTTTCTTTTTTTCCTGCTTGGTCTTTTCTTCTGGGTTGGGGACTTACACACAGTCGAAGCGGAAGATGTAGAGGAAGGTTTGCGCTTGCTGGAACCCTGGAGGAGTCGAGCGATGGTGCTGGTCATTTCTCACGGCACACACCTGAATTATGGTCTTGTCGGTAACCCTGCATCAGCCGAATAAGTTTTGTTTAAAGTTTACACATTTTCAAAACAACACGCCGTAGGTATATACATATATAATTTTTCTTATCCACAGGTGTGCACTTCGTTTGCCATTCGTGAGTCTTAGGCTTAATTTTCACTCATTGTGAAAAATGTCTTCTTTTTTTCAAGTTCAGCAAGTTACTTAGAGGGAGAGAGAACTTGGAAATATTCCAGAGTTCAGGAGAAAGGGAGAGGGAGATAGCACAGAGAGAGACTTCGGAAATATTCCAGAGTTCAGAGAGAAAGGGAGAGAGGGAGAGGGAGATAGGGCAGAGACCGACCTCAGAAATACTCCAGTGTTCAGAGAAAGAGAGAAATTCGGTATTTAACTCTTTTTGTTTGAAGAGGAGCATGTTAATTGTAAATGCTACAAACAATCTGATACCATAGGTGAAGAGCATGATCTGGATTGGTCAGTTGATTACACTGTTTAGGGGAGAGTTTAAAAGATCTTGCAGAAAATCATCTGTATTGAATCTATAGAAATTTCTATATGTAATAGTTTTATGATTAAGATTGGGTACTTTTATTCCTTTTTGGACCATGTGATACAAACTGGAAAATGGTCACTACAAGCAAAAACTGGAACAGCTATTCAACAATTGCATCAGAATTGGTAGTATGCACATTGTCTCTTAAAGTTTTGGAAGACTTACTAATACGTGTTGGTGTATGAATCAACTGTTTTAAATTGAATAACCATATGTTTGCATCCATTGGTTATTTCCTTTTATCAAGTCAATGTTGAAGTCTCCTAACTGTATAATGTCCTTTGAATCCTCATTAATGTTTTCCATCATAGACATATACCGATTAATCCAATTTACATTTTCCGCGGGATTTCTGTACAGAAAACACAACAGAAGTGGTTTAGAATGTTTGTTGTGATTTCTATCCAAATCGTTTCTACGGTGTACTGTTCTTAATAGATTAGTCTTTTAAATGAATTGAGTTATAATATAGACCATTAAGCCAGATTCATGAAAACTTTAAGGGGTCTCTACGAACAACGATATAATCTGGTATGAAGATATAATTATACGAAATATGAGGATTTAAATGTGTTTAAGAAAAGAAAAAAATATGGAACTTTTTATCTGAATTCGACAGAATTGCAGTTACTCCTGTTATTTTGTTTATTGCATGATTGATAAAGTGTCCTATTTGAAAACCATGCTTTGTTAGCCAAGAACTATCTTTTCCAGACATGGTAATTTTAAAATACTGTTACAAGTATATACCATTCAATGAATAGCAAAAAAAATGAATAAGTAAGGCAAACTGTTTTACAGTTATGAAAAACAACAAATACCTGGAAGACGGAATGGGCTAGGGGATAGCTGAAAAGGAAGGAATGAAAATAGTTTCCAAAGAAAAAAACACACACAAGCAAAAGAAAAAAATGGCAAAAAGGAACTAATCAGAAATAGATCAGACTACAAAATGACTAAAAGTTTAAACAACAGGTAAGCGGTCCTCTTGCAGCTTCAACTCTGAAGATGCTTTGTTATAAATCAAATAGTGCATGTACACATATGCCAGAGACAAAAAAAAAATGAAAATTACAATATTCCAAATCCCAGATCAAATATCACACTGCCCATGGAGTATTAGGAGCCATAACAGCCAATCGGTATTACATATCAAATGTCATTCAACAATCCAAAACTCAAACTGTTGCCACCCCAATGGTGGTAAAGTGGTTGTAGCACATACAATTTATGCTGGATATGTTTGTGGAATCTGGAGAGTGATACCTTGAAAGCTCATTAAAGTGCACTGGATTTGTCACTTCTGTCTGGGGACGTAAAGGAGGGGTTACATAAGGAAACATTAGAAAAGGGTCTGAGAAACCAATTCTAGGGTCTCTCTGACTCGGAAGGAAAGTAGGACTTCCTATAGATAGACGAGAAAAGGGAAAAGGAGTTACAGTGTTTCGTGTCCCTGGATTGAGGGAAGGATAATGGTAAAAGAAGATGGGGGGGGGGGGGCATGGTGCAGGACCAGTGTGAGAAGTTTGTCTTTGAATGTTGGACTGAGAATTGGGTAAAGACTCAGAAAAGTCACTGTTCTGAAAATTTGAGGTTTCTTGATGAGCTTGATTTCCTGGGTTTGTATTTATTCTCTGTGGGTAGCGTGCAGAGTCATTTAATTGATGGCGTTCACTGGGCCAGTTTTCGGAGAAGTTGTTGCCCTTTGTTGAGGAATTGAAATGTTGGGGTTGTCTGTAGTCTCATGCAGGTTGAGTGTTGTGCTGGACTGCTGAAGCATTGTTTTCCTTGGAGAAATCCTGGTGGGGCTGTCTTCTATCCCTTACATTCTGAGATGTTTTGATTGGTTCCATTTGAGATGGTCTCATAATTGCTTCTGGGGATGCCAGAAGAGAGAGAGCGTGCACTCGGAAATATTCCAGTGTTCAGAGAGAGAGAGAGAGAGAGAGAGAATGTCAAGGAGTGAGAGAGAGAGAGAGAGGAGAGAGAGAGAGAATTCTGAAATGATCCAGAGTTGAGAGAGAGAGAGAGAGAGAGAGAGAGAGAGAGAGAGAGAGAGAGAGAGAGAGAAAAGAGAACTCGGAAATATTCCCGAGTTCACAGAGAGAGAGTGGAGTGGTTGATTTGCCCTCTTTATGTTTCCCTAGGGAAAGTTCATCCTCAGTCTCCTTGTTGACTGTTGGTGATGGAGGAAAATGTGTCAGTCCCTGGCTGGAGCAAGTTGCAGCTTCAGCGACCTCACTGGACAGCAGATAGGAGACAGGGACTGGAGTGGAGGCCTGTGTGTCTGCAGGGCTGAGGTCAGCACTCATGCTGGGCTTCTCCAAATTGTTGACATCAATGGAGGGAGCCTCTAGAGGTACTTTAATTGATAAATTGTTTATGAAGGTCAGTGGAATCTCCAGAAGTGATTTTGCCCACTGCTCCTTGTTTTTGTTTTCTGAAAACACTGACACTGAATCTTGAGTTTTTCACATTCTTCACTGCCCCATAGGACACAGTCTCTTCTTTGGCACAGAAGTGTTCCACCTCCTTGTTGGGCAAAGTATAAAGTTAATTAATGTGACACATTTAGCTGCGCTGTGACTAAAACGAATACTGTTTGGATAGTTCAGGTGGAGAGTTGCAACAAACAGAGGAATGGAGGAGAGCTCTGTGTCATACTGATCAAAATCTGACACCTGAATGGTCACTGATTGGTCACTGATGGCAAGGTGTCGATAAATCAGAGTGTTGCCAAACAGTCAATTCTTCAGTTCCACAGAAAAATCGCTTTTGAATTTCATCTAGTGTAGATTTTAACTTTTTGCCTCTGTCACTTGCGTCATTATCATCCATGTTTATGTGATTAAAAAATGTAAACAAGAAGAAACGGGAACACACACTTACACGTCACAATTCCAGCCCCCACCCGGCTGTCACATCAACACTTGACTGGCAAGCTGATATGTCACGTGAAAACACCATGTGTTGTCAACGTGAGGGACGGCAGTGACGGTCCACCAGCTGATTTCGTTCTGTTAGCAAATTGAAATAGCACCGACTTTCACGTGCAGGTATGCCTCAGTGGATGACCACATCAAACTTGTTTCTTCTTTATGATGTATTATAGACTAAATTATGATTTGCACAATATTGTCTTCATAAAGTTTATGTGGTCAGAACATTGCCCTCGCAATTTGACAATCCGGGTTCGATTCACGTTCGAGGGGATTTTTTTTAACAATACGCGCTCTCCCTCTGGCAGGAGGAATGGAACGCTCAGACAGACAACAAACTTGTTCAGATCCGTCCCAACCTGAAAGAGGTTTTCCCTCTGGGTGTCAAAAGCCGAAGGGAGACGACAGTGCTCACCAGGATACACATGGGTCATTCTCACATCACTCACGTTCACTTGCTGAAAGGCGAGGGAACCCCATGGAGCGTGACTTGTGACGTGCGGGTAACCATCAAACATCTGCTCCTGGAGTAACGGGATGTTCAAGATATTAGGCACAAGCATTTTACCGCAGACTCCCTGAAGATCCTCTTTCGGGATGTTCCACCATACACAATTTTTAACTTTCTGAGAGAATCGGGCTTTTCCCGTCTGATATGAGCGAAAGAGGTATGGTTGTTCTCTAAGGACAAGGTTGTTTTAAGGAAACTGGTTTTGGTTTTATCTCGTTTTAAGTGTGATCGATGTGGGTTTTCCCACGACGCGGTGGCCGTCCTGGGCTGACCCTTGTGGTTGATCAGGGCATCGATACAAGCAAGGACAGCTGAGTTGGTTTTATACCTCGTTTTAAACTGGACATAGTCGCACACTTTTAATACGAGTTTTAAAGTGTGACGAGGTGATAGCCCTGATATGGCCTATTTGGTCCGCGGGGCTATAAGCAACGTCATTGGATTGGATTGAAACTAAGGTGATGATCTTTAGGAAAGGGGGATTTCTGTCAAAACAGGAGCAATGGTATTACAATGGTATTAGGTTAGAAGTTGTATATCAGTACTGCTCTTTAGGGTTTAGTTTTACAACAAAGGGTAGCTGCAAATTAGGTACAGAACATTTAGTTACGAGAGAGAGAGAGAGAGAGAGAGAGAGAGAGAGAGAGAGAGAGAGAGAGAGAGAGAACTCGGAAATATTCTAGAGTTCAGAGAGAGACAGAGAGATAGACACACAGAGAGAGAAAACTCGGAGATATTCCAGAGTTCAGAGAGAGAGAGAGAGAGAGAGAGAGAGAGAGAGAGAGAGAGAGAGAGAGAGAAACTCGGAAATATTCCAGAGTTCAGAGAGAGAGAAACTCGGAAATATTCCAGAGTTCAGAGAGAGAGAGAGAGAAACTCGGAAATATTCCAGAGTTCAGAGAGAGAGAGAGAGAGAGAGAGAGAGAGAGGAGAGGAGAGAGAGAGAGAGAAACTCGGAAATATTCCAGAGTTAAAAGAGAGAGACACACACACACACACACACACACACACACACACACACACACACACACACATTTACACGTGTGTGTGTGTGTGTGTGTGTGTGTGTGTGCATGCGTTTGTGTGTGTGTGTGTGCATGCGTTTGTGTTCGTGCATGCGTTTGTGTTCGTGCATGCGTTTGTGTTTGTGCGTGCGTAAGTCCTACTTCTGGATCCTGAAGATGTCCAGGGTGTTTGCCACTCCCCAAAGGTTATTTTCTGTGATATTGCACCCGACAATATTCTTAACTTCACGAAAGAATCCGGCTTTTCCCGTTTGATGTAAGTGAATAGGTCATAGTTGGTCAACAAGAGCAAGGCTGTTTTTAGAAATCTGGCTTTGGTTTTATCTCGCGTTCCGTGTCGATAATGTTTGTTTTTCCCCAAAAGGAGGTGCCTGCCCTGGGTTGACCCTTATGGTTGACCAGGGCATCGATGCAAGCAACGGCAGTAAATTTGGTTTTCTACCCTGTTTAAATCTGCATATAATCGCACAGTTTTAATCTCACTTTTAAATTTGTGACAGCCCGATATGGCCTGTGTGGTCCGCGGGGCTTTAAACGACATAATTTGATTGGATTGGATTGGATTCTCCCACAACGTGATAACCGCCCTAGCTTTATCAGGGTGTTTATACACGGAACAACAGTGCAGTTGGTTTTAAAACCTGTTTTAATTTGTACAAAGTTGCACAATTTTTATTGAGATTTTTTTTTAAGAGTTGACAATCCTGATATGGCTTCTGTGGTCGGAGGGGCTAAAAACAAGGTTTGGATTGGAGTGGCACGTGTGAACATAATTATGTGTATGGTGTCTGCATATAATTATGCAGTGTGTGTGTGTGTGTGGCGCGCGCGCGCGCAGGTGTGTGTGTGTGTGTGTGTGCGTTCGTGTGCGTGCGCACGTCATGTGTGCGTGTTTTAATGTCTGTTTCAATAAAAACGGATTTTTTTTTGTTCTTAATATTTTAAAAAATATATCATTGTATAATTTTCCTATGTTGTTTATTTGTTGGTCATAAGTGCTTTTAGACGAAGTTTTTTTTTTCTCAAAGTAAACGTTATGTGTGGACAACCCAGCAAATTTTGGATTTTTGCTTAGTTTAGTCTGTGTAAAAATCCGAAGTCTTAATCTGAGATTTAACATTTTACCAAGTGGCGTCCCTGATAATGGTCTTTGTGGTCGACGGGGGCTTTAAACAAGAAGATTGGATTGCGTTGATTAATTTGCTTTTATATTCCAATATTCGGCTGTTCAATCTTAAGTTTTTAAAAAAAAATTTGGGGGGTAGGGGGGCTATGCTTTGACAGGGTGACGGAAATTGGAACATCTCTTGAAAATAGGAACCGATTGAAGGTGTAATAATAGGGAATGGTCATGGGTTGGAAAAATGTTTTGAGTCTGGATTTGAAAGTACCAAATGTAGACTTTTGGCGAAGTGAGAGAGGGAGGTCATTCCAGATGAATGGACACAAACTAAAGAGCGATGGCCAATAATGGATTGCTGAGTCTTGGTGTTTGAACACATAAGGTATCTGCAGCAGAACGGAGGGAGCGAGATTTAGTGGTGAAGTCAGTTACAGTTATGAAGGTGTAGCTTTGTGAAGATATTTTGTAACAGAACATACAAATCTTATAATTATTTCACTCCGTGTGAGCTGCAAATTAGGTACAGAACATTTAGTTACGAGAGAGAGAGAGAGAGAGAGAGAGAGAGAGAGAGAGAGAGAGAGAGAGAGAGAGCTCGGAAATATTCCGGAGTTCAGAGAGAGAAAGAGAGAGACTCAGAAATAATCCAGAATTCAGGGAGAGAGTGAGACAGACAGACTGACATAGAGAGAGAGAGAGAGAGAGGGGGAGAGAGAACTCGGAAATATTCCAGAGTTCAGAGAGAGAGGGGGGGAGGGATAGAGAGGGGGGGAGGGAGAGAGAGGGGCGGAGAGAGAGGGGGGAGAGGGAGAGAGAGAGGGAGAGAGAACTCGGAAATATTCCAGAGTTCAGAGAGAGAGAGTAACAGAGACAGAGAGAGAAACAGAGAGGGAGAGGAGAGAGAGAGAGAGAGAGAGAGAGAGAGAGAGAGAGAGAGAGAGAGAGAGAGGAGAGAGAGAGAGAGAACTCGGAAATATTCCAGAGTTCAGAGAGAGATAGAGAGAGAGAGATTTGATTTGATTTGATTTATTCTTTTATATCGAGGATAATGGAATAAGCACTCTTGTGCTTTTTTACATCCAGTCCCCGTGTGTATGCTGTTTTGTAAATGTCATCTGTTCCCACCGGCACACGATGGCCTACTCTTACGAAAAGCGGAACAGGATTTAACGTGTGCGCAAGATGTTCTGCGTGCGTTTGCACACGGGGCCTCGGTTTAAAGTCTCATCCGAAGGACTTTTGGGGAGAGTTGAGTCAGCACTGATGTTAACTCCAGGAGAAAAATCTCCTCGACCGGACTCGAACCTGGGTCGTCAATTTGCCAGCGCAATGTTCTGACCACTAGGCTATCCGTCCCGTCGAGAGAGAGAGAGAGAGAGAGAGAGAGAGAGAGAGAGAGAGAGAGAGAGAGAGAGAGAAGGGGGCGGAGAGAGAGAGAGGGGTGGGAGAGAGAGAGAGGGAGAGAGAACTCTGAAATATTCCAGAGTTCACAGAGAGGGACAGAGAGAACTCGGAAAAATTCCAGAGTTCAGGGAGAGAGAGAGAGGGAGAGAGAGAACTCGGAAACATTGCAGTGTTCACGGAGAGAAGAGAGAGATATACACACGTGTGTGTGTGTGTGTGTGTGTGTGTGTGTGTGTGTGCGTGCGTGCGTGCGTGCGTGCGTGCGTGCGTGCGTGTGTGCGTGCGTGCGTGCGTGCGTGCGTAAGTCCTATTTCTGGGTCGTCAAGATCTCCAGGGTGTTTGCCAGTGGCATTTAAATGCAGATTCACCAAAGATTCTTTTCTGCGATCTTGCACCGGACAATATTCCTAACTTCTCGAAAGAATCCGGCTTTTCCCCTTTGATGTAATTGAATATGTCATAGTTGGTCAACAAGAGCAAGGCTGTTTTAAGAAATCCGGTTTTGGTTTTATCTCGCGTTCCGTGTTGATGATGTTTGTTTTTCCCCAAAAGGAGGTGCCTGCCCTGGGTTGACCCTTATGGTTGACTTTTCTACCCTGTTTAAATCTGCATATAATCGCACGGTTTTAATCTCACTTTTAAATTTGTGACAGCCCCAATATGGCCTGTGTGGTCGGCGGGGTTTTAAACGACATAATTTGACTCGGTTGGATTGGATTCTCCCACACGTGATAACCGCCCTAGCTTTATCAGGGTGTTTATACACGGAACAACAGTGCAGTTGGTTTTAGAACCTGTTTTAATTTGTACAAAGTTGCACAATTTTTATTGAGATTTTTTTTTTTGGAGTTGACAGTCCTGATATGGCCTCTGAGGTCGGAGGGGCTAAAAACGAGGTTTGGATTGGAGTGGCGCGTGTGAACATGATTATGTGTATGGTGTCTGCATATATGCAGAGTGTGTGTGTGTGTGCGCGCGCGCACGTGCGTGTGTGCGTGCGTGCGTGTGCGCGCGCACGTCATGTGTGCGTGTTTTAATGTCTGTTTAAATGAAAACGGAATATTTTTTGTTATTAATATTTTTAAAAATATATCATTCTATACTTTTCCTATCTTGTTTGTTTGTTTGTCATGAGTGCTTTTAGACGAAGTTTATTTTTTATCAGAGTAAACGTTATGTGTGGACAACCCAGCAAAGTTTGGATTTTTGCTTTGTTTAGTCTGTATAAAATTCAGAAGTCTTAATCTGAGATTAAACATTTTACCAAGTGGCGTCCCTGATATGGTCTCTGTGGTCGATGGGGGCTTGAAAAAAGATTGGATTGCGTTGATGAATTTGCTTTTATATTCCAATATTGGCTGTTCAATCTTAAATTTTTTAATGATTTGTTTGGTGGGGGTGGGGGGTTATTTATCAAATCCAGGGAACGAGTTTCGTTTTTTGACACTGTCACAACCAATTTCCTTTTCCCGAACTGTAATGGTTAAGTACGATTTAAACACAATGAAGCAGAGAGGGGGAGGGGGCTCTTTAAAAATTTCGAGATCCTGTGGTTGCTGAAGTTGCGTGTTTGAATCTATGCTATTTATAGGAAAGGGGCAGAGGTGCGCGTAGTTCTTCGAATGAACCATTGCACCGGTTTTCTCCATGTTGATAGGTTGTCACTGTGAACGTAGGAGCTTATCTCTCACTCCATAATTATGAACTGTTAAGAATAATGATGATGATGATAATAAAAATAATAATAGTAATAAAAATAGTAATCATATAGTAATAATAAATCTAATAATAATAACAATAATAATAATAAGGAATTTGTACATCGCTGAATCTTGTAAAGCAAATTAATTTTAAGCACCTTCTTAAAAACAATTCACATGGGTGCAGCGGTTCACAAAAAGTAAACATAAATGTATGTGTGCGCATGCGCGCGCGCGCGCACACGCACACACACACACACACACACACACACACACACACACACACACACACACCATGCTTAGGATAATGGAAACATCTATTGAAAACAAGAACAGATATAAGGTGTAATAAATAATAGGGAAAGGTCATAGGTTGGAAATATGTTTTGATTCTGGATTTGAAAGTATCAAATGTAGACTTTTGGCGAAGTGAGAGAGGGAGGTCATGCCAGATGAATGGACACAAACTAAAGAGCGATGGCCAATAATGGATTGCTGAGTCTCGGTGTTTGAACACATAAGGTATCTGCAGCAGATCAGGGGGAGCGAGATTTAGTGGTGAAGTCAGTTACAGTTATGAAGGTGTAGCTTTGTGAAGATATTTTGTAACAGAACATACAAATCTTACAATTATTTCACTCCGTGTGAGACAGGTAGCCAGTGAAGAGATCGCAAGAGAAGAGTGATGTGTTCTGATTTTTTCCCCTAAGGTGTGCGTCTGTAGCAGCCTCAAACAGCCTTAGTCCAACTCCAGGCCTACCTGTGTAGCTTACCTGAAAGTCCGGTATAAGCGTTTCGACTGATGGAGAAGGGGTGTCATTGGCTCTTTCAAACCAAGATAGACAGGATAAAGGAACGCACAGGCTGGGAAGACACGTTTTTAGAGAAAGAAACATGCTGATTTAAGCCCTCCGCTGCCTTGTGGCCATATCCAGTTATGAAAAGGATACAGATTGAAATCCATTAAGGACATTTGGAATGGAGCCCCGAAGGTATTCATGAATACAAAAAAGATTTGTGTCCAACAGCTCCTGTAGCCAAGCCGGTACAAATGCAATACCCAGTGTGTTGACTTACTCGCCGCGGTCTGCCTGCTGTAGTGGGTGCCTCTATATTAGAGCCTATTTATCAATACGCTGATTATCAACCATGCACCACCAAGCAATTATTACAGAAACAAAGGATGGCTTTAGCTATTGCAGTTACAAGCTGGAAGGAAATCAAGTAAGGACTTTGTATATAGTTGCACAGTTTTATTCTGAGATTTAAAATTTTACGCGGTGTCAGCCCCGATATGGCCTGTGTGGTCGGCAGGGTTTTGAAAAACATGACTGGATTGAATTCGATAGGTTTTAGTAAGGAAATTACACGGCACCCGAAGACGGTCGTACGTGAACAATTTCTTCCAGCAAATCTCTTAGAGAATCGGGCATTTTTCGTCTGATGAGTTACCGTGTCTTAGTTCCATACTGCGAACAAGGTTAATCAGCATAGACTTGCACAGTTTTTGTCTGTTATGATGTGTCTACGGTGCCTGTTCACAGATCTGAAACCTAAGAGAGAGAGGAGGGAAAAAGAGAGAGGGAGAGATAGGTTGGGGAAGAGAGAGAGAGGGGGGAGAGAGAGAGAAGGGGGGAGGAGAAGTAGGAGCATTAAAACTCAAATTTAGAAGTAAAACAAAGATTATGAAAAATCGGAAGTTGAATATGCCCTAAGAGGATAGATATAAACGTGTTCTTAAATACTCATTCATGCTTGGATGTGAATTGGTTTAATAGTCTGCATACGATGTCACACTAACATGTTCCCCGGTCATACTAACACACATACACCTACATGCACTCACACATCTACACACACCTGCACACATTCACAAACGCACGCGCGCAGTCAGGAGCACATGCACACGCACGCACACATACGCGCGCGCACGCAGGCAGCACACACACAAATGATCGCACGTGCATTTGCGTGCACGCGCGCATACACACACACACAAAGTGCGTGCACACGTACACACGCATACATACACCACGTCACTGCCATCCTATCTCTGTAACATGTAATACTCGAACGCTCATCCAAAGTATCAAGGCCAAAGGGAGTTAATGTTTTCAATTTACAGATCCAGAATTGTTCTCTTTTGAGTCTGGAGGCCAGACTTTTGGCTTTAACCCTCTCAATGACCACACAGTTCATGTTGGCCAAAGAATGGCCGGGAGAGTCGAAATGTTTGGTAACAAGGGTTTCTGTATTTTTCTGTAATTATGTGACCTGTGCAGGTAAAACCTTACTTTAGCAGCGTTTTCGGTTTCTCCCACATACTGGGGAGTTGTCACAAAGGTTACAGTACAGCAGATAGATCACATTCTGGGTATCACAGCCTAGTTCCTCCCGTATTTTAAAATTGTTCTCAGTAGTGGAACTTGAAAAGAACTTGATGTCTTGTAGGTGCACAGTGTACATTGTTTTTCTTTCGGCAATTAAAACAGTCTGGATTTTTGGTGACTGTAATGGTGGGGGGAAGACTAGAAGACATCGGTATGATTTTTATTGACTTACAATTTCTCTGGCCTACTAAGGGCTCTACAGGTAATGCTTTTAGCATCCTCTAACTGCTGTGGAGAATGGGCAGTTTTTCTTTTAGCCGTTTGTGTAGAGGAGGGTTAGCAGGGTTGTAAATGACTACTATGGGGACTCTGGATGTTCTCTTTTTGTTCTTGCATAGTAAAGTTTCATGCCTAGCCATGTTAGCCTTTGATCTTGTAGCTTTCTGAACACCTGCCTTCAGACGCCTCTGTGTACACGGCTGAACTTAGCGCTCTTGTCTTTTCCTGCAACTGATTCGGCGATCAGGAAAGAAAGACTTCTTGGTATGCGCGGATTCGCTCTCTGTTCTGGAGGCTATCGCTTGTAGGAACATAAACCACCCTAAGCTTCACGAGTTCTACGAACTGTATACTTCCTTGAGACGGGACGGGTGTGATGTGGTTTTGGTGTGGATCCCGGGGCACGTGGGCATTGGGGCCAACGAAACAGTTGACCGACTAGCCAGGTGTGCCACGGAGCAGGAGATTTCTGGGTCTACAGTGCCGTTCACAGATCTGAAACCTAGAAGCGAATAATACGTGCACTCCTTTGGCAGGAGAAATGGAATGCTCAGACAGACACAGACTTTTCAGATCCGTCCCAACCAGAAAGAGGTAAACTGAAGAGAAGCAACAGTGCTCACCAGCATACACATGGTTCATTCTCTTATCACTCACGTTCACTTGCTGAAAGGCGAGGGAACCCCATGGTGCGTGACTTGTGATGTGCGGGTAACCATCGAACATCTGCTCCTGGAGTGTCGGGATGTTCAGGATATTACGCACAAGCATTACTGCAGACTCCCTCACGATCCTTTTTCGGGATGTTCCACCGGACACCATTTTTAACTTCCTGAGAGAATCGGCATTTCCATCTGATATGAGTGAAAGTGGTATAGTTGATCTCTAAGGACAAGGTTGTTTTAAAAAATCTGGTTTGGGCTTTTTCTCATTTTGTGTGCGATCAATAAGGGTTTTCCCCACAACGTGATGGCCGTCTTAGGCTGACCCTTCTGGTTGACCAGGGCGTCGATACAAGCAAGGACAGTCAAGTTGGTTTTATACCCCGTTTTAATCTGTATATAGTTGCACACTTTTAATATGAGTTTTAAAATGTGACGAGGTGACAGCCCCGATATGGCCTGTGTGGCTGGCGGGGTTATAAACAAAATGATTGGATTGAAAAACTATTGAGAGTGAATTTGAAAGTAGGGTGGAAGGTTTTAAAAACTGGTGAAATAGGTGTAGGTCTGATTCAGAGCCTACACAAAGTACTAAAATGTCGTCTATAAATCTTTTCCAGCAGTTAGTTTGTATGTTCTCGGGGCTGTGTTCCAGCAGATCTGCCTCTGTCCACCCCATGAACAGATTGGTGATGGTGGGGGCCATGGGAGTACCCATAGCTGTTCCTGACTTCTGGTGGTAAAATTTATTTTCGAAAGAAAAGAAATTGTTTTCTTACAGGTTTTTGCTATTTTAAGAACGAGATTTTTGGTAGGGGTTTGATCACTGGGGTAAACGGAAGAAAAATGCTTTAAACATTTCTCAACGTTAGGATGAGGATTGTGTACGGTGTATAGACTGACCACATCCAGGGTGACCAGCATAGTATTAAAGGTCCTAATTTACTGTTCCATTCGTTGACTGTTTGAAGCACATGGGTCGAGTCTTGCACATGGCTGCGTAATGTGGTGACATAGTCTCAATTTGTGTTTAAAACGACATTAGCGTTTTCCATTAGGGCAATTCCTTGTTCATAGTCCGTCCTAAAGTGTCACCAGTTTTTCTGTTCTTTTTTTTCGACTTAATTTGAAGATATAGTGAAGTGTTTCCTTTTAACTTTCCGTAGAATTTTACTGGGAGTTGTCATAAGATTGGAAGACAGAATACATCAGTCTGTAAAGCTGGGTAGTTTCCCCTTCCGCCAAGATCTGGTAAGTCTCTTTGCATAACTGGAACAAATGTACACTTGTGCTGGTTACCCCGTCTCTAATAGTTTTGAGTAAACAGTCATTTTTGGGTAGCGCTCCAACCCAATTCCCAAGCCATGGCTGAGGGGCTGATGCGGGGCTGGAGACATTCTGAAAGAAAACTGGGAGGGGACTTGTAACGTGCCAGTCTATTCATGGATCTTCTTAGGTCTTTATGTGGACCCAGGAGATCAGATGACATGCTTCTCCGTGGGATACGTGGGCCGGGGCCTTTCAGTATAAATAGTATCCCCACCTTCTGGAGGTTCTGTGCTAGGAATCTCCTCTATTTTTCCTCTCTTTGCCTCTGCCTTGTTTCTTTTCTACCTGTCAGTCCTCTTCATCTGTTTTGTGCCACAATTGTAATACGAGTTTTAAAATGTGACGAGGTGACAGCCCCATATGGCCTGTGTGGTCGGCGGGGCTCTAAGCAACATCATTGGATTGGATTGGCTCTATGTGGACCCAGGAGATCAGATGCCATGCTGATGGATCCAGTGAAGGATGCACACCGGGAGGTCTGGGGAGTCAAAGGGAACACCAGCAGGCACCCAGTGAGGAGGAATGACAGTGATGTACTTTTCATCAAAGAGTCCTTTGTGCAGATTCGCTCTCGGCGTTGGAAGCCATGTAGGAACATAACTCCACATAAGCTTCAAAAGTTCTACAACCTGAACACTTCCTCAAAACTGGACTCTGTGTGATTTTGATAGCACGTTGATACAAGAAACAACAGCAGAGCTGGTTTTAAACCCTTTTTCAACCTGTGTATGGTTGCACATTTCTAATCTGAGATTTAAAATGTTACGAAGTGACAGTTTTATAGTCGCTCTCTAAGAACAAGTTTGTTTTAAGGAATCTGGTTTTGGATTTACCTCATTTTATAAATGATCGATGTGTTCTTTCCTGCAACCCGGTGCCCGTCCTGGGCTGACCATTATGGTTGACCAGGGCATCGATACAAGCAAAGACTGTAAGTTCAGTTGGTTTTATACCCGTTTTAATCTGTATATAGTTGCCCAGTTTGAATCTGAGACTTACAATTTTGCAAGGTGACAGCCGCGATATGGCCTGTGCGGTCGGCTGGGCTATAAACAGGAAGATTGGATTGGTTTCTCCCATAACGTGTTGACCGTGCTGGGTTGACCCTGATACAAGGAACGACAGTGAAGTTGGTTTAATTAAAGCCCCCTTTTTATCTGTATATAGTTGCACAATTCTAATCTGAGATTCAACACTAAAGACCATTGACAGCCCTGATATCGCCTGTGCGGTTAGAAGAGCTATGAATAACAAGATTGGATTAGATCAAAGACTAATATACATCATCAATACTTATCGACAAGAACCACAAAACATAACCTTTGTTTCCAACCAGTTTTAATTGTCATTCATTAAAGAAGTAAATGCTCGTAGAATTTTAGGATTAATTAATAATAGCCTTCCATGGTCACCTCATGTTGACTGATTGTTTTTTAATATCTCAAAAAATATTTGAACGATCTATTGTTTGAGTCAAGTTTAAGCAAGTCTAATCATCGCATGAAGGGCAATTACAAAACTGGCATGCAAATTGATAGGAATCATAACTCAAGACGTAAGCACGAAAACTGTATTTCATATCGGTTTAAACATTCCAAAATAACTTCAGGTAAAATAATTTCACACACAACACACACACACACACACACACACCAACACACACACACACACACGCGCGCGCACGCACGCACGCACGCACGCACGCACGGTGTTCAAGAGGTAACGCGACTGCCTAGAAAGCGATAAGTCCAGGTCGGAGTATGCGGTGGTTCGAATCCCGTTCGGGCCCGAAACTTTTCCCCATCCATTAGACCATGAGTGGTGGTCTGGGAGCTAGTCTTTCGGATGAGAGATAAACCGAGTTCCGGTGTGATAGACATCATTATTTAGCGCATGTAAAAGAACCCACGGCAACAAGAGGGTTATCCCTGGCAAAATTCTGTAGACGAAAAGCCACTCTGATAGGGAAACACCAGGAAACACACCGGTCATTTTCATATCACTCACGTTCACTTGCTGAAAGGCGAGGGAACCCCATGGTGCGTGACTTGTGATGTGCGGGTAACCATCAGGCATCTTTTCCGGGAGTGTCGGGATGTTCAGGATATTGGGCACAAGCATTTTACCGCAGACTCCCTAAAGATCCTCTTTTGGGATGTTCCACCGGACACCATTTTTAACTTCCTGAGAGAATCCGGCTTTTTCCGTCTGATATGAGCGAAAGTGGTATGGTTGGTATCTAAGGACAAGGTTGTTTTAAGGAACCCGGTTTTGGTTTTATCTCGTTTTAAGTGTGATCGATGTGGGTTTTCCCACGACGCGGAGGCCGTCCTGGGCTGACCCTTATGGTCGACCGGGGCGTCAATACAAGCAAGGACAGTTGAGTTGGTTTTATACCTCGTTTTAAACTGTACATAGTCGCACACTTTTGATACGAGTTTTAAAATGTGACGAGGTCTTAAGTTAAAGTGTTATAGTAAGTTGCTAAGAACCAGGCTGTTTTAAGGAATATGATTTTGGTTTTATCTTTATTCTTTCTTTCTTTTTCTTTTGATATTTTATATCAAGGATAATGGAGTAAGCACTCGTGTGCTTTTTTACACCCAGTCCCTGTGTGTATGCAGTTTTGCAAATTTTTGTCATCTGTTCCCACCGGCACACAATGCCTAATCTTATGACAGTGAAGTTTGTTTTTTACCCGTTTTAATTTGTATATAGTTGCACAGTTTTAATATGAGTTTTAAAATGTGACGAGGTGACAGCCCGATATGGCCTGTGTGGTCGCGGCTATAGGCAACATGATTGGATTGATTGAATATGAGTTTTTTTACATGTGACGAGGTGACAGTCCCGATGTGGCCTGTGCGGTCGGCGGGGCTATAAGCAACATGATTGGATTGGATTGAATATGAGTTTTTTTACATGTGACGAGGTGACAGTCCCGATGTGGCCTGTGCGGTCGGCGGGGCTATAAGCAACATGATTGGATTGGATTGAAGTTTTGAGTCCAGTCTCTGGGGAGATGCTATACCAGATTGTCACTTGGCAGGCATCCGTAAGTCTCGGAAGACTATGGAGTTGCACTGTAGGCTCTAGTGTTCAAAGCCTAGGAAAGTAATCGCTGATATGATTGGTTCAAGTGCTGGTGACGCCCCGATATGGCCTATGTGGTCGGCGGGGCTATAAGCAACATAAGTGGATTGGATTGGAGGAGCCGTCACAACATTGCCATAAACAGCCCCGCACCTCCCAAGGGACTCCAACTCCTCGAT
This sequence comes from Stramonita haemastoma, assembly GCA_030674155.1. NCBI lineage: Eukaryota > Metazoa > Mollusca > Gastropoda > Neogastropoda > Muricidae > Stramonita > Stramonita haemastoma. The sequence continues at coordinate 62,516,179 of CM060322.1, forward strand.
GTTTCCTCAGGGATAGAGTCTAAACACGAAACCTGTGTGCATGCTGTTTTTTTTTGTCATCTGTTGCTACCGGCACACAATGGCCTGCTCTTCCGAATGCGGGACGGGTTTTTAACGTGTGAGCAAAATCTTCTGCGTGCGTGCACACACGGGGCTTTGGTTTAATGTCTCGTCCGAATGACTTTGACATTCAGTTCGATTTTTTTGGTCAAACTGGGAAGAAGGGTGAGGCTGGGAATCGAACCCAGAACCTAATGGTTTACTTGTTGGCAGGTGAACGTCTTAACCATTCTGCCACCTTCCTTTGTATCACAACAACTGGCTATGTCATAATTGCGACATTCTATCCCCATTGAAGATTATATCCATACAAGTTTGATAATATATTATTATACAACATCATCACTGTAAAAGCTTTCCATACCTTTTTGTTGAGTTGTATCACTTCAGATCCCCTGTTCAGTATCTTATACGATGAAATATACACTGATTGTTCTGGCAGTAAGAGGGTTCAATATTCGAGCACTTGAATATAGTTGTTAACAATGCAGAGATTGTTTTTCTCTTTCATGTCAGTTTTTGCCACAGCAGATATTTATTTTTCGGACTTAATGACATTTTTTCTGACTTAATCAAAACACTTCCAATAAATCAACATAACGACCACCACCGACCCACAAACTTTCCGAGCCGAAATTTGGAACGTTCAAAACAGTCTCTCTCTCTCTCTCTCTCTCTCTCTCTCTCTCTCTCTTCTCTCTCTCTCTCTCTCTCTCCTCTCTCCAAGAAATCACTCCCTCAGTGTTGGTTGAGGTCCAATAAATATAGTTTTTTTTCTCCACTAAGCAATAACTCTTTCTATTCCAGACGTTAGCTACTGTGGATGTTCCTCTGATGTCGGCACAGTCCTGGCATTAAGAAGGAAGGAATTGCTAGTTCTCACCAAACTGTCCTCAGCTTTGCTATAGCGGTCACAGACAACGAGTAATGAAATCTGTATCCTGGGAATAAGGGTTCTAGGACGTGACGGCTGTTGTGGGTCATTATTCACGTTGGATCAAAAACTGGATAGGAAGAAGGGGAGATGGAGAGAGAGGGGGTGAGGCGAGAGAGAGAGAGAGGAGAGAGAGAGAACTGGCGTAATTTTTGGGTGAAAAGATTGTGCTCGAAGTGAAGGATATCTGCTGATATAAAAAATCAATGATAGAGACAGCATGGCGCAGTGGTTACAGCACTCGTTTTACCCAAGCTAAGGTATAGCAGCATTGAGGGTGGTTACCAGTTGGGTGGTTGACCGTTTACGCGCCTCGGCTTCAGTACAGTCCCCCAGTTTACCCAGCTTTAAATGGGTACCTGCCCTCTTTAGAGTCAGGGAAGGTGAAGCAGCGAGGGAGAGGAAATGGACGCCGCCCACAATATACTGGCCCCTAGAGAAGCTGAGGTCTCTGATACCTCGCTCCCCTACGACCACATAGGTTATGGGACTCCTTTACCTTAGCTTTATACAAAATCAACATCCCCCTCAAATTAACTAAATATTCCCCCAATTCTACATTTTGGATGCAAAAAACACTTTTAAAAATCAAAACTATTGTTTTCAATTTGCAAGAACATTTGTTTACAGGATCCCCATATAGCTGGAAAAGTACTTATTCGGATAATAAACAGAACGCTTTCTGGTAGCAGAAAGAACTTGTTGCTGTGAATACATCTAGCGATAAGAATAATTATCTGATGATAAAAAGACTTTATGGAACCAAGACAATTATGTGCAAAGAGCATGCGGGAACTGTAACGCAAGATGACAGCAGAAAAATCACCTTTCAGAAGTCGTTGATTCGTGTACCAGAGCCCCATTTTTCAACCTTTCAAAAGCATACCTTCTTGAAGTGTGGAAAAACTTCAAAGCAGTAGAGCACATTACAATACAACATACCACAAGACGCACAATATACCACACCATACAATGCAATACACACGACATCTAGTAAAACAAATTTAACAGGAGAAACCTCTTCCACATAAAATATACGTTTAGTCCATTGCGAGACTACATGACGAATGAGAAATGAGAGCAGTCGTTTTCCCTCGGGGCCCAATCTATCTTTTCACGGTCTGAGGGCCCCGTGAATAATTCATCTGCTTCTGACCAGTAAGTCTTGGGATGGGAGATTATCTGTCTGTCTGACTGTGATGTTCCTCTGATGTCTGCACTGTGCTGGAATTAAAAACAGCAGCTCACACACACACACACACACACACACACACACACACACACACACACACACACAACACACACACACACACCCTTCCTGCTGGAAGTTCTCGCTGTTGAGCATGGAGCAGAAACGCCTCCACGCCTCACGGACTTAAAATGTAGCGTGACTTGGTCCCCAGTTTTTGGTGGGCCTACACTGCAGCTGTGGATGGCTCTGTCTAACCAGGCACTGAGCTTTCCCCCTCTCCTTTCAGACAGCTCTGCATTCCTCCTCAAACCCAGGCGCAGTAGGCATCCCTGGCGTTTTATACCCCGTTTTGAACTGTATATAGTCGCACACTTTTAATACGAGTTTTAAAATATGACGAGGTGACAGCTCCGATATGACCTGTGCGGTCGGCGGGGCTCTAATCAACATCATTGGATTGGATTGGGCATCCCTGGCTGACCGCTCGTCCTAGGAGCGGATTGCCTAGCAGAATGTACTATATTTTTTATTTATTTATTTATCTATTTATTCTTTCATTTTGAGGATAATGGAATAAGCACTCATGTGCTTTTTTACATCCAGTACCCGTGTGTATGCAGTTTTGTAAATCTTGTCATCTGTTCCCACCGGCACACAATGGCTAACACTTACGAAAAGCGGAATATGATTTAACCTGTGCGCAAGATGTTCTGCATGTGTTTGCACACAGGGCCTCGGTTTATAGTCTCATCCGTAAGACTTTTGGGGAGAGTGGAGTCAGCACTGATGTTAACTGCAGGGGAAAAATCCCCTCTAACGAGAATCGAATCCGGGTCGTCAAATTTCGAGCGCAATGTTCTGACTACTAGGCTGTCCCGTACCCCGGTAGTGCCTCCTCTGGACAACATTTTGATCTTCTTGAAAGAATCAGGCATTTTCCCTCTGATAGTCATGAGTGAAGATGTCTTAGTATCTTAGTTGGACACGAAGAACAAATTTGGTCTTGAGGAATCTGGTTTTTGTTTTATATCATTTTACGATTTTGATTTTGATTTGATTTATTCTTTTATATCGAGGATAATGGAATAAGCACTCTTGTGCTTTTTTACGTCCAGTCCCCGTGTGTATGCGGATTTGTAAATGTCATCTGTTCTCACCGGCACACGATGGCCTACTCTTACGAAAAGCGGAACAGGATTTAACGTGCGCAAGATGTTCTGCGTGCGTTCGCACACGGGGCCTCGGTTTAAAGTTTTCATCCGAAGGACTTTTGGTGAGAGTGGAGTCAGCACTGATGTTAACTCCAGGAGAAAAATCTCCTCGACCGGACTCGAACCTGGGTCGTCAAATTGCCAGCGCAATGTTCTGACCACTAGGCTGTCGTTGATGTGGTTTTTAAAAGAACGAGGATGTTATAATATGGCCTCTGTGGTCGCAGGGCTATAAACAAGAAGATTGGATTGGAAGCATATGCGTGCATGTATGTGCTCACACACACATACCACACCCACCCCTCACTCTTCTCCTGTCTCTGTCAGTTTTTGTCTGTCTGTCTGTCTGTCTGTCTGTCTGTCTGTCTGTCTGTCTGTCTGTCTCTCTCTTCTCTCTCTCTCTCTCTCTCTCTCTCTCTCTCTCTCTCTCTCTCTCTCTCTCTCTCTCGCTCTCTCTCTTACTAGTGCTCAAACACACGAAAACACTAACACGGGAAAAGTGTGTATTTTTTTGAAAATTATTATTTCCACTCCTCAACCTCGCACTAAGTAAAGAAAACAAGTGAAGCGAACTCTTCCGTACATGCATGGGAACACATTTTGGCAAACCATACCAAAACCAAAACAAAACAAAAAACCAACAACAATATCAAACTGATGATATATTTTTCCGATCCCAAGGTCGTTTAAGATTTAACACAATGTCTCAAGTTAAGCAAATATTACCACAACAATCGGACATGATTTGAATGCTTTGTTTTAAAAAGTCGATGGCCTGCTGAATATGATGTCTAAGAGATGATTTGGACTCACTTGTACACAAACAAAACTTTCTTTGCTGATATCCAGGAGAAAATAGTCTCTACACATAAAAAAATACAACAAAAAACAAAAAATATGGGGAGGATTCAAATCAGCAAAATTGTATAAATCTGTAAAAGCCAAGTATAAGCAAAATGATGATTCCATACCCAAAAAACACTGCACGAGATTAAAAATAAAAGCCTGGCCTAATTTTCTCTGTGTTTTCTCTGCGGCATTATAGAAACCGTTTGCTCAGTTCTTTACTTCCTTTAGAACGAAACCTGTTAAGGACATGTTTTGCACCAAACAGCATGTATGCTGCGTTAAGCTTGATTTCCTTTACCTGCGTTATTCTAACTTTACTTCTCACATAACTCCTTAAGAAGTCATTGGGGCATGACTGTAGTGTGGTTAAACTTGGTGGGTTTTTTGGTCGCTAAATGGATGTTAGGACCGACTTCTACTGCACGAAACTGGTCCACACATAAAATTAAGGAAATTTATTTCTTAACTGCTCAGTATGTCTTTTGTTTTGTCAACACACACAAAATCTCGACCCGAAAATAAGAAGCAATATAAAAATACTACTACATAAATAGAAAGTAAGTAGAGACTGTAGAATGTTTAAACGAGCATTCCCCAACTGCAAAAACCCTGTTGGTTTGCCCGATTCACACACAATGAAGATAAATTTGGAATTATCTTGCGATTTCAGTCAGTGCCCTAGCAGCCCACCTGATGAACGAAAAGAGAAGTTGTCTCTTTTCTTGATAAAACAGGACGTTTTCAGACCAAAGGAATGGTTCTCGTCTGCGTTGAGGCTGTCCATTTAATGGCATGACCTCTTTACGACACAATTGGGTGGACAGGTGGTCTGAAGGATTTAAATTAATAACTCGCCTGTCTACAAAGTGAAAAGTCCGGGTCGAAGTGTGTGGTGGTTCGAATCCTGTTTGAGCACAAAACTCACCCCCCCCCCCCCCCCCATCGTTTAGACCATAAGTGGTTGTCTGAGGTATAGTCGGGGTAGACGATAATCTGGGGTCCCGTATGTTACGCATAATTATTTAGCGCACGTAAAATAACCCATGGCAACAAGAGAATTGTCCGTGGTAAAATTCTGTAGACAGATGTCACTCTGATAGGGAAACAAATACAGTTGCAGACAGGAAAAAGAAAAAAAATAATGGGTAGGCGAAAGCTCTTGTGAAGACACGCTCTCCCGGGGAGAGCAGCCCGAATTTCACGCAGGGAAATCTGACGTGACTTAAAAGTGCTCTTAATCCAGGTAGCGACACTAACACCATATAAGGACACCCCAGTCCTGGCTTTCACCGACCATAGCGGGCCTAGGACAGAGGGATGGGGTCCCCACCTGGGCACAAAATGGTCCTCTTGCACCCACACCATCAGGACCTCAGCCTACAGTCTCATCTGAAGGACTTGGATCAAATGGAATTAAAACCGACCTGATCTCTACGGGCAAAATATCTCCTCCAAACAGTTCAGTAGAAACATGAACTTTATCTTGAGTTTATGGCCAGGCCATGAATTCAATGCTACAAACTATCAGGTTAATCTTTCTACCCCCAACCTATTCTTGATAAACTGAAGGCATATTGTATGCTTTCTTAGCGAATAGTAGGAGTGTTTATTTATATCCCAAACTTGGTTTTTCTCTGTCTGTGTTCACTAGTCTAATATCATTTTCACACAGAAATTATGTTACCGATATACAGAATATGATGTACGTGTGGATTTTCCTCATTTCTGGATATAAATCTTTGTCTCCTTTCTATGAGGCAGGGAGAGGAGATGGGCGCCGCCTTCAATATTCTGGCCACTGGAGAAGCTGAGGTCTCTGATGCCTTGCTCCCCTGAGACCACATAGGTTATAGGGACACCTTAACCTTTTATCAATGAGGTACAAGGCTAAGTCTTACCATTAACAGGATACTGGACTGACTTTCTCTTCAAAAATTAAGTCTGGTTAAAGGGCATCGTAACGTGGAGTTAGTATATAGACAATACACTGACAACAATAAGATACAGCAGGCAAACTGGCAGTCAGTTACAACATAATCAAAGGTTTTACTTTCTTTTTTTTCCTTTTCATTGCAATAAATCAACTTCGCCGTCTAAAAAAGAGTTGAAACTCTGCTTCTAAAATACTTGTAGACCGGATTAATTTCCGTATACTTCAAGTTGTGATGTGGGGGCTATAGTCTTGAGTGCATACGAGATAAAATGATATAACAATTTGAGGTCTCGCGTGCTATACAGAGGGCAACTTAGCACAGGTAAAAGAGCCCAAGGCAACAGGAGGGATATGATGTCCATGTTAAAACTCAGTTGTGAAGTTACCACCATCTCTCCCTCGCTTTTCTAGCATGTACATGAACACTAGACGGAAGAAAAAGATGTGTGGTTGGAGGGGGGGGGGGGGGGGGGGGTTGGAAGGGAAGGATGAAAGTGACGCGAGTGGAGGGGAATGGTAAAGGGGGTGGTGGTGACTGGGGTTGAAGGTGACTGGTGGAGGTGGGGGGTGGGAAGGGTAGCAGCTTGCATTATTATTATTATTATTATTATTATTATTATTATTATTATTATTATTATTATTGTATATCGAGGATAATGGAATAAGCACTCATGTGGGTTTTTTTTTTACACCTTGTCCATGTGTGCATGCAGTTTTGTCGATGTTGTCATCCATTCCCGGGGACACCACGGCGCTAACTCTTCCGAAAAGTGGAACGGGTTTTAACGTGTACGCAAGACGTTCTGCGTGCGTTCGCACACTGGACCTCAGTTTATAATCTCATCGGGACTTTACGAGGGGAGGGGGGGGGGGTGGAGTCGGAGCTGAAGAATTAGGATGTGCTTTTCCAAAAAAAAAATCCAAAACAACTAAAGCAAAAAAAAAGGTTGTCTGCAATTCACAAAGAAAATGGTTAGAATGGTATAGTTCAAACAATATATTTTGTAACGACACAAAACGGACAGAGGTCAACACAGACAGACAGACAGACAGACAGACAGACAGACATTTCAAAGAACTCGCAGCTTCTCTTCTCCTTTGAACTCAACGCTAATAGTAAAGGACCCCAACCCCTACCCCTACAACCCCCCCCCCCCCCCCCCCACACACACACCTTCAAAAAAGGGGGGAAATAGATATACACATATATAATTAGACGGGAAAAAAATTCGGTCAGTGCTAACTTTAAGCAGCATTAAAGAAAATGTGATGGAAAAAAGCTGATTCATGGGTAACTGACTTCACAGCGTATCATATTGCTACTGATGATTCGTTCGCTGTAAGATATATCTAGTAAGATATATGATAGTAAAATATATACTAGTAAGATATATCCTAGAAGTAAGTGGCGCAAAATATTGAACATTACATTTTGTATATATATATAATATATATATATATATATATATATATATATATATATATATATATATATATATATATATATATATACAAAATGTTGAATATAATAGTATTGAACATAACATTTTGTATATATATATATAATTTTATATATATATAATATATATATATATATATACAAAATGTTATGTTCAATATTTTGCGCCACTTACTTCTAGGCTATATCTTACTATATATATATATATATATATATATATATATATATATATATATATATATATTATATATATATAAACACATAGCGAAAGTAAAACAACCAGTATATATGGTTCCCCAATATTCGGCTTTCGCCTTCCTCATATATATATATATATATATATATATATAATATATATATATATATATATATATATATATAATAATAAATTATCGCATTTTTTCTCCAGACACATTTATCAAGTCTCGTTTTACATAGCACAAAATCGGCAACTTTTTTCCTCCTGGAAAGAAAAGAACTCCATTTGCAAAAAAAAAAGTATATAACTACATAACAAACAAAAGTTCCAACCCGCGCTAGTGTCAATGTGTTAAAAAAGAAAAATAATGATGTGCCAATACAGTAATAAAAAGGCCAGAATTTGCGTAAAATTAGTACAGTTGTTGATTTTTCAAAACAGCATTTTAGATGGACGAAATGGTTTTGAAACAAAATGGACACACACTCGCTACGTTGATGTAAGTGAGAAATGACGGTCAAACGGTGTCCAGTTTCTTTGCTCAACAAATCGTATGAAACCATTTTTAACTTCCTGAGAGAATCGGGCTTTTTTCCGCCTGATATGAGTGAAAGTGGTATGGTTGTTATCTAAGGACCAGGTTGTATTAAGGAATCTGGTTTTGGTTTTATCTCGTTTTAAGTGTGATCGTGTGTGGGTTTTCCAACGACGCGGTGGCCGTCCTAGGCTGACCCTTATGGTTGGCCGGGGCGTCAATACAAGCAAGGACAGTTAGTGACGCTCCAACCACGAATGAGTCGCTACACATTAACAATTTAATTTGCGCTAGGAGCCTTAGAGGCAGGTGGGGGTCAAGTTGTCAACTTGAGATTTTGATTGATTATTAAACTAGATCTGTTATTTACTTATAAAGAAATATCAAGGCATAATTTTTATTCCTTTTGCTTTGTTAAATGTGTTTTTGAAAATACCAAAGCACTCATTCTGTACAACCTGTTACTAAATAAACTTTGCCCGTTTTCTCATTTTTTTCCATTCGTTGCATCTATCATTTCAATTTGTAATATGTTGTGCACAGAATTGTCTGATTTTCAATCTGTTTTTTTGTATTTGATACCACTTTTTGCATCATTAATAACATTTGTCTAATAACTTTAAAATTGACCTTAGGTTGCCTCCTCCTCTCATTATGTGGTGGAGCGTCACAGTTGAGTTTGTTTAATACCCCGTTTTAAACTGTACATAGTCGCACACTTTTAATACAAGATTTAAATATGACGAGGTGACAGCCCCGATATGGCCTATGTGTTCGGCGGGGCTATAAGCAACATAATTGGATTGGATTGGTGTGAAACAAAGGGGCAGATACCGACAGAATCAACCAAACAGCAATGACAGAAACAACATAACCATAATAGCTATCAAAATGTAAAATCAAACGTGAAATTATTGTGACCATCCCAAAAAAAAAAACAACGAAGATGATGTATTACTTTTTGTTCTTGCTCCTCTTCTTCGCAATTCTTCTTCTTCTTCTTCCTCTTCTTCTTCTTCTCTTTCGTCTCGTCGTTCGTCGCATTCTTCTTCTTCTTCTTTCTTCTTCTTCTTCGTCGCAATTTCTTCTTCTTCTTCTTCTTCTTCTCTCTTCTTTCTCTTCTTCCTTCTGTCTTTCTTCTTCTCTCAATTCTTCTTCTTCTTCTTGTTCGCCTCCTCCTTCTTCTTCTTTTTCCTTTTAATTCTTCTTCTTCGAAATTCTTCTTCTTAATTTTTCTTCTTTGCATTCTTCTTTTTTTGCCGTCTTTTTCTTTGCATTGTTCCTCTTCCTTCTCTTCTTCCTCTTCTTGCATTCTTCCTCTTCTTTGCATTGCCTTCTTCAATATCTTCTTCTTCTTTTAAGGCGAACAAAAGAACTACCGTTGCCTGTTATATGAGTGAAAACAATCAATGCCTTCACTGCTGTTGAGCGCCCGACAAGTCAGCCCAGCACATCTGACTTGGGCATGGAAGAAGACCGTTATCTATTCAGTTTTTTTTTCTCTGAAAAAAGGCAAGAGAATGGACCAAGAAGGCAGAAAATAGACATAAAGGAGGTGACAGGAAGAAAAGGGAACACGGCAGTAACAAAAAGAGGGATAGAAAAGAGGGAATTCCGAGCACAGAATTTCCCGAATGCTGTTTATATTGACAAGCTCCCCAGCATCCCCGCGAAGAGGAACTAATGTTAGACACAGTGCATGTAAATCTGTACGTGATTAAACTATCAACTGTCACATCTTTGGTTATATATATATATATATATATATATATATATATATATATATATATATATATATATATATATATATTCTTTTTTTAAAATCGTGCATTGTCATCTCACATTTTGTTTCTGATGTTGACTTGGTTGACATACAACGGAGTATAATTTATTTGGTGAATACGTGCCATATCGTGTCTTCATCCTAGAATTCTTACCACATGCAGATAAAAGGATAAATCAGTAATTGGGGGACCTCATTACAGCTGAACCAATACCAAACATCATAATCACACGCCATAATCCACACAGAACGAAGGCATCGTGCGCCGTCAGTGGAGCTATACACAACATGAAATAAACTAAAAAATCCAAACTTAGTGCTGAAACAAAATATTAACATTGCACCCCCTCCCCCCCCCCCCCCCTCCAAAAAGCAAATAAGAAGCTAAACAAACAAAAAAAACAACGAACCCAAACAACACAACCTCCCCCCCCCCCCCAAAAAAAAAAAAAGCAAATAAAATTTTAAAAAAACAAACAAACCCAAACAACCCCCCCCCCTCCCCCCCAAAAGAAAAAGAAAAGAAAAAAGAAATGACAACGCTTCATTGCATTGAGTTACGATGTCCTTTTAAATAAAATGCCGTAGAGTTTACAGCAGCTGAATCAAAATACTAAGCATACAATCCCCCAAAACAAAAAAAAAACCCGCACCCTACATTTCTCATCCAACTCGAAAACCATGTATGACATCATCCAGAAAACTTGCTATGAGTCCAGCTGACATCTCCCAAAAAAATGATGATTATATAATGATAAGGCCTTTTTGTATGGCACGCCATTTGGTACGTACAAAGGTGGTTTGGAAAAAAACAAAAACTCTATTGTATATAACTACTAAGGGCTTTACAAGCATGGAAAGGAAGCCATCTCTCATTTCAGAATACACAAAAGTGTGGACCGTAATATGCCATGTTTGTATATAGAAAATAAAACGTGTTACACCGAATACTCATAGGGCTTGCGAGGTGATGAAGAGGACAGGCAGGTAAAGGGACATGAGGGAAAGTGTGCTGTTTGTTGCGCTGTTCTTGGTGGTGGTGGTGATGGTTGTGTCTCTTTACCTTTCTTTTTCATTTTCTTTTCTTCTTCTTCTCTTCGATCTTCTTTCTTTCTTCTTCTTCTTTTCTCTCCCAAATTTTTTTCTTCTTCTTTTCTCCTTTTCAATTCTTTCTTCTTCTTCTTTGCAATTCTTCTTCTTCCTTTTTTTGCAATTTTTCTTTCCTTCTTCTTCTTTTTTTCCTTTTCTCCTCCTTCTTATTTCCTTATTATCTGATCATTTTGAAACAGCACGAGTTTGTCTTTGATTCCCGGTCTTTCTTAATTAATTCAGTCCACTAATTGTCAGGGACGTTACCGAACTGTCCTTGACACTGAGTCCAAAGCTGAGTGCCAAGGCCCACACTGCACTGTTGGTATGCTTTAGCATGTCAGTCATGTAGGGACGGTTTCCAACAGTGACAGGCACCTGGCAAAATAACTTGGTCTCTGGTTTTAAAGGACATAAGGGAAAATGCTCTGATGTCAGACAGAGTATGGCTGCCTATATATATATATATATATATATATATATATATAATATATATATATAATATATATATATATATGAGGAGGTACTGAAAAGAGTCATGCACGCAAACTTCTCATCCAGTGTGAACTAAACAGTCTCGCTGTGATTCCAAGGTGGGAGGAGCCAAACAGAGTGAAGATTCTGGATGACTGGATGACCCCTAGGGCGATCAGCTAAGGACCCGGCAACAACAACAACATCTACAACAACAACAACAACAACAAATCAATCAACATTATTCAACCCCTCATAATGAGAGTAAACAGCACTGAAAAAAACAACTGACACATCGCGTCCGCTCTAATATGTTTACTATATCGGTGTAAAGTAATAGCGAGAAATAATACCAGCATAATATCAGCTAGATTGTTTGTTGAAGAGAAAACAAACGAGTGTAAAAATATCCGATAACTCTTAGGCTTATGACAGAGTTAAACCTTTTTTTTTCAACGAAAATACACGAAACGGGAGATAAATATAGATTAAAAAAGGGAGAGCTAGAGAGACTAACGTACTCGATGTTGAAAACGTCCATTAAAATTTTCATGTGCAGAATAAATATAGTTATCTGATAGTTCAGCAAACATGTTCGGCGTGTAAATCAAACAGCCATTGGAATCTATGTTTGTAAATATATATATATATATATATTATTTGCATGATAAAATCATTTATTTAGGGCTAAAAATATACACACTAAATAATAATAATAATAATAATAATAATAATAATAATAATAATAATAATAATACATGGAATTTATATAGCGCTATATCTTGTAAAAACAAATCAAAGCGCTTGCATTCGACCCTCACAACAAACGACCAATGAATATAAATAATTCTAGCAAAATCGAAAGCACACACGCGCGCGCACACACACACACACACACACACACACACACACACACACACACACACACACACACACCTATAGAGGTTATACATTTTGACAGGGTGAATGGAATTTCAAATGTTGGAGGCAGGCACAAATAGGAGATGAAAACAGAAGGTAAAAATCTTAGGTTTGAAACAAGTGTGTCTTGAGGTTGGATTTAAAAGTGTCATATGTAGGCTTTTGCCGAAGGGATAGAGGGAGGTCATTCCCCTGTACTCATAAATAACCTTTATGTGTTATATAAACAATATTTATGTTAAAGGTGATATCGTTTCTGTCTTGGAAGTCCAGTAGTGGAAAAAACAAAACAAAGAAGGTAACAAAGAAAATCGAATTTGTACGGCTCATGAGTGTTGCTGGTCTGAGACAAAGATATCGACGCAACACGGCAGGTTTTAACTGATAACAGAAAATGAGCGATTCGTTTTATTGGGTCAGTAAATGCACAACATGGGGGTAAATAAAGACAGTAAAGGTACCATGCCACACGTACTTCTAGCTACTCGAGCCGCAACTGCAGGCGAAGCAATCGTGTAGAAATAATCACAGATTTCTCGCACGGACAAAAAAGTACAAGGCTTATGCTTCTGACAAATCAAAATAACAAACACAGCTTTCATAATTATTATTGTAATCTGTCGCATAAAAAATATATAGCTGTCCTTGTTTATTCTGAAAATAAAATTGGAACTGAAGAACTGAATCAGTAGGAGCGAAGCTGACATCACATAACCCCCCCAAAAAACAACAACAACAAAAAAACAAACAAACAAACAAAAAAACCAACTAAACAACAACAACAAAAAAAACTAACAACAAAAAACAAAACGAAACAAAAAAAACATTACAATTTTTTGGTGGATCGGTTGTCTAGGTGGTCACGCGCCTGAGTCGGAGTGTGCGGTGGATCGAATCCTGTTTGGGACCAAAACTTTTTCCCCATCCATTAGACCATGAATGGTGGTTTAGACGCTAGTCTTTCGGATGAGACGATAAACCGAGGTCTTGTGTGTTACACATCATTATTTAGCGCACGTTGAACCCACGGCAACAAGGGGGCTGACTGGCAAAATTTTGTCGGAAAAAGCCACTCTGAAAAGAAACAAATACAGCTGCAGACAGAAAAAAAAGAAAAAAAACAACTATGGGTAGGCGCTGCACTTGTGGCGACGCACTCTCCTCGGGGAGAGCAGCCCGAATTTCACGCAGAGAAATCTGCTGTGACATAAAGTGGTACAAAATACAAAAAATAACAAAAATACAAAATACGTACGGGATAAGCGGTGCTGGGCCCACCCAGCCCGTCTTTCTCTCACCTAGATAAGCATGTAAGCCACGCCTACTCTTGCTTATTGACCCCATCCCAGTGTTCCCATGCTGAGAGTTCAAAGGTTGTATGTCAGAGGGGTCTACATTGAACGTTCTTCAGGGCGGCAGTAATGAGATTCACAATGAAAATAACAAATTGTAACCCATATTCATATGAAAAGATAACCAGAAAAAAAGTGGAATACATTAGCTAACACATGAAGAAGCATTAAAAAAAAGATTGTGAACGCGCATGTATGTGTGGGCGGGCGCGGGCGTGCATACACACACAGACGTTATATATATATATATATATATATATATATATATATATATATATATATATATATATATATATATATATATATCAAATGTTATTGTTGAGTGTGTCCATGACAAATTTTCACCGATTTAAAAAACAACAACAACACATTTGTCAGTAATAAACGAGTTATATCCAAACCTGCTAAACAAAGTGTGTTGTTTTACATGTCTGACAGTAGAATGACAGAGAACACCAGTAGAACCAGGTAAAGGCAAACGGCAGAGAGAAATCTGGACCCCATAATATGACATAGTCTAGTTCAGTACCAAGTAAAGCCAAAAAACTCTGCTTTCAACCGATCAGCAGAACTGTTGAATAAAAATAACACCTCAATATTAAACGGAGCTGATCAGCAGGAGTGCAGTCATTTAGAGAGCTTGGCATAAGAAAGTTTGTTGTCCACTTTGTATTCAATAGGAAACCAGCGCAGAGGCTTAAATCATAATTCATGCAGACAAAATTTAGATGAACAGGTTTGTCATGCTGCATGGTCGTAAGGTGTTGGGGGTTACGACAGAAAGAACAGCTAGCAGGAAGAGACTGTTCCAATCAAACTGAAGTCGAATGAAGCCATGGACACGTTTTGCAGTAAGGTAAAGGTGTCCCATAACCTGTGTGGTTGTTGTGGAGCGAGGCATCGAAGACCTCAGCTTCTCTAGCAGCCAGCACATTGAGGGCGGCGCCCATCTCCTCTCCCTCTCTGCTTTACCATCCCTGACCCAAAGAGGGCAGGTACCCATTTACAGCTGGGTGAACTGGGGAAACGGTACTGAAACCGAGACGCGCAAACGGTCACCCATCCAACCGGTAACCACGCTCGACGCTGCTTAACATTGGCTGGGGGAAAACGAGTGCCCTGACCACCGAGCTATCCCGTCCCCGTTTTGTAGTACTCTGAGAGAAAAAAAAAGTGTGTAAGTTCCAATTTTTTGCCGCTTTGATTCTAGAGGATCTGCAGACAGAACAAATGCCCTTCTGGGAGAAGAGCTTGGAGGATGAAAATGCCAAGGACGCAACAGCTCTTGAAGTTGGTCCAGCAGATCCAACAGAGCTGACAGACATAGTTCCATGCTTGGCCGAAAAGAAACACAGGCCTGTGGTCATCGTTGGGTTATTTCAATCATTTTAGGGTTGTTGTTGTTTTTAAATCAGCATTTGTTATCAGGGATTCTTGGTTTTTAATGAGCGTTTTAGAAGTAAAAATGCTCTAGGAATTTCCAGTAACCTACTAGATTTCATAAACGTAAACGATCAAACTATGAGAATGATTGGTGATATAATTTATAGTGTATTTTACAGGAAAAAATGTATCGATATTAAAAGCCAACAACTCTCTTAGTCTGTATAAGAAGATCTTAGAGACAAGTTTCTACAACTGTTTAGGCATAAATCAAATTGGCCTTTAGCTAACACATTACCTATGTACTATTTCTCCTTGTGATTTCCTTAGGCATCTCCAGGGTTTGTCTCTAAATGTCACCCCAGTTTCTAGTGCTTTCTTATGCACCATATTGTTTTGGTAAAGAAAGATACAATAAACAAATTAAAGGCAAGAGTAAAAAGAAAAATGCAAACTTGTATCCGCAATGAGTAATACCGTCTGCCTAAAATTATCCATCCCACCTTTTAAAAGATGAAAACAAACGAACGAACGAACGAAACTCGAACTAAACAAAAATAGAAACCAACGCAGCCACATGGTTGCGGTGGCAAATCAAAGTTCTTTACAACATAATATAACATGAGGTGGTACGTAAATATCGCGGGAAAAAAGTTATATGATAAATTATCTGCTTTGAAAAAAAAACTGACGAAAATGTTTACATACACATTTGAAACGGTTCCCCAAGATTGTCCACATTTGACTGGAGAAATATGCATGCTAGTAGTGGGTATATTCTGAAGAGGATTAACACGCTGAGGTGCTGTGGATTTTATCTAGTGAATGTGAAACAAAGAATTGCATAAGTTTCAATATACATTGATCATACTGACTGATACACATGTACCATATGAACAATAGATACCGAACATCAATGACACGTTAAAGCTCCAGAAATTTGAAATCCATTACCTATTCCAGAGTTCAAGTATATTCACACTTCACCACGCTGCAGAGAAGTGAGAATCAAAGTTTTACAAAACCAAATGGATAACTCTGGTGGAACAACAAGCAAAAAGATATTTTTTTTACAGTGATGCCAAAAAATAGCATCTTTTTTCAGCTGTGCAGAGTTCTTTTTTTCGAGACAACCACTTTAGTATCAGAGTAGCTCGAGGCCAAAAAATGGCACCCCAAACTTTCCATATATTAATCATTGTCATTCTGTGTTTTCTCTTTCATATCATTATACATACAGAGACGGGAGGTGGCAGGATGGTTAAGACGTTCGCCTGCCAACAAGTAAACCGTAAGGTTCTGGGTTCGATTCCCAGCCTCGCCCTTTCTTCCCAGTTTGACGAAAAAAACGAACTGAATGTCGAAGTCATTCGGACGAGACTCTAAACCGAGGCCCCGTGTGCGAACGCACGCAGAACATCTTGCGCACACGTCAAAACCCCGTTCCGCCATTCGGAAGAGCAGGCCATTGCATGCCGGTAGGAGCAGATGACAAAATAATAAAAAAAATAAACCCAGCATACACACAGGTGTCGCATTTGGACACCATCCCTGGGGAAAAATCGGGAGTTGGAGTCCCTAGGGCGGCTTGGGGCTGTATGTAGTATGTATGTATGTATGTATGATGTAGTATGTATGTATGATGATGATGTTGTATGTAGGTGGTATGTATGTATGTATGTATAGTATGTATGCATGATGTATAGTATGTGTATATCAATATATTATAGAGAGATAGATAGATAGATAGATAGATAGCTAGATAGCTAGTACATAGATAAAATTATATAATGGATAGATGATAGTGATTGTGTAGCTAGCAGCTACTAAAATCTATAAAGGGTAGGTGCTGCACTTGTGGCGACGCGCTTCCCCAGAAGCAGCCGATTCACGCAAGAAATCTGCTGTGACATAAAGTGGTATAAAAAAATAAAATAAATTTATATATATATATATATATATATATATATATATATATATATATATATATATATATATATATATAATATATATATATATTATCCATCCGAATTAATTTGTCCTAAAGATGGGTAAAAAGAAAAAGGAAATACAGTAATGTATAATCTGTGTGCTGTTGTGCACCTAATCATAATGTTAATGGAACGATGGATGTGTTTTGTTTATAAACGTCTTGACAATATGCAGTAGGATGACTTGTCTTTCCATAAACAAACAAAACACACCTGGAAATAATTTTCTACAAAAATATCGAGGAGCTCGAGGCAAAGTATGCCTTTGAGGAGTAAAGACATAATTATTTTGGTTTAAACAGCCCCGAATATCCTCGCACAAATGAATGACATACACAATAGCGTTTTTTCTGAGAAACGAAACATAACCAGCATTCAATCTTTGAAAACAAAATCTTAACTTGCTAAATCTTTCCTCAATGTGGTGTTAAGCATTTATCATTCCCCTTGCAAATTATATATTTTTAAAAAATGCAGGCATTTTAAATAGGTTTCTTAGTATCTCTTCAAAATGCGTATGCACCAAACGACATCTAACATAGTAATCTATCATCAGCACCAACACCTTTCATCAAGAACAACAACAACAAAACAACAACAACAACAACAATCCTTCTTTAATCAACAAGCCAACCAAAACACAGCCCTCAGTCTAGATCTGCTAAAAGCTGTCAATAGTGTAACGTGGCGATCTTTACAGAATGATAGTTTGCTTATCACCAACAACAAAGAGAAGAAGAAGAAGAAGAAGAAGAAAAGAAGAGAAAAGAAGAAGAAGACGACGAAAAAGAAGAGGCGGAAGGAAGGAAGGAAGAAAAGAATTAAGAAGAAATGCAAAGAATTGAAAAAGAAGAGAAGAAGAAGTAAAAAAAGAAAAAACAAGAACAAAAAGAAGCGGAAGGGAAGTAAGAAGAAGAAGAATGTAAGACAAAAGAATTGAACAAAGAAGAAGAGAAGAAGAAGAAGAAGAAGAAGAGAAGAGAAAAAGAAAAAAACAACACAGCACAACAACAACAACAACGACAACAACATAAAAAATTAAACGCACCTTCACTTATTTTTCAATTTCAATTCCCTAATAACGTAAATTAGTTCTGAAATACCAAGGAACGCCAACTGTCTTTGAATCCCCCCCCCCCCCCCCCAAAAAAAACAACAACAAAATAAAAAAAAAAAAACCAATAAATAAATAACAAAAAGACAAAATAGAGAAAGCAGAATGGGGAGGAGGACTTGAGGAGAGAAGGAAGAGAGCTGTCAAAACCAAAGAGTGTGTTTGCGTGGGGAGGGGAGGGGAGGGGTGGGGTGGGGAGCGGAGGGGGAAGGGGGTGGCAGGAGGGAGGGGAGGCATGGGGGGGTGGGGGGTAGGGAGGTAAGCATATGCCACGTTGTTTTCAGCTTTATTATTAAGGGGAAAAAAAAACAACAACAGCAGGAGAAGGAGGAGGAGGGTAACGTCAGCAGTCAGGGCATAGAAGTGTGCATGGTAGGTAGTAGGTAGCATATTTTTTTTATTTTATCTTGTTTTATCTGATCTTCCTTTATTTTATTATTTTTATTTTATTTTTTATCTTATTTTATTTAACTTATTTCAATGTATTTGTTTTTTTTTTTTTTTATTTTTTTTTTACTTTACTTTATCTTTTCTTTATTTCGAGGATAAAAGAGTAAACATTCATGTCCTCTTTTACATCCAAACCCTGTGTGTATGCAGTTTTGTCAATATTGTCATACGCTCACCAACTGGCACACAATGACCTACTCTTTCGAAAAGCGGAGCGGGTTTTTACAAGTGCGTAAGATGTCTGCGTGCGTTCACACACGAGGACCTCGGCATAACATTTACCTAATACTTTCTGTTTCACATGGCCAAAACATGTGTTGCTTTCTCTTTCATGTAGAACCGCGAGAAAAGAACGCATAAACAAGGTAAAGAAGAAGAGAGAAAGGCAAGAAGGGCAGCAATAAAAGACAGAAAGAAAGGAAGAAAGAAAGAAAGAAAGAAAAGAAAAGAAAGAAAAGAAAGAAGAAAGAAAGAGAGAAAGAGAGGGAGAGAGACAGAGACACAGAGAAACACAGAGAGAGATGGAGAGACCGAGACAAACAGAGAGACAGACAGAGAGAGACAGACAGGCAGACCGAGACAGACAGACAGACAGACAGAGACCGAGACAGTACAGACGACAAGAGAGAGAGGGACGAAGAGAGAGTTTGTTGAATAACTGTGGGGGTTGGGGTGGGGTGAAGGTGGGATCAAAATAGGAACTGGTAACCAGCATCATAAATCTGCCAAAAAGAAAGCAGAGATTTGCTTGCAGCAGAAACAATCTGCCGAAAGAAAAAAAAGGGGGGGAAAATATATATATATATATATAAAGGATGGGGGAGGAGACGAGAACCCACCCATCCTACAAAGAAACCTACTTTCAACACACAACAACAACACACCACACACACACACACACAACACACACCACAACACACACACATACACACAGAGTCCCTCTCTCTCTCTCCTCTCTCCTCTCTCTCTCTCTCTCTCTCTCTCTCTCTTCTCTCTCTCTCTCTCTCTCTCTCTCTGTGTCTGTCTCTCTCTCTGTGTGTTCAGGTCAGAATGAACAAAATATGAGGGTGCTATCTGTAACTCTGAAAAATAAAGATCACTCGTTCATTCATTCATTCATTCATTCATTCATTCATTCATTCATTATTCATTCATTCTCTCTCGTCTCTGTCTCTCTCTGTCTCTCCTCTCTCTCTGCTCTCTCGTCGTCTTCTGCTCTCCTCTCTCCTCTCTCTCCCTCTCTCTCCTCTCTCCTCTCTCTCTCTCTTCCTCTCTCTCTCTCTCTCTCTCTCTCTCTCTCTCCCTCCCTCTCCCTCTTACCTCCGCACGCAATTTCAGTTCAAATCAACTCCCTCTTTCCCTCCCACAACAATCACCTCAGATTAAGAAAAAAACAACCAAACCAAGACCAAATCAAAACAAAAGACAAAAAATCTAAAGGCAAACAAAAGGAAATCCAAGAAATTAAAATAAACTCAGCACAACTAAAAAACAAAAATACTCAACCAAATCAAAACAATGGCTGATAGGTCACTTTTCGAAATTATTTAGTTTTCTAAGCAAGTGATGACATTTGACAGGCATGGCAATAAAAAAAAAATATATATACCGTCATGTTGAATTGATTTATTTACTTCATGAACAAGGAATAGATATATCAAAATTATGACATCAGTTAGGTGCATGAAAGTTAACAGTGTGTTCTTGCATGATGTTGGGACACATTCCAGAGTGCTGTACATCCACTTAAGCAGCTGTTTCAGAATGCTCTATTATACCTCTTAGCAGCATCCTGTTAGTTAACTGACATTCCCAAATCCCCCCCAAAAGTTGATAAGTAATGGATAAAACTCATTCAGTCGTGGGAATAATGTTTAGCAATAATGGACATTGTAAAGGCTGGTTGTGTAGACGATATTTATTTTAGTTTTCTTTTCGTTCTGAACAAGTCTGCAATGTTTGACATTACACCTGTTGAGCAAGAGTTTTCCAGCATCTGTGCAGGAACAATTCACCATCGATCATAAGGAACGTCTTGACTCAGAGCATTGGTTGTAAAACCATCCCATTTCAAACTGGCAATAAAAAATAATACACGTATGATAATTGTTTACGAAAAGTATCGAAAAATCCGGATGAGCTAGTACACATAATCAGTATGATATAGATAATAATATACTATAAGGTTGCAGGTATGTGTCAAAAGTTACTGCTTGTTTTGGGTATTTGTCACTGTTTGAGGTGTTATTTTTATTATAACATTCATCAAACCCAAAAGTAGTTATGAAAAGGAAACCATTAAAATCGGTCATAAGTGTGCAAAGATAAAAGTAAGCATTTATGAGAACTTAAAACAGCAATGAATCACATGCAAAATAACAGGTTAACAAAACCCAAAAAACCCTAGCAAAATGTTGCTAAATATGCTAGAAATATTGGTTCTGAATTTGGTATGAGACACGAAAAAGACGGGACGCTGTTAAAACCCTCTGTTTGTCCTAAAGGCAAAACACTGTGCAGTAAAGATCAGGGCCCTTCTTACCAGCTGCTAACTCCACCACAGTCCTTGGACGGGACAGCGCGTGGTCACAGCGCTCGCTTTCCCCCAGCCAATGTTAAGCAGCGTCGAGCGTGCTTGCCAATTGGATGGGTGACCGTTTGCGCGCCTTGGCTTCAGTACAGTCCCCCAGTTCACCCTGCTGTAAATGGGTACCCGCCCTCTCGAGGGTCAGGGAAGGTAAAGCAGCGAAAGAGAGGAGATGGGCGCCGCCCTCAACATGCTGGCCCTCAGAGAAGCTGAGGTATCTGACGCCTCGCTCCCTTATGACCACACAGGTTATGGGACACCTTTACCTTTACCTTTTACCAGTCTTTGAAAGCAGCCAAGTGGTTAAGACCGTTTGACTTCAATACCGACTCCATGAAGTCGTGGGTTTGAATCTCGGCGGCGTCTGGTGAATTAAGGGTGGGTAATTTTACGATCTCCCAGGTCAACTTCAAGTAAAGATCTGCCAGTGCCTTTCTTTTATTCTTTGATTTTGAGGAGGATGAAATAAGCATTCAAAGTGTTTTTTCTTTTCTTTTTTTCTTTTCTTTTCTTCTTTCTCTTCTTTTTTTTTTTTTTTTTTACCTCGTATCCACATGTTTATACACGGCTTTGTATATTTTGTCATGCGTTTTTATATGCATATACCTCATTTAGTATATAAACACGCAGAAGATCAAATATGCACGATAAAGAGTCCATATTTCATGTCAGCGTTGGTGGGTGACGGAAACACGCACATACCTAGCACACATCCCCGAAGCCAGAATGTGGCTACCTACATGGTGGGCAAATACGGTCGCTCACCCAAATTTTCACCATTGATAAACCTGGGAGCTCCAACCGGGCAATGAAAAATAAAAGTAAAGGAAAAAGAAAGCAGCTGAAAAGTCTTTCTGATCAAAACATCGACGTGATATCTGAAACAACCATTTTTCTGGTTAATCATATCTTTCCTTGCCATGTGCAGGTAACAAAAGCAGTCAATTTTGACATGGAAGCATCA
Organism: Stramonita haemastoma; assembly: GCA_030674155.1. Taxonomy (NCBI): domain Eukaryota; kingdom Metazoa; phylum Mollusca; class Gastropoda; order Neogastropoda; family Muricidae; genus Stramonita; species Stramonita haemastoma. The sequence continues at coordinate 62,538,659 of CM060322.1, forward strand.
TCACCCCCCCCCCCCCCCCCCCCCCCCCCCCCCCCCCCCCCCGCCCCGGGAAAAAATCAGCTCCAAACAATAATAATAACAGCCAACCCGAAGAATAAGACTTCCAAGAAGAAATAAAGCAGCCATCTTTGCTCTGATATAATTTTTTTTCATTTCAAAACAAAGTGTTTTTTCCTCCATCTTTTACAATCACTTTAAGTTATAATAAAAAAATCAACTCGTACATAAATACCGTTGCGGCCGTTGTTTTATTAGTTTTGTTGTTTTCAATTTCTGGTTATAAACAAATGGACACTTATACAAAGTACACTTTCTGGTTCGTGGTTGTTTTGTAAGTAGCAATCGTTTATTTCACTTCAGCCGTTGACATCGACAAAAACAGCAACAAAAAATATAAAAACAAACAGATATAGGATACAAGGCTATATATGTGGCAGTCAACCCTCAAGGTTTAACAAGTGCAAAAAACAAAAGTAGATGGCTATGCCATGACGCTCTGTGCCTAGTTTACTAAAGGTCCAGACTTTGAATGACAAACAAGGCTGTCACGGCAAAACTGTTATGAAAACAAGCAATGGCAAAAAGTTTGTGGGTCTTGTTCTTAGTATTTACATGCTTGGACTTTAAAAAACAACAACAAAAAACAGTGATGTGAAAACCAACAGAGTAGGTGAAACTAGGTGGTCAACTTTGTCACAGTGTTAGCATGATGTCAACATGGTCACAGCATTACAGTGTTGTCAGTACTGTGACATAAGCGTGATGTCAACATGGTCACAGCATTACAATGTTGTCAACACGGTCACAGCAATACAATGTTGTCAACACGGTAACAGCATTACAATGTTGTCAACACGGTCACACCAATACAATGTTGTCAACACGGTCACACCATTACAATGTTGTCAACACGGTCACACCAATACAATGTTGTCAACACGGTCACAGCATTACAATGTTGTCAACACGGTCACAGCATTACAATGTTGTCAACACGGTCACACCAATACAATGTTGTCAACACGGTCACACCATTACAATGTTGTCAACACGGTAACACCATTACAATGTTGTCAACACGGTCACAGTATTACAATGTTGTCAACACGGTCACACCATTACAATGTTGTCAACACGGTCACACCATTACAATGTTGTCAACACGGTCACAGCATTACACTACAGTCACAACAGTACCATCAGCACAGGTTCTGGTCTCCCAAAAGAAAAGCTAGGAGGGAGGACACGGAACCAACGGCAATAGCAATAACAGGCAGGTTCTTCCTCAGTCTTTGAGAGCTTGAGAACTGGAATAACCAGCAAAGTTCTTGGGCAACACTTTCTCTATTTTAATCTTCATCTACATCTTCTGAACTGAAACAGGTTCGATTACACAGGCACTCCAACACACAATAACATTTATTGACCATTTAATGGTTAAACAGTCTGATGACCTACGACATCCCATACATTGCCTGGTTCTGATCCCTTTACGAGTCGTCATGAGGTGAAAGTAATTGTCGGAAGGAGAAACAAAACCAACTCAAATCAAAACGCTACAATCAGCATAGGCCATGGTTTAGAGCTCTAGACGCAGAAGAAATAAAAGAACCGTGACATATTTTGAAAAAAAAATGTGACATCAAAAATACCTGAGCAGGCAGGTACAATTGCCTGTAAGGTGCAGATAATCATGAATTTTAGAGTCACTCTTTATCTGGAGGGTTTCTTTTGGCACTGAAAACACACACCACACATTTCTACTACTCTTCTGATACAGCTACCTTCTATATTCGGGGTAATTGCAATCTTAGAAAAGGACATTATTATCATACATAGGTGTAACTGATTTGTAATTTTCTTATCTTTTATGATATTCAACCTTTAGTTTGCAGCCAAATTGTTGATTGTCCTATGACATGACATGACATGACATGAACACTCTCAATGACAGAATACTTACAGATGAACTCAAAAAGGTCTGGCTGTCACATAGCAGTTGTGAGACGAATACATTTAAGAACTTCGTAGCATATTATCCACAGGTGTTGGTCTAGACACTTCTCACGTTATTCACTCTTCATATCCCACCGTAAAAGCCTAAAACGATCTTGCACATTTTATAGTGTGCATCAATGTCCTGTAAAAGGTCGCAAACAGTACAGACCATGAAAGAAAGACAAAAAAGACCCCTCCACACATATAGGATGGATTATTTGTTGCAAAATAGTTTGAGTAAAAATACTCATTGTGTGAGGTCTTCCTTCATGAAAATGGTATCTACATGAAAAATACCTGAATTCGGCGACAGGTTCTCCTTGTGTAAGTCGTTTTAAAAACTGTTACATATTTAAGGACTATAACAAGTATAATTTACGAGTTAGTCCACACGATGCTTTGTCAGTAACCATCTTAACGTATTAACCGATCATAATCAACATCAAAGATTCCTTTTGGCGTGTAAAAAAAAACACAAGATAAGTCCTCCGAAAGTCTACTTCTCCTACACACAAGACAAGAATCATAGTATGACTCATCAGCACTCGTATGTACAATGAACATGAACACAGCTTTGCAAAAAAAAACAACTGTAGCACTTCTTTTTTATTATTATTTTTTTTTAGAAAACATCACAAATTGCAAACAGGAGAGGAGGGGGGGGGGGGTGGTTGTCTCAGCGGCCTTTTGGACCCCCCCAATATCACGACTTCAGATCAACATTTCATGAACAGAGTTCCTCTTTCAGGCTGCGTCTCCTCAAGCGTGTGGTAGTGGGGCGTCAGGATGCTGGCAGCAGACAGTGGGACCAAGGGCTGTCACGACTGTATAGAGGACCACTCCGGGTTAGACAGGAACTCCAGCAGAACGTCGTGGCAAAATTTGTACTGCTCCTGAAAGCAAAGAGAAATGGGTGGAAGGTGAGTACCACACAAGTTTTGTTTGTCAAGTGTCGTCTTTATAATCATTATTGGATGATTGTTTTGTTGTTGTTGTTGTGTTTAGCCGTGAATGAAATTGCCACAACGAGAAGGGGGGGGGGGGGAGAGAGGGGGGGGGAGGAGAGAGGGGGGAGAGAGAGGGGAGAGACAGACAGACAGACACAGACAGACAGACAGACAGAGGGGCAGACAGAGAGACAGAGAGAATGTGTATCTCTAGTTATCTCCATTTGTCGAGCCTTGTTAAGCTTGTGTAAATTTGCTGTAAAATTGCTCCATTGAACTGTCTGGATGGCAGAGCGAGAGAGAGGAGGAGAGAGAGAGAGAGAGAGAGAGAGAGAGAGAGAGAGAGAGAGAGAGAGAGAGAGAGAGAGAGAGAGAGAGAGAGAGAGAGAGAGAGAGAGAGAGAGACGACACAGAGAGAGAGAGAGAGAGAGAGAGAGAGAGAGAGAGAGAGAGAGAGAGAGAGAGAGAGAGAGAGAGAGAGAGAGAGAGAGAGAGAGAGAGAGAGAGAGAGAGAGAGAGGCAAGGCAAGGCAAGGCAAGGCAAGGCAAGGCAAATTCTTTTATTTCGAGGATAATGAATAAGCACTCGTGTGCTTTTTTAATCCAGTCCCAGAGAGAGAAAGAGACAGAGGTAGATAGATAGATAGATAGATAGACAGACAGACAGACAGACAGACAGACAGACAGACAGACAGACAGACAGACAGACAGACAGACAGACAGACAGATAGATAGATAGACATCGAGAAAGATATAGAGATAGATAATAGACATATAGACAGAGATAGATAGACAGACTTAGAGATGGATAGAGTAGATAGATAGATAGATAGATTAGATAGATAGATAGATAGATAGATAGATAGATAGATAGATAGATAGATAGATAGATAGACAGACAGACAGACAGACAGACAGACAAACAGATACATAGATAGATAGACAGACAGACAGACAGACAGACAGACAGACAGACAGACAGATAGATAGATAGATAGATAGATAGATAGATAGATAGATAGATAGATAGATAGAATTAATATAATGTTACCATGTTGTCGATGAACTGGGTACGGTTGAGCCTCATCTGCTTGACTGCTTGGAAGACGTCCACCTCCTTGTCCTTCCTCAGCCTCTCCAGGATGTACAGCACCGCACACAGCAGCCCACTGCGGTTAGCCCCGTTCCTGATGTGGCATGGGCACAGAGGCAGAGACATGAAATGAAATGAAAATGTTTGTTTTTTTTTAAATTTTTATTCAACATCAGCCTTGGGCCACAATTCAAAACGAAGTGGGAGATATGGGGGAGTGGATGTGTGTGTGTGTGTGTGTGTGTGTGTGTGTGTGTGTGTGTGTGTGTGTGTGTGTGTGTGTGTGTGTGTGCATATAACGAATAATATGTACAAAGTCTCACCATAAAGCAACGGTACAGACTTGATACAACCCATCTTTTTTTTCTCTATTAGGTCTAGATCTACTTACTTTATACAAAGAGAGAGAGAGACAGAGAGACAGAGACAGACAGACAGACAGAGAGAGGGAGGGAGGGAGAGAGAGAGAATGAATGAATGAATGAATGAATGAATGAATGAATGAATGAATGAATAATCTTTATTTTCCAAGGGTAACAGAGTAAGCATGCACATACTTTATTTCATCCGGTCCTTGCTCTGATTAGGAATAGCGCCACACCCCATCCCCATCCCCCCCCAAAGATTGGCGTGAAGAGGTGGTGTGGGGTGGGAGGAGGGGTATAGGGAGGTGGATGAGGAAGGTATGTGTGTATGTTGCTGAAAACGCAGCTACGCTGGGCAGGGCATGTCTGTAGAATGGAGGACCATCACCTACCGAAGATGGTTCTCTACGGTGAACTTTCCACCGGACACCGCTACAGAGGCGCACCAAAGAAGAGATTTAAAGACTCTCTGAAGAAATCTCTGTCAGACTGCCTCATAGACCATAACCAGTGGTCAGTCATTGCTGCTGACCGACAGGCCTGGCGACACACTGTGCATCAATCGGTCTCCTCCTTTGAGGACAATCGCAGATCCGCCCTTGAGGAGAAGCGAATGAGGAGGAAGAACCGCGTCCCCTCTACATCAACCCCAGAATCGACTTTCCCCTGCAGCCGCTGCGGCCGGGTTTGTTTGTCACGCATTGGACTGAACAGCCACCAGCGAGCCTGCACCAGACGTGGACAGTGCCCTTAATCTTTGTTCGCGAAGCCAAGCCATGATGATGATGATTGATTGAGTGATTGATTGATATTTATTTATTCTTTTATAATCATTGTGGATAATGGAATAAGCACACAAGTGTGTTTTTACGTCCAATCCCCATGTGTATGCTGCTTTTGTAAATCTTGTCATCTCTACCACCGGCACACAATGGCCTACTCTTATGAAAAGAAGAACAGGGTATAACGTACGCACAAGATGTTATGCGTGCGTTCGCACACGGGGCCTCGGTTTATAGTCTCATCCATGAATTTTTGGGGAGAAGTGGAGTCAGCACTGATGTTAACTCCAGGGGAAAAATCCCCACAAACGGGAATCGAACCTGGGGTTTTTTTGTGTGTGTTTGGACAGATGAGGGTGAGGGTTTGTGTGTGTGTGTGTTGTGTGTGTGTGTGTGTGTGTGTGTGTGTGTGTGTGTGTGTGTGTGTGTGTGTGTGTGTGGTGTGTGTGTGTGTGTGTGTGTGTGTGTGTGTGTGTGTGTGTGTGTGTTGTGTGTGTGTTGTGTGTGTATGTGTGTGTGCGTGCTCAAATCTGTGCAAAAGTACAAATATGTACAATATTGTTATCAGATGCAGATGGTTTTCTTTACCTTTATAGGGAACTTAAGCTTTATTATGATCAACCACTTACACTTACTCAGCTGTACTCACATTTGCAACTAAGCCTACGACCCTCGCACATGCACAAACACACACAATAAACACACACACACACACAAACGCACACATACAATAACACACACACACAAACGCACACACAAATAACACACACAATAACACACAATAAAAACACACACACAATAACACACATTTACTCACACACACCAGAATAAAAACCACACAGACACATACACACACGCACACACACTTAAACACCGCATCACCACCCCCCCCACCCCGCACACACACAGACACACACAAACAAACAAACACACACACACACACCTTCACCCCCCCCCCCCACACACACACCCACACACACCCACACATCCCCCCCCACACCCACACACACAGAGACTGACATGCAGTGCACGGTGATGGGTTTGTAGTCAGTCTGTTCCTGCCATTTCTCCACCGCCTCCACCAGTTCCAGGAAAGCTCTCCCAGAGGCGGGCACCGAGGCCCCCTCTGACCACCGATGAAAGTGGAACTGACGGATCACTCGGGGAGAATCCTGAGCCTGAAAGTACCAGAAACCAAAAATTATTGTGCATGTCAGAAGGCTACATATACTGTATTGGGCATTGAACATTAAATTTGTTGCTTAATGCTTTAACATCTTCCACTTTTAAGTGATATTGGACGATAAATGAACGTTTTGTATTGATGAAGATGTATGTGCTTTATGAGTGAATATAACCTGCAATATAAGGTAAAAGAAAACAAAAATTGTGCATGAACTTTACTGAGGGGACAGGGGAGCTTGGTGGTTAGAGTGATGTGGTTCGTGGTCGTCAAATCTCGTTCAAGAGCATTTTTCCTCTAGACTCCACTACCCCTAAAAGTCCTTCGGATGTGATTGTAAACCGAGTGTTCTGTGTGCCAATGCACGCAGAACATCTTGCGCACACGTTTAAACCCGTTCCGCTTTTTTTTGGAAGAGTAGGCTATTTTTGTAATGTATTCATTCAATGTGTAATACAATTTTGTCAATATGATATTCCTGTGTTTAAACAAGTTCTAAATGTAAGTAATCATTTCTCTTTCAGACGCGACAAAACAATTGTTGGAGAGAAATAACTATTTAGTCGAAGTTGATTTCAGAGCAGGAATAAAAAAAAATCAAAATTCAACACCCCACTCCCCCGCCAAATCACAATTAAATTAATCAAATAATAGAAATGCGTTTCGTATTAAATCATTTTTAAGCAAGTTGTTTCATTTTGAACAAGGAAATCTGTCTTACACCAACAATCCCAATAAAAAACAAAATGTAGACAAACCTCAGAAGAAGAAAACTTTTATTAGGCAAAACTTGTAAAATATATCAACTGAATGTTTGCTTTAATCCCTGTCAGGCCTGCCTACTTCTCCTGAGGCTCAATATATGGAATATCAAATAAAACAAAAACACTACGGCTCAAAATATTGAATATCACACAAAACCCCAAAAAAATAAACTCAACATAAACTATCATAAACACAGTTTGATCTAAAACGTTCATCTTCTTTTAAATAAACCACCACCAACAACAAAACTGAACAAAACACGATAACTAGACACTTGGAACAAAGAACGCTAACTGTACAACTCACCATGTTGCCGTTGGTAAGAGTAAAGTCCCTTAGTGTGAGGCTGGGGTCGGAGCGGATCTGGGCAGTTGTCTCCACGATGAAGGGGCCGTAACTGATCCCACACGTGTCCTCCGTCCAGTACTGCTCACACGTCTGTTGGACCATCAGCATAATATTATTCCTCTATTATGTTTAGCATCACTAGATCAAAACGGCTTGCAAAAGACAATACTGCAAGGCACTGTCCAAGGAGGAAGAGGCAGACCAAGGAAGAGATGGGAGGACAACATCAGCGAATGGACAGGCCTAGAACTCAACAAAAATCCTGAGAAAGGCAGAATAGAGAGAGGAATGGAGGAACTGGTGGAATGGAGGGAACTGGTTGTCAAATCTTCTGGGGACGCTCGATGCTGCTTAACCTTAGATTGGGGAAAATGAGTGTTCTGACCACTGAGCTATCAATACAATGGGCAGATGGCATTTCTCATAAAGCTATTTGACTAGACTTGACTTTCACACACACACACACACACACGCACGCACGCACGCACGCACGCACGCACGCACGCACGCACGCACGCACGCACGCACGCACGCACACACACACACACACACACACACACACACGTGTGTGTAGCTCTATCTGTCTCTTACCCCAATCTTTCTTATCATACATCTATTCCCCCACTCCTCTCTCCCATCTCACCCTCTCTCTCTCTCTCTCCTCTCCCTCACCCTCTCCCTCTCTGTCCGTGACCTGTACCCCCCCCCCCCCCCTTCCCCTCTCCCTTCCCACCCCCTGACCCTAGTTCTGTCAATAGCATCGCCTACAATTTAACTAGAGTGGTGCTGTCAGAAGCAGACTAACCCTCATTATTCTTCCCTCCCACCAGTGGTCGCGGGGACATCAAACAGACCCTCAAAGACAGACAGAGCACACTGTCATGACTAGGTTCTTACTTATTTGAAGCTTTGGGTCAGCGAAAACATTGTCCTCTGATTCATTTGTTTTGTGGGATTTTTCTTTTCGCTTTCTCTCTCTCCGTCTTTCTCTGTCTCTGTCTTTGTGTGTGTCTGTATGTCTCTCTGTTTCATTCATCATCATCATCATCATCATCAGCAGCAGCAGCAGCAGCAGCAGCAGCAGCAGCAGCAGCAGCAGCAGCAGCAGCAGCAGCGTCATCGTCATAATCGTCATCGTCCCTCCTCCTCCTCCTCATCTTATTCTTCTTCTTTTTCTTCTCCTTCTCCTTCTTTTTCTTCTTCTCATTATTATCATCATCATTATTTTGACATCAAGGTCTGTTTATTGTTCTGTGGTAATCCTCTCTAACTATTCACCTCATCGTTATTGTCCACATCGTTGAGCATGACGATAGTCTGGCAGTTGTGGTCATAGATCAGACGCCAGAAGTCGGTCACTGTGTTGGGCAAAGGCATCTGAGTGGCCAGCAGTCCGTCCTTCCTTTTGTAGCTCTGCACACACACACACACACACAACACACAGGTCAGCTTGGTATTTTGTGTATATTGACAATCAGTATTGATAAATCGGCAATATTGTGTTCCTGTGCGCTTTGGAAATTCGATTAATCAGTTATGTCTTATACCTTTTCCATTTTTGTTGTTGTTTCTGATAACTTCTTTGTAGATGTTTTTTTCATTTTTATTTTGTTATTTTGTTTGATTTTTTTAAAGCCATGGGCAGGGGAAAGGGTGTATTATTTTAATGCAGGTACACCTATTTGAACTTTTCCATTCCTTTTTGGTTGTTTGCTTTGATATAATTGTATTCATTTAAGGATAGATGATCACACCCTTCTGTTTTATGTGTATTATTTAAAAATAAGAAAACCACACAAAGATTTCTCCCCCAAGAAATGATAACGTTTGTGGCAATACATCTTTCAGATGAGACTATAAACTGAGGTCCCGTGTGCGAACGCACGCTGAACATCTTCGCACACGTTAAAACCTGTTCCGCTTTACGGGAGAGTGGGCCATTGTGTGTCGGTGGGAATGGATGACAAAAGTGCATTAATTATACACGTGGATTGGATGTAAAAAAGCACATGAGTGCTTATTCAATTATCCTAGAAATGACATAATGAAATGAACAGAAAAATAACTAGAAAAATAAACTAGAAAAATAAATAGATAAATAAATAAATAGATAAATAAACACATTTCTTAGGATCAACCCATTTCCCCAAACCCAACAATTTATTTTTATATCAGACATAACTTGTTATCACAGATTAATACATATGAAACTCACGTTGAGGAACACGGCGTTGATGTAATCGTTACATCCTTCATAGGGCGTCATCAGGTATGGCCGACACCGATTGGCTGAAATATAATGGCATTGATTTCGATTGGCTGAAATATAATGGCATTGATTTCGATTGGCTGAAATATAATGGCATCGTTTTCGTGTGATTTCATACCAAATGGCGTTTAAAACGCGCCCGCACGCACAGATGCACGCACACACATGTACACCTCCATCCATCCATCCATCCATCCATCCATCCATCCATCCATCCATCCATCCATCCATCATCCATCCATCCATCCATCCATCCATCCATCCATTCATCCATCCATCCATCCATCTATCCATCCATCATCCATCCATCCATCCATCCATCCATCCATCCATCCATCCATCCATCCATCCATCCATCCATCATACATACATACAGGCGCACAGACACGTATGAACATAACTGGAAATATCAGATGAAAGAACGTATTCTTAAAATTATGAATGCAAATGGTGATACGTAAGACGACACCAACAAACACACCATGAAACACATTCTTTTCATTGTGCGATAAGCAAATACATACCGATCCTTCCTAGTTTCTGATGATCAACCATCTACTGTCTGTAAATATTGGTAATTGTAAAGCTTTGAAAAAATTGATATCAATTGGATATGGAAAGCGATTACCAGTGAGATAAATTAGTATTTTGTTATCATATTTTGACTTTTTCACTTCTAACAGTGCATGGCTATTTCACATGAATCTTCGTGGCCATCAATGACTTCAGTGGTGCCCAACAGCTTACTACACTTTCGGGTTAGGTGAAAGTGTGGCTGAGGTCATCAATGCTGAAATTCATTTCCCACTGCCACCAACATTTCATTTCGTAACCAATTCCTTTATTCAATACAATAAGGTAAAAGGTAAAGGTGTCCCATAACCTGTGTGGTCGTAGGGGAGCGAAGCATCAGAGACCTCAGCTTCTCTAGGGGCCAGCATATTGAGGGCGGTGCCCATCTCCTCTCCCTCGCTGCTTTACCTTCCCTGACCCTAAAGAGGGTAAGTACCCATTTACAATCGGGTGAACTAGGGGACTGTACTGAAGCCAAGGCGCGCAAACAGTCACCCATCCACATGGTAACCACGCTCGATGCTGCTTCACCTTAGCTTGGGGAAAGCGAGTGCTCTGACCACTGAGCTATCCAGTCCGTATAATGCTTTAAATAAAATTAACAAGAATAGTCTCAAGTATAAATGATGCGGAGTTTTTCTGGTTTGAGATAATACAGTATTTCGAATTGGAACTGAAATTAGAATACAGCTCAATTCTGTTCTGACTTCTTTTCTGCCTAATCAAGGACACTGTAGCAGGATCAAGTTTGATACAAGCATTGATGCACACACTCACATTTCCACACGTATCGTACCTGGCACAATGTTTTTACACCTGTTCTTGAAGATGTTGTTGGGGAGAAGGGCCGTCGTGCTCTCGTCTCTCTCAATGGTGGTGGATAGAAGTTTCAGAATCTGCATATACAGATAAGAGATAAGCTTTCTGCATTCCGTTATTCCTTGTATGTGGTACAGAGAGCATTGAGCAAACTGCAAGTATTTGATTAAAACTTTCATTCTTTTGATTTTGCGTCGTTTTCTCTGTCTGTGTCTATGTATCTGTCGGTCGGTTTGATCGGTCCTCTCTCTCTGTATCTCTGTCTCTCTGTCTCTGTCTCTCTGTCTCTCTCTCTCTCTCCGTCTCCTTCTCTCTCGTCTCTCTTCTGTCTGTCTGTCTGTCTGTCTGTCTGTTTCTCTTTCTCTCCCTCTCCTCCCCCCTGTGTGTGTGTGTGTGTGTGTGTGTGTGTGTGTGTGTGTGTGTGTGTGTGTGTGGTGTGTGTGTGTGTGTGTGTGTGTGTAGAGTAGAGAGAGAGAGAGAGAGAGAGAGAGAGAGAGAGAGAGAGAGAGAGAGAGAGAGAGAGAGAGAGAGAGAGAGAGAGGAGAGAGAGATGAGAGAGAGAGAGAAGAGAGGAGAGAGACTGTCTGTCTGTTCTGTCTGTCTCTGTCTCTCTCTGTTTTCCTTTCACACATCATTTCCTTTCATCTGCAACAATAGAAGAAAACCAACCCTAAACCTCTACAGACACAACAATAGAGCAGAGACTTTTTTGTAATTCCAGATTTTTAAGTAAGCATGACGCCAAAGTGACTATACAGAACATCTTGCCCACACGTTAAATCCTGTACCGCTTTTCGTGAGAGTAGGCCATGGTATGCCGGTGGCGGTCAGATGACAACATTTACAAAACTGCATACACACGGGTCTGGATGTAAAAAAAAAGAACACACATGAGTGCTTTATTCCATAATCCTCGATATAAAAGAATAGAATAAAATAAAATAAAGTGAATACAAATTTCTTTGCGATTGTTCCTCACCTCAAACTGTTCCTCCAGCTTGGTCTTGCCGATGTCGGAATCGTAGAGACAGAGGTCATTGTAGACCTCGGGAAAGGCATGGCTGGACACAGTGGTGTCCCCGCAGATGAGGGCCTCCAGCAGACTGTCGTACACAAACACGTACTGCTCCTGAAACCACGCAAGCAAACACACATATACACACTGGTTACCATCACCTAGTGGATACTATTTACGCACACGCACAAGCGCGCGCACACACTCACACAGACAGACAGACAGACACACAGACACAAACACACACACACTTACACACACACACACACACACACTTACACACACACACACACACACATACACACACACACACAATTACCACACACACACACACACAACACCCCCATCCCCCACCCCCCCCCCCCCCCCCCCCCCGCACACACACACACACACACATTCACACACACACAAACACCCCCCCCCCCCCCCCCCCCACCCCACACCCACACAAACCCCCTTCCACACACACACAACCCCCCCTCCCCCACCCCCCCACCCCCCACACACATCACACAGCTAGGGATCAGCTACTAATGGGCTGATGCCACCACACACACAGCCTTGATCTATCCTCATTTTCTCCCCAGGACTTTTCACGGCGACTCCACACGAGCGTGACAAGTCAGCACAGAGAGAGGCCTGCGATAAACAGCAGTGCTGCAGTAGGCCTAGTACTATACTAGGCCTATTATACTAGTCCTCCTCTCCGCTCCTTCCTTCCCTCCTTCCTTCCCACGATGCAGCCTCATTCTTCACACTTGGCGAGTGATGGGGCCATACCCAGACTGCTGCTTACTACTACTTAGCGTGATTAGCACTACTAATCATTTGCTTTATGGGCCGGAAAGGGGGTGGCTGGTTTGGTGATAAGACACACATACATAATGGATTTCTTGTAGGTGTTTTTTTGTTTTTTTTTTTGGGGGGGGGTCATTATTTTCACGCCATGGTTGGTTTGTATATAATTATCTGTTCGTTAAGAAAAGAGAGCTTTGCTGCTGTACACCATGATACGTGATTAGAGCCACACAAAGATTGGAGGTTTATGTTGTGCTCATGTGTACAGTTGCAACAAAACCTACTAACCAGACACCCCCTCTCCCTCCCCCATCACACACAGAAATTGTTCCGTAAATCAACATGTTCCCCTTTTATAACTCCCCTTCCCCATCCTTCGTTTCCGTTCCATCAATGACTATCTTCAAACACCAGTCTGTCTATCTATCTATCTATCTATCTATCTATCTATCTATCTATCTATCTATCTATCTATCTATCTATCTATCTATCTATCTATCTATCTACCTACCTATCTATCTCTATCTATCTATCTATCTATCTACATATCTATCTATCTATCTATCTATCTATCTATCTCTATCTATCTGTCTATCTATCTATCTATCTATCTCTATCTATCTATCTATCTATCTATCTATCTATCTATCTATCTATCTATCTATCTATTTATCTATCTATCTGTCTGTCTGTCTGTCTGTCTGTCTGTCTGTCTGTCTGTCTATCTAACTATCTATCTATCTGTACTGTCTGTCTGTCTGTCTGTCTGTCTGTCTGTCTGTCTGTCTGTCTGTCTGTCTGTCTGTCTGTCTATCCTTATATGTCTGTCTTAATAGATAGATAATTTATCTATCTATCCATCCCGTAGTCTGGCGACCGTGGGGGTACCCCTGAAGACTTAACAACCAGTTTCCTCCATTCCTCTCTCTCTCTGTTCTGCCTCTGTTCACACACCAGAGTGCAGACTTTTAGCCTTTCATGCCACGATACATTCATTATCATCAAAGGTATTGATCTCTACGTCTGCTGGATGTGGTTGACCTTCTCTTCCTGGCTGTGACAGCCACTACATGCAGCATTACACGACAGCCGTCAGAGAAACGGGGGTGAATGGCCTATGTGGAAACACTTTACACGTCTTTCCACCTCTACCATGTTGTAACCATCTCTTAAGTGTTTGATGGATACTCACGGGTGTGAAGTGCTACTTAAAGTGATTTCTGGTCCATCTACCTGGAATGACCTTCCTCTCTTTCTATCCCTTAGCCAAAAGCGTTATTTTGATGGTTTTAAATCCAGCCTCAAAACACATTTATTTCTTACCTGAAATCTTCCTTCCCCCTCATTTCTGTCTATATCTTTCATGTACCTCCCCCCATCTCCACACACACACACACACGCACGCACGCACGCACGCACGCACACACACACAAACTATATATATATATATATATATATATATATATATATATATATATATATATATATATATATATATATATATATATATAGTTGACTTAATCAAAACGCACAATTCTTTACATCCCATTCAGCCTGATGAAGCTTCAGGATAGAAGCGAAAATTTGCTGAAAATAAAGCGATGAAGCTGAACACAGTCGTGTTTTTATCATATATATATATATATATATATATCGATATCTATATCTATCGATATCTATATCTATATATATATGAATGACGAAGGCCTGTTAAACACGTCCCCCAAACAGAAACTTTCTCTTAACTGACACTTTCCTATCATAACTGATAAAACCCATCACCCTGCCTCACCCTTGAAGTCCAACAAGAATAGACCACAGACATCCACGCACACTACAGATGCAATGCCATCAATCATCTGCCTCTGAAGCCCATAGTTATCATTGAGTCTTGATTACATTCTGTCTGTCCGATTCTTTCTTCTTTCTGTCTGATTCTTTTGGCGGTTTTTTTTTGTGTTTGTTCCTCAGCAAAAGCTTTGAGTTTCTTTAATGGTGAGATTTTAGCGTATGCCACCGTTTTTTTACCCTCTTTCTTTTATTTTATGTTTATTCTGTTATAACGAGGGTAATGAACTAAACACTCACTTTACCATTAATGTAACGCTATTCCGACTTCGGGATGTCTGGGTGTGATAAAATACTGGAACTTAAACGTCAGCGTGAAAAGAAAAAAAAAAAAAGGCTGTAAATGGCCAATAAAGAAACACTTATCTCTTTTGTCCCCGCACCCATCTATGATATACATGACTGTTTTATCGATACCCAGGAGGTTACAGGACTACTTTGCGTGATCACACTTGCTAATCACCGCCTTCTAGATCTAGTAGGTGACAAAGGAGGACTGGATGCAGACAGACAAGTAAATCACCTCTCTACATCTCTCCCCTTTCTGTAGTCCAGGACAATACATTATTGTCAGGTTTATTTTCACTCTGTGACATCTTCCTTTCTGTAGTGTCTCAGAGACATAGATATCTGTCCATGTTTATTTTCAACTACATGGTAGGCCAAGATCATTTTTAGTTTTTTGGTGCTGTTATTGATTTTCTTAGAGTATGCTGGTATTTTAAATGGTTTATGTTTTATGCTCCTTCTGTAATGCCACAGTGTTCTATTCCTTTCATTTTTTGTATGGCATTATTTGATATGAACGCAGACTATGAGCGCAGTGATTTTTAAGAATGTGCTGATCATTTCTGTTGCATTTCTATCCATGTTCACCCAGTGAGGAATATCATTAGTCACCAATCAACCGAATTTACCATCTTTAGGAATGAGCATATAAACGATTCAATCCACTTTTGTTTATTCTTACTTACAGCCTCTAGGACTAGAGTAACTGTCCATTACATGTTCACTATTGTTTTTGTGTGAATTAGTTTTCCTTGTCTTCTTATAGCCTTATGATAAAGTAAGATAGTAGTTTGTTTGTGCTTGTGTGGAGAAAACAAATTTTTTTTTGTATTATGTTTATTGGTCATCTCTTTATTCCTTTTACATTCACTCAGGCACCAAAACAAAACATTCTTTATTTATTATTCTTTATCTATTCATTCATTTCTTTATTAGAGAATAATGGAATAAGTACATATGCGGTTTTTTTTACATCCAGTCCCCGTGTGTATGCAGTTTTGTTAATTTTGTCATCCGTTCCCAAAGACACACAATATTCTACTCTTCCAAAAACCGGAACGGGCTTTAACGTGAGCGCAAGATATTCTGCGTGCGTTCACACACGGGTTCTCAGTTTATAGTCTCACGCAAAGCACTTTCTAGGGGAGTGGAGTCAGCACTGATGTTAACTCCAGAGGAGAAATCCTCTTGAAAGAGATTCGAACCCGGGTCAGCAGATCACGAGTGCATCACTCTAACCAACAGGCTACTCTACTTGCAATGAGAGACGTGTACAGTGCTTGGCAAACTGATTCTGCCATTCTCTCCAATGGCGTAATCTAGTCTGAGCACTTGACGAATGTGTGTGGGGGTAGGGGGAGCCACTCCTCCTGATTAGGAGTACAAATCATCTCCCCTTGCTAGGCTAGACAAAGAAAGATAAGTCTGTCAGCTTCTTTTTAAAGTTCACTGCTTAGTCAGAGAAGAGTTGTCTGTCCTTCGCAGGTGGGTTTTTGAATCGTCAGGGGAAGTCCCTTTAAAGAGACTTGGTGTGATAAAATAGGGTCAACTTTGGATTGTCTGTCGGAGTTAGTTTCACTTAGAAGCGAAAGTTTGATGTGTGGACACCTTACTATGTCTGTTTGTCTGTCTCTGTCTCTCTCTGTCATTTCTCTGTCTCTCTGTGTGTCTTTTCTCTGTCTCTGTCTCTCTCTGGCTCTCTGTCTCTGTTCTTCTCTGTCTGCCTGTATGTCCGTCTTTCTCTCTCTGTATCTCTCTGTCTGTCTGTATGTCTGCCTGCCTGTCTGTCTGCCTGCCCCCCCCCCCCCCCCCCCCTCTCTCTCTCTCTCTCTCGCTAAATAGAGCCCCAAAAGATTTCAGCATGACTTGACAGATGTGCTAGATACTATCGAGTGTACTCTAGTTAATTTTTCTGTCTTAAGTTTGTCAAATACGCGTGAAGTTGTAATATAAACCTCTCATGCACTGTCATGCTCACAGAGAGACAGAGAGAGCAGAGAGAGACAGAGAGAGAGAGAGAGAGAGAGAGAGAGAGAGAGAGAGAGAGAGAGAGAGAGAGAGAGAGAGTGTTGTGTGTGTGTGTGTGTGTGTGTGTGTGTGTGTGTGTGTGTGTGTGTGGTGTGTCACAGAGAGAGATTGGGGGAGAGAGGCACAGAGAGAGAGAGGTGGGGAGAGAGAGAGAGAGAGAGAGAGAGAGAGAGAGAGAGAGAGAGAGAGAGAGAGAGAGAGAGAGAAGAGACAGAGACAGAGACAGAGACAGAGACAGAGAGACAGAGAGAGAGAGAGAAACAGAGAGAGAGACAGACAGACAGACAGACGGACTGACAGACAGACAGACAGACAGACAGACAGACAGAGACAGAGACAGAGAGAGACAGAGACGGAGACAAAGAGAGACAGAGAAACAGGGAGAGAGAGAGAGATGCCGATTCTCTTTAGAGTTGAAAACAGCAAAACTCAACAGTAGCCAAAATGAACTAAAATAGTAATGAACTTGGAGAAACAAGATTTGCCAAGAATTTCTTTCATTCCCTCATCAGGCGCTGGTAAAAACAAAACAACAAAAAAGAACTGTAGTACCATCACTGACCTTCATATCAAACATCACACAACGCATCTTAAAAGAGAAGAGGCAGACCACCACAAAATTAAATCACCAACATCACTGAGATTAGTAGTCTGGGAGTGGCTTCAGAAGATTGCAGAACTCAGATAGAGACAGAGGAAGATAGCAATCCCTGGTGGCATTGCGTGGAGCTCCTACCGACGACAGCAGCGATGGAGACAGTTGAGTTGAGTTGAGTAGCAGCCAGTTATTCCTTTTTTTCTAATAATGATTTTTTTTTTAATCATTTATCTTTATTTTGAGTCCCAGTCAAATTACAAGCATGTTTCTTGCAATATGTTCAGATTGTGTATTTGTAGACAAGCACAACTTCTGAAAAAGATGCTAGTATTCCCATAAAACATGAGTGTTTATTTCAGTATCCTTGATATGAAAGAAGATATAAATGAATGAATAATTATATAAACCAATCAATCAATTAATAGATAAATAAATAACAAATAAATAAATAAACATACAAGCCAACACTCACTCCTGTAGTTCCCCCAAAGCATGATGACATAAATATCGACATTCACTCTCCTTCCCCTTAAGTGCCCCCTCACTCCTGTCACCATTTCTCACCCCATCCCACCTCTCTCTCTCCCACACCCATCTTTAATCTTATTCCCTTCGTTGTTTCCTCAAACAGGGAGTACCAGCCTCCCTCCCACTGTCTGGTCTGCTGTCCAAGACAATTGGTTTTGCTGCCACGCGACTGACAACTGCCAATTTGGTTTTATTGGAAAGGTGTTGTACTGGAGATTATCCACAGTGACTTGCTAAGGTGGGAGGGTAGGGGGGATTGCGGAGGTTGGGGGTGGCGTGGGGATTGGCTCTGAATGTTATTTGGATGCCAGGTGCTGTTTTCTTTTTTTTTTTAAATCTCATAAAATGAGGAAATGTTTTTGAAACACAGCAGAAAATTGTGACTGTTGTGAAGTGAATGGCAATGATGAGAGTCACATTTGGACAGGCGCATAGTAACTTAGAACTGATTGGGAATTATTATGGAGAAATAAAGATCTTTTTTCTCTCGTTCTTTGTCTGTCTGTGTCTCTCTTTGCTTCTGTCTGTCTGTCTATCTGTATGCTTGTGTTTCTCTCATTGTCTGGCAGTTTCTGTATGTCTTTATGTCTGTCTGTTTCTCTGTCTCTATCTCTCTGTCTGTCTGTGTCTCTCACTGAGAGAGACAGATACCGGGAGACGGAGATTGAAGCAAAGAAAGAGAGAGAGAGAGATACAGAATGTGTGTGCAAAAGACAAACACTGAGCCAGATAACCAAGGAGAATTACTAGATCATACGAAACACATAGACAATCAAAGTCGTATATCATCTAAGACAGACATGGTTCACAATAAGAAATGAGCAGCCACCACACAAAAAAGCTGATCAGACATTGCTCATCTCCCCCTCAACCTCACCCCCAAACAAGCACTCTCTTTCCATCCTTTTCCCATTGAGACCTTGCTCCAGACATTATATAAAGCAGCTAAGGGGGTAGTGATTAGGAGAGGTAATCACACAAAGTTGCACAATAAACCTTCCCTAGCCATTCAACGCTCCAGACAAGATGATAGCTTTGAGTGAAAAGGGGCTGAGTGCTTGCATACAGGCAATCCACTATCATTTCTCCTGTCACTCTTGTGTTAAGTTATAGGCCTAGTTATTGTTAGGTGGAGAGAGCAGGGAAGGGAATATCTTTCTTTAAACGCATGTATAAACAAAAAGAAAAAAAAATACGGATCCATACTTCAGTGCAGAGTAGAGAAAAAGGTTGTAGTTTCGTAATCAGTCGAATTCTCAAAATCGGCATGACTGTCCCAACACACAAACACACACACACACACACACACACACACACACACACACACACACACACACACACACACTCACACACACACAAACACAAACACAAACACAAACACACACAACACTACCAATGCAACCACCGCCACCAGTACCACCACCGTCTGATTAAAATGGCTCCTGGCGGAAAAGGGGGTCAAGTGTAATGTGACCCATTTCGTGGTGGAGTGTCACTAATGTATATACTGGCTGTAGACATCTCCGTTTCTTCATCAAGACACAAGTCACGTGTCTCTGGTATCTCTGTGGTCAAGAGAGAATTGCTGTGAAGTCAAGTCAAGTCAAAAACACTGCAATCATGCCATGAAGGGCAATTACAATACTGACAGGCATATTGATACCAATCATAATCTCAACAGTGTGAGAGGCAACTTCCCTACAGAGCGTCTGTCTGATGGTGTTCAGATAGCAGACCTTGAGTGATGAAAGAGTTTGATCCCAGCTCACTGAAAATAGCAAGACTCTAAACCGTTAACCCTCTTTCTTTAACCCTTTCTTCTTCTTCACTTTTGATCATCATCATCATCATCATCATCATCATCATCATCACCATCACCATCATCATCATCATCACCATCGTCTTCTTCTACTTCTTCTTCTTCTTCT
>CM060322.1:62563830-62576330 GCA_030674155.1 Stramonita haemastoma
GTGTGTGAGAGAGAGAGAGAAAGAGAGAGAGAATGTGTGTGTGTGTGTGTGTGTGAGAGAGAGAGAGAAAGAGAGAGAGGATGTGTGTGTGTGTGCGTGTGTTTGTGTTTGTGTGTGTGTATGTGTGTGTGAGTGTGTGTATGTGTTTATAGAGGTAGGGAGGGAGGAAGATGGATGAGAGAAAGAAAGAAAGAGAAAGAGAGAGAGAGAGAAGAGAGAGAGAGAGAGAGAGAAGAGAGAGAGAGAGAGAGAGAGAGAGAGAGAGACATAGAGACAGAGAGACAGAGAGACAGAGAGACAGAGACAGAGACAGAGACAGAGAAAGAGTGAAAGAAAAATAACTAAATGAGAGAGACATAGACACACAGAGAGAATAATAAATAACTGAAACAGACCTACTACTACTACTACTACTACTACTACTACTACTACTACTACTACTACTACTACTACTACTACCACCACCACCACCACCACCACCACCACCACCACCACCACCACCACACACTACTACTACTACTACTACTACTACTACTACTACTACTACTACTACTACTACTACTATTACTACTACTACTACTACTCTACTACTACTACTCCTACTACTACTACTACTACTACTACTACTACTACTACTACTACTACTACTACTACCACCACCACCACCACCAACACCATTACTTTTACCACCGTCACTGCTATCCTTATCAACCCTGGGACAGGCAATCAGCCTTCTAATTCCAGAGAGGGTTGATAAATTTGGCCAGTCTTCCTTCTTCGTCCTCCCCCTCCCCCCCTTCCTCTTCCCCTTAGCCATCCATCACCCCATTCCCTCTTTTTCCCATCGACTCTCTCTCTTTGTTTCTGTTTGTTTTTGTCTTTCTTTCTAATACACACACATACACTCACACCCCCATACCCCTCCCCCCCCACACACACACGTGTGCGTGTACTCGTCTCTGATCTGTCACTGTCTCTCTCTCACACTTTCTCTGTCTGTCTCTCCCTCTCCCCCCCCTCTCTCTCTTTCTCCCTCCCCCCCCCCCCTCTCTCCCTGTTTTTGTCTCTCTTCTTTCTCTCTGTCTCTCTCTACAACCTCTGTGTCTCTGTCTGTCTGTCTGCCTGTATGTCTGTCTCTCTGTCTGTCTGTCTGTCTGTCTGTCTGTCCTGTCCTGTTGTCTTCTCTCTCTCCTCTCTCTCTCTCTCTCTCTCTCTCTCTCTCTCTCTCTCTCTCTCTCTCTCTCTCTCTCTCTCTCTCTCTCTCTCTCTCTCTCTCTCTCATCACCCTCCCTCTCCCCACACTCTCTCTCCCTTCACCCCTCTCTCCCTCCCCCCTCTCTCTCTCTTCTCTCTCCCCAGGGAGGAGCACCAATCTCCGAGCCATCGTCTGCTGTCTCCCTCAATCGCCCTTGCTGTCGGCTGCTTCACAGCACTGTCCATTTACTTTAGTTCGCTGATGCTGTACGGCAGATCCGCTTTATTTCCTTTTGTGGACACCATTGTGTGTGTGTGTGTGTGGGGGGGGGGGGGGGGGGGTTCCCTCCCTCCCCTCCCTCCCGGGGGTTCCCTCTCTCCCTACGGATGCTCATTTTTCTGAATGCTTTCCAGTGGGATGGCCTGGTGGTCAGGGTGATAAGCTCATGATCCGCTGACCCGGGTTCGAATCTCGTTCAAGAGGATTTTTCCTCTGGATTTAACATCAGTGATGACTCCACTTCCCGGAAAAGTCGTTCCGATAAGACTATAAACCGAGGCCCCGTGTGCGAACGCACGCAAAACATCTTGCGTGCAGGTTAAAGCCCGTTCCGCTTTTCGGAAGAGTAGGTCACTGTATGCCGGTGGAAACAGATGACAAGATTTGCAAAACTGCATACCCACAGGGACTGAATTTAAAACAAGCACATGAGTGCTTATTCCATTATCCTCGGTATAAAAGAAGAAACGAAATAAAGAACGCTCATTTCACTAAATGTTTTCCAGTAGTTATGCTCAACTAAGTGCTTTTCTCTTTTTTTTTTTTTTTTTTTTTTTTTTTACTAGTATATATATTGAACAGCGGATTGTTTTTCCCGCCACCCTGCGTTGTGCTGTCATTCATGTAGGTAAGGTAAAAAGGTAAAGGTGTCCCATAACCTGTGTAGCCGTAGGGGAGCAAGGCGTCAAAGACCTCAGCTTCTCTAGGGGCCAGCATGTTGAGGGCGGCGCCCATCTCCTCTCCCTCGCTGCTTTACCTTCCCTGACCCTAAAGAGGGCAGGTACGCATTAACAGCTATGTGAACTGGGGGGACTGTACTGAAGCCAAGGTCCGAAAACGGTCACCCATCCAACTGGTAACCACGCTCAACGCTGCTTAACTTCACT
Source organism: Stramonita haemastoma (assembly GCA_030674155.1). NCBI lineage: Eukaryota > Metazoa > Mollusca > Gastropoda > Neogastropoda > Muricidae > Stramonita > Stramonita haemastoma. The sequence continues at coordinate 62,566,192 of CM060322.1, forward strand.
GGATGAAAGCGAGTGCTCTGACCACTGAGCTATCCCGCCCCCTGCTATCCATGTAACACCAATAATATGATACAAAAGATTACAATGATAGTGACAGCAACATGATGATGATAAGTATTGGCGTGTCTAGATCGATTCCTTTTCTTTCAGCACAGCCAGCATACAGCTCTTTATGTAACCAAACGTAACCATACACACAAAGCCCATTACAATATAGATAATTATAGGAATACAAGCAAAATGTAATCATGCAGATATGGCACTACACTTGACTTACATTAAACACAGAGGGAGTCATGACAACTTTATACACACATCGATTTTTTTCCAAACAAAAGACAAAACAAAGGAAAAACATACACAACAGATGTATTTACAACACACACACACATACACACACCACACACATACACACACACAAAACACACACACAAACACACACACACACGCGCGCGCGCGCGCACACACGCACGCACACACACAAATACACACAAACATACTCACACATCTGTCTCTGTCTGTCTGTCTGTCTGTCTGTCTGTCTTCTTCTCTTCTCTCTGTCTCTGTCTGTCTCTCTCTCTCTCTGTCTCTGTCTCTCTCTCTCTCTCTCTCTCTCTCTCTCTCTCTCTCTCTCTCTCTCTCTCTCTCTCTCCCCCCCCCCCCAAAGGGAAAAGATACACAAACAAGTCACCCACATGTTAGTACACACGAGGCTATTTCTTGCACAGAGTCCCCAGAAAAAGAAAGCTACCATTTATACACACTAACAGGGACCCCAATATCCCCACTTGGGAGTGGGTATTCGGAGGACTCAGCAGTAATCAATCACTCAGCATCCAGTCTCGGATCGTAAGAAGGGAAAAGAAGTAAGAAGATGGGGATGTGGCATGTGTATGTGTGGAGGGGGGAGGGGGGGGGGGGGGTAAGAGGGTAAAAGGACTGTTCTCATCAACAGATCGTACTGATAACAGTAACTGGAGATGGGGTGATTTATCGGTTAATTACTTTCTTTCACTGATCTACAAAGTAACGTGAAGGAACCAAATAAGTAAAAACAAAAGGGTAATAAAGGTAAGAAGACCACAACAGTGAAGATGGAGAAATTCATCATCATCATCATCATCATCATCATCATCATCTTCTTCTTCTTCTTCTTCTTCTTCTTCTTCTTCTTCTTCTTCTTCTTCTTCTTCTTCATCGTCGTCTCGTCGTCGTCGTCGTCGTCGTCGTCGTCGTCGTCGTCGTCGTCGTCATCATCATCATCATCTCATCATCATCATCATCATCATCATCATCATCATCTATCATCATCATCATCATCCTTTACACCCAGTGGTGTGTAGGGCAGCAACAAAGACTTTCCACTTATGGTGGAGGTGAATTTGCTTTTATAAAAGAATGACAACTAGCTATTTTTTCCAGAGACCCGCATCTGAGTCTTCTTTGATTTAACATCTGTTAACTTTAAGTGATATATGTCCAGGGGAAGATCGGGGGGAGGGGGGGTATTAAGGGTTTGTTGTTGTCGTTGGTGTTGTTGCTTTGTTTCTTTCCCCAGACTTAACACTCTAGGGGGTCACCCAGAATGTGCATTCTAACTCACTCATCCATCTTACCTGGGAATCACTGTGACATTGGAAAATGACACTGAATGACAAGTTTGTGTGTATGACTGTTTTCAAGTACTTCGCCATATAGGCAGCCATACTCCGACATCAGAGTATTTTTTCTCCTTTATTTAAAGGAGAGTGCAGGTTGTTGTGTTATATGAAGGAGTCTGAGACGATGAAAAGATCCATAAATTAGACACACAAAAAAGAAATTAGTTCACATGAGGTCATTTCTTTCAACACTTCCACGAAAAGGAGGCTAACATCTATACAGAAATAGACCCGAATAATATTCCCATGGGGGAGGGGGTATATTCGGGAACGGGGGGGGGGGGGGGGGGGGGGGGGGGGCAGGAGGGGGGGATTGTGAGATAATCGATCAGCACTATCCAGTCTCCATCAGGGGTTGGGGAAGGAGAGAAAGGGGTGGGGTGTAGAGGGGTGGGGGAGGAGGTGATAAAGACTGTTTCTTCCCATCCACAGATTGTATTGATAGAAGGAGGTAAAGACGGTGTGAGTTATCGGTTAATAGCTTCTATTTACACAATCACAGGGGAGCAGGGAAGAGCGAACAAGGGTAGTACAGGTAAGAGGACCACATTGGTGGTGGTGCAAGATTTGAAAGTGAAGACGAATTAAATTTTGCTCTTTAAGGAAAAAGCAAGACATCTATTCCATTTCAAAGACCAGCAACTCAGATAGGAGGTCTCTAAGATGGGTCTTCTTTCGATGTTACGTCTGTTCACGTTTAAGTGATATTAAATCGGAGTGGTGAGGGGGAAAGGTGGGGAAGAAGATGTTTCAAGAAAATGATATGTGACGGTAGATGTGTGCACTAAATTACTGATTGAAACTAGTACCCAAAAATGTTTCCACAAAGTTGGGCAGAGAAGGAGGGATATGCAAAAAAAACCTACAAGTGATACAATCATAACTATTTTAAACAGCTTCAGATGGGTCATAGCATATCAATACTGTTTTCTTCACAACATGGGACATACCACATCAATGCTATTCTCTTCACAAGGGGGACGGGATAGCCTGGTGGTTAGAACATTGCGCTCGCAATCTGACGACCAGGGTTCGAATCCCGTTCCAGGGGATTTTTTCCCCTGGAGTTAACATAAGTGCAGACTCCACTCCCCCCAGAAGTCCTTCTAATGAGACTATAAACCGAAGCCCAGAGTACGAACGCACGCAGAACATCTTGCGCACACATTAAAACCCGTTCCGCTTTTCAGAGTCAGGCCATTATGTGCCAGTGGGAACGGATGAAATTTTACAAACTGCACACACACACACATACACGAGGCGTGGATGCAAAAACCAGGCACATGAGTGTTTATTCCATTATCTTCAAAAATAAAAAAATGAATAAATTAAATAGATAGATAAATACATTAAATTTTCTTCTCTCTGACAAATGGATACATTTCTTTTCTCTCTCTGTCTTCATCTCTACCGTCATCTTTCGTGGCATTCAATTAACCGCACTGCTGATTCCCTACAAAAATTGTGGATTTAATTCCATTTCAAAGATCATTGTGCAGACAGGAATTATTTTCGCTGCTATCAACTGGTCTGTCTTTTTTGTGTGACGGGAATAAGTTGAGGATGTGTGTGTGTGTGTGTGTGTGTGTGTGTGTGTGTGTGTGTGTGTGTGTGTGTGTGTGTGTGTGTGTGTGTGTGTATGTGTGTGTGTGCGTGCGTGCGTGCGTGCGTGCGTGCGTGCGTGCGTGCGTGCGTGCGTGCGTGTGTGTGTGTGTTGTGTGTGTGTAAGTGATTAGCCGATAAATTACACAGTCTCTATCTACCTTCTATCAATACTATTGATCTGTTGATAGGAAGGAAGAGTCCTTTCACCTCCTCCCCCACTACACACCCACCTCATCCTTCCTTTCCTTCCTTCCTCCCTTTCTTTCCCCGTGATTTGATGCTCGATAGAGCGTGAATGATTACTCCCGAATCCCCTAAATACCTACCCCACGTGGGGATTCTGGGGTCACTTTTGTTTAGTGTAGATAGTACTTTTCTTCTTCTGGGATGTGTGTGTGTACAAGAATGAATGTCCTGATGTGTACCAGTTTCTTTCGTGTTTTGGTTGTTTAACTGTTTTTCCTGTCATATTTATGCAGCTTACATTATAGTATGTGCCTCTCTCTCTCTCTCTCTCTCTCTCTCTCTCTCTCTCTCTCTCTCTCTCTCTCTCTCTCTCTCTCTCTCTCTCTCTCTTCAATCTATCTATCTATCTATCTATCTATCTATCAAATCTATCTATCTATTACTATCTATCTATCTATCTATTACTATTATCTATTCTATCCCTGTGTGCGTGGCGCGCGCGCGCGCGCATGTGTATGTGTGTGTGCGTGTGTTGCGTGTGTGTGTTATCATTAATACTGCTACTATTCATTCATTATTTCTCTTCTTCTGCTGCTGCTGCTGCTTCTTGTTCTTCTTGTTCTTGTTCTTCTTCTTCTTCTTTGAGTAAAAGCGCAACCCATTGCACTTGAGACAGCCTTGGGAGATGTACATGAATTACTGGGTTCAAGTGTACCAATATATTCATTATCTTCTGTACGCATCTTCCTTTTAACAAAAGGACAGTAACACATTCAATTGGATAAAGAAAGAAAAGAAAGAAAGGAGAAAGAAGAAAGAAAGAAGAAAGAAAGCAAAAGAAAGAAAGAAAGAGAAGAAAGAAGAAGAAAGAAAGAAAAGAAAGAAAGAAGAAAGAAAGAAAGAAAAAAGAAAGAAAAAAGAAAAGAAGAAAGAAAAAAAAAGAAAGAAAGGAAGAAGAAGAAAGAAGCAAAGGAGATCCTCCTCTCCTTTTCAAAAAAAGAAGATAAACCACCTTCAAATGAAAAAAAACAATAGGAGAGGATTCCCCAAAAAAAACAAAAAAGCAAAACAAAAGCACCACCAGCATACAAAACAACAACAACACAACAACAACAAAAACAAAACACACCAACATACAATACAACAACAACAATACACAACAACATAAACAAAAAACTCAACAACAAAACAACAACACAACAAACAACATCCAAAATAAAAAATAAAACACAGGTAGAGTTACTCACGAAGCTCTGCACCATGTTGACTCTCTGGGTCCTCATGTGCTGCACGAAGTTGTGCACGTCCAGTACCCCTTCCGCCCGTGCCCGCTCCAACTGCGTGTCGATAGACACATAGGTGCCCGTGCGGCCCACACCCGCACTGAAAACACACACAGCATAATGTACAGGTCATGGCCAATGTCAAACAGAAGAAACAAAAATAATGGTTGTTTTCAATGTCCAGAAGGACAAAAATCATCATGGCATAAGGAAAACCATGATAGAGGGGAAAAATCATGATAGAGGGGAAAAATCATGGCAGAAGGGAAAATCATGGTACAAGGAAAAAATCATCACGGCAGAAGGAAAAATGATCATGGCAGATGGGAAAAATCATCACGGCATACAGCGAAGTAGGAAAAAAAAAACGTAAAGAAAGAATATGCAAAAAGGTGCTTTGATGAATAAGAAAAATGAGGAGCATTAAAAAAACCAACCTCAAACCGTTGAGGGTGGATGTTTACCATCATCAGGGCAGGCTCCGTGCTTGCCAAAGTGTTGCCGAGAGCCAAGTCATTGCTACTGGGAAGTTAAGATAATAATAATAATTACACGGAGTTTATATAGCGCTATATTTTGTAGAAACAAATCAGAGCTCCAAGTTCTGCCTAATGAAGTCCCCTTTCCTAAGTACTTGCATTGCAACAGAGGCCTCAGAAAATTCTTCAGTCTTCACGAGCATCTAACCAATCTGATCATTTATTTTTTATGGATGACAAGGCTGATTGTCCTTTTTGACCCTTTTTATCGTTTTTAAGTGGTTCGTTTAGGGTTTTCTAATTAATTTTATTTCTGCTTACTGATCTTTTCTGGCATTTGTGTCTTGCTGTTCAATGCTCAATATGCTGGCCCCGGGAGAAGTGAGGTCTTTGATGCCTCGTTCCCCTATAACCACATAGGTTATGGGACACCTTTACCTTTTTTGGATTACTTTTGTTCAATTTGCCGCTTACTTCAATCTCTTTGCCTCAGCAATATCTACACTTGTCATTTTGATTTTTTCAAGATGATAAGTCTACATGGATGATATAGATACTGGGTCGCCATGAGGCTACCAACCAAATGGGCCCTGCACAGAAATGAAATACATTGGTGGTGTTCAGTGGAGCCTGTTCTACGCCAACATGCACAAGACACCACCTGCTAAGCCTCCTACTGATAAAAGATATAGCTTGCATACAGGCTTACACACACACACACACACACACACACACAGATATATATATATATATATATATATATATATTTTTATATACACACACACATAGACTATATATACAATATGTATGTATACATACATACATACATACATACATACATACATACATACATATATATATATAATATATATATATATATATATATATATATATATATATATATATATATATATATATATATATATATATATACCTAGTCTCTCTCTCTCACTCACTCACTTATTGACAAACACACACACCGTATTCATATCGCTCCAAGAGACCTCTTTCTTATTTCTTTAAGGTCACGGCAATTTCTTTTGATGACAACCAATCAGAACCTCCCCTTTTGATGACAACCAATCAGAATCTCTCCTTTTGATGACAACCAATCAGAATCTCCCCTTTTGATGACAACCAATCAGAATCTCCCATTTTGATGACAACCAATCATAATCTCCTCTCTCTCTCTGTCCGCCATACAGCCAAGACAGCCAAGACAGGCGGGCGGCACTAGGGCAGCAATAACTGCCAGCAGCCCTGACCCTCTGGCTCTGGCCCTCACTTCTGGCACCAAGTCCTCGCTTAATGATGACTGGAGTGTGACCTCAACGCTGAGAGAAATCAACTTTCATAGTGAATCTGAGATTGTGGGTTTTCATCTTAAGAGCTGAAATGGATGGGCAGGGTTTTTTTAAAACATACTTTGTGAGCTTGGTGCATGTTTTGTGGAGGAAACGGCAAAGTGAGGTTTTGTGAAGATTTTGTCATTGACAGCGAAAGGTACAGAAGGAATACCCCAACTTGGTAACTCATCCCTCTGTTTTCAACTGATTTCCAATCCATAAAAAGGGAGACTGGGTGTTGTAAGGATGCACCCACACTCCATTATTGTGTATAGAATAACGTTACAATGTCATGAAGGTATTTTTCAGTTATAGTAGAAGATGTTAAAATAATGGAGTTAAAAATCAAAATTCGAATGAAAACTAGTCTGATTATTCTCACTGAATGCATGTCAGCTCCATACGGAAGGATTTTCTGTCGACAGCAAGTCTCTGAGAGAGAGGTGATGGAAGGTAAAATTTACAAATCAAACTCCTGCAGTACCTCATCCGTTAGTTAAATTCTGAAGTTGGAATGCAGCTAACTTCATGGTGGGCAAAACGATTACATACGCAACATGTCACCATTAGTGAACCTCTGAGTTCTAACCAAGAAACGAAAACAATGAATGGAGTACATCACTCCTTTCTTACATTTAGGTATCGAAATTTGTTTCACATTTATCATTTACAATGTTTGACATTAACAATACAGACTTTTAAAAGAACAGGGAAAAAGCTGATACTGCGTGCGTTCTTCTTATTATTCTTGGGAGGCAAGATAGCCTGGTGGTCAGAGCGATGCGCTCGTGGGTTCGAATCTCGTTAAAGAGGATTTTTCCTCAGGAGTTAACACCAGTGTTGATTCTATTCGCCTAAGGAAGTCCTTCAGATGAGACTATAAAATGAGGTCGTGTGTGCGAACACATACCGATCACATTGCGTACATGTTAAAACCCATTCTGCTTTATGGAAAAGTAAGCCATAAGGTGCCAGTGAGAACGGATGACAAAAAAATTACAATACTGCATACACACGGGGACTGGATGTAAAAAACACATAACTGTTTATATCATTATCAAGGAAATGAAAGAATAAAAAAAGTCATGTGTACATGTCTGTGTTCCTGCAAGTGCATACATTTTCATTTCTCTTACTTCTTGTACCAATCTCTAAGCAAAAAAAAAAATAAAATCACTACCTCCAGCAAAAAAAGATGATAAAATGCAAAACGCAGTGCAACAATCCTATCCCCCACACCCACTCACGTCCCTGAAGAGACCTGGTTATGGCTGCAGGGTCAGGCAATCCTCTTCTGATGACAGCCAATCAGAATCTCTTCTCTCTCCGCCATAAAGCCAAGACAGGCAGGCCTCACAGGCCGAGGCTAACAGCAATAACTGCCACAGGCTGTGTTGTGGGGGCTGCTGGCTAATGCTTCTGGCACCAAGTTCCCATTCACATCTAGTGGAGTGCAGTCTCGCTGCTTAGAAAAGCCAGACATTGTGGCTTTCTGTCTTTAAGGTCTAGATGTGATAGATGTTTGTCTGTTTACACGTGCGCACGCGTGCGCGCGCGTGCGCACGCACACACGTACGCATGACACACCACACACTCACCACATCCTACATGTACACACACACGCGTGCACGCACATACACACACACGCGCGCGCGCGCGCACACACACCACACACATACACACACACACACACACACACATCGGTATGACTGATGATTTGGGGTGCATGCTTTATAGACGAATAGCCAAGCGATACCAAAGCAGTAGCAGGAAAAAGCACAACTTGTTTTTCATTAATACGCTGTAGACAAACGCTCTGTATCACAAGAGATAAAAAGAAAGCAAATTGCTAAAGGTTGTATGTATCCAAACCAAACTTTGCTTCCAAACAAATTATTGACATGTAGCATACATTCCCAGATTTTGATATAAAAAAATGTTTAATTAAAAGAAAGAAAGGCGTAGAGCCTAGTGGTTAGAGCGTTGTGGTCGTGATTTGACGGCCCAGGTTCCAGCCATCACCAAGGCATCCATTACAGGGGATTTTTCTTCTGGAGTTAACATTAGTACCAATCCCATTTCCCTGAAAGCTAGTCCTTCTTAGATTCTTTTTCTGTTTCTCTCATTTTTTTATTTCAAGATGATGGAATAAGCACTCCTGAGCTTTTTTGTATCGAGTTCCCGTGTGTATGCAGTTTTGTAAATTCTGTCATCCGTTCCCAATGGCACACAATGGCCTACTCTTCCGAAAAGCATAACGAATTTTAACGTGTGCGTAAGATGTTCTGCGTGTGTTCGTATACGGGGCCTCGGTTTATAGTCTCGTCTGAAAGACTTTTGATGGGAGTGGAGTCGGCACTGATGTTAACTCCGAAAGACAAATCCTCTCTATCGAGATTCGAACCGGGTCAGCAGATCTCGAGCACATCAGTCTGACCACCAAGCTGTCCCGTCCCCCTGGCATATCGGTGGTCTAGAGGTTTAACGCATCTACCTAGAAAACGAGAAGTCCAGGTTTCAAGTGTGTGGTAGTTGGATCCCTGTTTGTACTCGACCCTTTTCCCCCATTCATTACACTGTGATTAGTGGTTTGGGTACTAGTCTTTCTGATGAGACATAAACCGAAGTACAGCGATCAACACGCATTTATCGCACCTGAAAAATCCCACTGCAACAAGAAAGTTGTCTCGGGTACAACTCTGTAAAAAGACAACAAAAAACCCCGCCACTCTGATAGGCAACAAATATTCAATACACATGCAGACAGTAACAGGAAGCAAAATTAATAATGAACGGCGCTACTCTTGTAGCGACACCATCTCCTCGGGGAAAGCAGCCCGAAATTCATGCAGAGAATCTGCCGTGACTTAACTGGTGTACAGTGTGAGATTATACTTGTATGCACACATCTATGTGAACTTTTGATTGCTCACATTTTCTCTTTTTTCATTTCGAACAAATCATCCATATAACAAAATCACCATCTTCAAACACAAACACATACGTACAGACAAATAGATATACAGAAAGACAGGGAGAAAGACAGATACATGCACACATATAAACAGAAAGGCAGACAGAGAGACATAAAGGCAAACAAACAGACAAAAAACAGACACACATACACACAACAACCACACACACACACACACACACACACACACACACACACACACACACACATACACACACACACACACACACACACACACACACACACACCAACACAACACACACACACACACAACACTGTCTCCCTAAAGAGAGCGTATTGCTGTAAGGTCACTGCACCTATCATCTTGCGGTGACAGCCACACAGAAACGCTCTCTCTCTCTCTCTCTCTCTCTCTCTCTCTCTCTCTCTCTCTCTCTCTCTCTCTCTCTCTCTCTCTCTCTCTCTCTCCTCTCTCTCTCTCTCTCTCTGTGTGCCATAAAGCAAACAGCAGGGCCAGATGGCACTGGCCGGAAGAGCAATAACTTGCAGAGGTGATAACTTTCTGGCATCAAGCCAACACGTCTGGTACCAAGTGTGTAGGATGAGTGGTCTAGAGGTAACGCACCTAGTACCTCACTTTCCCC
>CM060322.1:62581330-62588830 GCA_030674155.1 Stramonita haemastoma
TCCGCCACGAAATGAGTCGCTTAGCACATTACCCAATTTTGCTCTAGGAGCCATTAAAGGCAGGTAGGGGTCAAGTTGTCAATTTTGAGATTTTGATTAATTATTAAACTATATCCGTTTATCTACCTTATAAAGAAATATCAAGGCATAAGTTTTATCCTTTTTGCTTTTAAATGTGTTTTGAAAATACCCAAGCCCTTATTCTGACAACGTGTTACGAAAATAAACTTGTCCGTTTCTCATTTTGCCACTTCCTGTCGTCTATCATTTCAACTTGTAATAACTTTGCACAGAATTGTCCGATTTTCAATCTGTTTTTTGTATTTGATAGCCACTTTATTGTACATTAATAACATGTCAATAACTAAAAATTGACCTCAGTGCACTCCGTCTCATTATGTGGTGGAGCGTCACAATTATATATATATATATATATGGATGCATACATACATACATACATACATACATACATACATACATACATACATACATACATACATACATACAAACATACATACATACATACATACATACATACATACATACATACATACATACATACATACATACATACATACATACATACATACATACATACATGCATACATACAAATATTAATATAAAGAGAAAGTGATAGTTCAGTATTATAGAAAAATGTCGAGTTTGGGATTTGACCATAAGTGTCATTATTATATCAGTCTTGCAATAGAAAATGGTGATTCAACAATGAACCACATAACTGTAAAAAAAAATATATTTCAAGCACTGAAATACAGTTGTACATATACACAAACACTCCTACACTCTCTTCCTTACTCACTTTCATACACAAATTTCATCACTGAAAAGCTCACATAAATCGTTAGCATATCAAGCTTGGGTTATGAAGAGGTAACGCCCTTAGCATTAGAATACCTAGACTTGTCAGTGTGGTCTGGTTAATAAAGAATATAGTCATATACAGGGGACGGGATAGCGCAGTGGTCAGAGCACTTGCTTTCCCCCAGCCAAGGTTAAGCAGCATTGAACGTGGTTACCAATTGGATGGGTAACTGTTTGCACGCCTTGGCTTCAGTACAGTCCCCCATTTCACCCAGCTGTTAATGGGTGCCTGCTCTCTTTAGGGATAGGGAAGGTAAAGCAGCGAGGGAGAGGAATGGGCACCGCCCTCAATATAAAACGTAATGTAAAAGGTAATCCAAACATACAACCCTAATATGCCCCCCCCCCCAAAAAAAAAAAAAAAGCAGTGCCTGTTCTCACGGCTGTAATTCACCATGTACAAAAGTCATCATTGATGCAACAATTCAGTCAGATTCCTCTGTCCACAACAGCAGACATCAAACACCATTCCACATCCTTAGTCTCCATGGAATGGTCAGTGAATTCAACTCGTCAGCAGAAGTTTTGGGGGCCATTCCTCTTGTGTGTAAACTGAGCATCTATACATCACAGCTTATCACTCTCTAGCTCTCTTTTGTTTGATTCTGCAAGGCGGAATCTTAGTCATGGTAAAAATACAGTGCTCAAAAAATGATTTGATTTGATTTGAAACTGCTGAGGAGAAAAATGAAACAGAAGATCACGGCAGCGTTTACGTACAAAAAAGAAACGAATCGGTATATTTCAAGCATCACACGCAGTTAACTAAACCAAACTTTTCAGAAACGATTTTATCTCATGAAAATCGCTTCGGACTAGACAGAGTTTTTATGTATGATATTGGTCATCTGACAGAGTGAAAATCAAACAGAACCTCTGCTCATTTGGGCTATAGAAATCTCAATGGACCTTGACCCGCTGAGAAAGTTTGTAAAGAGCACTTTTGGTGCCCAGAGGCTGTCACTTTGGTGTGGATCTTCCTCTCAAAGCAGAATTTTTGTTTGCGTTATCAGTGTATATTGTCTCCACGTTAGAGATTATTTACATTAAAAGGAATAGGAAAGGATATTACGTGTCATAAAAATCTCCAATTTGTACATTTAACTTTTTATGTATCTATAAAACTGAAGCAGAAACTCATTTAACATAACCAACACTGCCAGTAAAATTGTAGCATGAAGTAAGACAGAACCAGAGAGAGAGAGAGAAGAGGAGAGAGAGAGAGAGAGAGAGAGAGAGAGAGAGAGAGAGAGAGAGAGAGAGAGAGAGAGAGAGAGAGAGAGAGAGAGAGAGAGAGATACATACGAGAACAGAAGACAGACAGACAGACAGACAGACACAGCACAGAAGACAGAAGATCAGACAGACAGACAGTACAGGACAGAAGACAGAAGAAAGGTAGAGACAGGACACGGAGAAGGAAGAGATCGACGAGACCGAGACGGGAAGAGAGAGAAGAGAAGGGGCATGAGAGAGAGAGAGAGAGAGAGAGAGAGAGAGAGAGAGAGAGAGAGAGAGGAGAGAGAGAGAGAGAGAAAACAGAAGAGTACAGACAGAAAGATGAGACAAGGACAGGAGAGAGAGAGATAAGACAACAGAAAACAGACGCACAGAGAGAGAGAAGAGAGAGAGAGAAAGAGAGAGAGTGAGAGAGAGACAGACAGACAGACAGAGACAGACAGATAGACAGACAGAAGACAGACAGAAGACAGACAGAGAGATAGACAGAGACAGAAGAGAGAGTGACACAGAAAATAGAAAAACAGAGAGAGAGAGAGAGAGAGAGAGAAGAGAGAGAGAGAGAGAGAAGACAGACAGAAGAGAGAGAGAGAGAGAGAGAGAGAGAGAAGAAGAGACAGACAGACAGACAGACAGACAGACAGACAGAACAGAGATAGAAAGAACAGACATGAACAGAACAGACAGAAAACAGACAGAGAGAGAGACAGAGACAGACAGAGAGACAGAAGACAGACAGACAAGAGACAGATAGAGAGTGAGAGAGAGAGACACACACACACACAGACAAATACAGACAGAGACAGATAGAGAGTGAGTGAGAGACACACACACACAAACACACAACACCCCACCACACCCACCCCTCCCCCCATCCACACCCACACCCCCAACCCACACCCCCAACACCCCAACCACTCCCCACACACACAGACCTGCAGTGGACAACCACAGGCCCATTGTCCAGCGTATCGTAGGCTCGGATCTTCTGTCGGAAGAGCAGCAGGGAATGTCCGAACCTGGGCACCCCGTGATCTGGCCAGGTGGTGAAGTGGAAACTGCTTCACGTACTTGGACTGACCGCTCTGAAAACAGTGTATACATAACTGAGGGGAGGGCTTGACCATTATGGTGTTGTTGTTTGGTGGTTGGTGTTTGGTGGGTGTTGTGGGGGGGTTGGGTTGTGGTGGGGGAGGGGTTGTGGTTTTGTTGGTGTTGGTGGTGGTATTTTTGTTGTTTTTAGTGTGTGTTTTGTTTGTTGTTTTTGTGTGTGTGGCGAGTGGTTTGTTGAGTCGTTTCATTTTGTTGTGTTATTGTTAGTTAGTAATTGGTGTTGCTCTGTTTCTGTTGGTCCTTGTTGTTGTTTTTTTGTTTTACGCTACGTTGTGTTTTTGTTACTGTTTGTTGTTTGTGTTGTTGTTGATGTTGTTTGTTTTAATGTTCATTTGTTGTTGCTACGGCTATCTCATATGCTAAAAAAGTACACAAGAACATATCCGCACACTGTTCAAAAACAAAACTCCCACACACATCCATAGCACCACCAAAGTCGGAGTGCGGCCACCTAAATTGAGGCAAAGAAAGATGCATACGCCAGTCTCCTAAAGTTAGTGAACATCAGAAGCTCTAGCCGAGGAACAAAAACAGAAGAAAGAAGAAAATGACATACATACAAATACAACAAACAACACACAAAACAAACGCAAACAACAATCACCAACATCAACAACTACACCTAGAAAAAACAAAACATAAAAAACAACCTAAAAGAAACCAAAACAAAACAACTCTTAAACAAAAAGCCATCAAAACTTGCGCCAAACTACATCAACAGAAACTATCTCACTCCCACAGGTAATTCCATTACAATCTAAAAGAGCATGCAACTTTTCCATTTTGTTTAACTCCAACTGTCTTCTATCTCTGTCAGAGCGAAAATTCTCATGGGGGGAAAGGAGAGAGAGAGAGGAGCGGAGGGAAAATCTGTACTGTCCCTAAGCATATCAGGATTGATGAACTGTCGTAGGGAGGCAAAACATTCACAACTGGTTTATTTCAGAAACTGGGCACGTTTGAAACTTGTTTATTGCAGTAGTAGTTGAAGAGGATCACAAGACCAACGACTTTGTGCGAGGCCAAGTTACACAGCTGGCAGGCCCCCAGGAACCCCTCCTGTCAATATTAAAGAGGAGGAAGCTGTCTTGGTTTGGGCACGTCACCCGACACAACACGCTGCCCAAGACAGTTCTTCAAGGAACCTTGGAAAGGGACAGACACAGAGGAAGGCAATCCAAGAACTGGGTGGACAACATCAAGGAGTGGACCGGGATGGACAGCGCAACGCTGATCCGCAGGGCAGAGGACCGGCCTGGATGGAGGAGAACAACGTCATCAACATCCTCATGTCTCCTCTACGACCATTCGGTCAGGAGAATGAGGTGAGGTGAGGGTGAGTTGAAGTTGTAGTAGTAGTAGTGGTGGTGGTGGTTGGTAGTGGTAGAGTAGTAGTGGTAGTAGTAGTAGTAGTAGTAGTAGTAGTAGTAGTAGTAGTAGTAGTAGTAGTAGTAGTAGTAGTAGTAGTAGTAGTAGTAGTAGACCATGAGTGTGGTTTGGGCGCTAGTCTTTCGGATGAGACGATAAACCAGTTCCCGTGTGTTACACATCATTATTTAGCGCACGCAACAAGAACCCACGGCAACAAGAGGGTGTCCCTGGCACAATTCTATAGAAAAAAAGCACTCTGATAGAGAAACAAATTCAGTTGCAGACAGGAAAAAAACAATAGGTGGAGCTGCACTTGTGGCGACACGCTCTAAAATTAAGAAAAGAAGAAGAAGAAGAAAGAAGAAAGAAGAAGAAAGAAGAAGAGAAGAAGAAGAAGAAGAAAAAAGAAAAGAAAGAAGAAGAAAAGAAGAAGAAGAAGAAGAAAAAGAAGAATACATGAATTTGTATAGCGCTTAATCTTGTAAAGCAAACAAATCAAAGCGCTCTACCCGGGGAGAGCAGCACCAATTTTCACGCAGGGAAATCTGCAGTGAACATAAATGGTATAAAAAAAACCAAAATACAAGCCTATGTGGGGTAGACCTTACCTTGGTGAGGAGGAAGGTGCGGATGGTGAAATCGGGCAGTTCGTCTGTGTCCAGAAGCTGGACACTGATGGACCCGTACTCTTCACAGCCCTCCTCTGGCCAGTACTGCTCACACTTTTTCTGCACACAGACAGAATGGAATGTTTGTTGGGGTGATGTTTGTTACAGTCTGCATGATGTTGCAAGGCATGTATGTATGTATGTATGTATGTATTATTATGATGTAGGTATTATGTTGTATGTTTTGTATGTATTGATGTATGTATGTATGTATGTTATGTATGAAATAAGTTTTTTTTTGAACAGGCGAATCCGCTCTGTCTGTCTGTCTGTCTGTCTGTCGTCTGTCTGTCTGTCTCTGTCTCTGTCCCTGTCTCTATCTCTCTGTCTCTCTCTACCCCCCCCCTTTCTCTCTTGTCTCTGTATCTCTCTCTCCCCCTCTGTCTGTCTGTCTGTCTGTCTGTCTGTCTGCCTCTTGCCTGCCTGCCTGTGTGTCTGTCTTGTGTCTGTCTGTTTCTGTGTGCTCTGTTCTGTCTGTCTGTCTGTCTGTCTGCTCTGTCTGTCTGTCTGTCTGTCTGTCTCTCTCTCTCTCTCTCTCTCTCTCTCTCTCTCTCTCTCTCTCTCTCTCTCTCTCTCTCTCTCTCTCTCTCTCTCTCTCCCTCTTCAGTATGGATATGTTGTGTGTGTACAAACAAAGTAAACATGTAATCAGTTCGAAATAAATTAGTTAGGCCCAAAATATTACGGTACGTGACATACGTTTT
Source organism: Stramonita haemastoma (assembly GCA_030674155.1). NCBI lineage: Eukaryota > Metazoa > Mollusca > Gastropoda > Neogastropoda > Muricidae > Stramonita > Stramonita haemastoma. The sequence goes on from CM060322.1 coordinate 62,587,309, forward strand.
ATCGGCTCTTAAAAATTGTCCAACTTTACGTGTGTGGGAGTGCCTACACTAGAGGAATAAAAATTAACACAAAAAAAGTCACAGAATTATCACTTAAAGAACAAACATTCTGAAAGAAATACGACATGTCATTTTGAGGGAACTGTGTACCGATAGATATCTTGGGAAAAGTTCCACGAATAAGAACACTTTCGTGGTCTAGGTGTTCTAGTGGATTCGTGTTCTAGGTGGTCAAGCGCTTTGCCCAGAAAGCAAAAAGTCCGGTCGTGTGCGGGGTTCGTACCCCGTTGGACCAAAACTTTTTCCCATCCATTAGACCTGAGTTGGTCTGGCGCTTATCTTTCGGATAGATCGATAACCGAGTCCGTGTGTTACACATCACTATTTAGCGCACGTATAAAGAACCACGGCAACAAGGGGGTTGTCCCTGCAAAATTCTGTAGAAAGAAGCCATCTGATAGGGAAACAAATACACTTGCATGCAGGAAAAAGAAAAAAAAAATGGGTAGGCGCTGCACATGTGGCGACGCGCTTTCCCCGGGGAGAGCAGCCCAAATTTCACGCAGAGAAATCTGCGTGACATAAAGTGGTACAAAATACAAAATACAAAAAATACTTTCTGCACACATAAACTTTCCAAGACATTATTTAGCTATTGGAATAATTATCGTGAATAACTATTAAGTAAGTATGGGTTTCATACGGTTATTTCATGAAGACATTTTATTTCAAAAGGCTGGATTTCGTGTGAATACATTCCATTGGAATGTTTCCTGCAGGCAACAACGTAGACACAAACTGATCCAGTCATGCACGCAGTTTTGCCAGTTTTATCTTCGTGCAAATATATGTTATACGTAACGCGTAGGGACATATTTCTATGAGATGGAATCTAAGATGGATTTGACAAGAGAGAACTCGAATGGCCGGTCTTTGCAAGAACCGATTTCGTAAGGATAGATTTTGCACAGGGATTTTCATCAGAGACATTCTAGAGATAGATTTTGTAAAGTATTTCAAAGGGATCGATTTGTGATGACAATTTCTTTTCACGGAAATGATTTTGTATGTATAGAATTGGTGTAGACAGGTTTTTTTGTAAGAAGAGATTACGTGCGGACAGTAATGCTTATGGACAATTCACAGAGATGATTTTGTGGGGATACACGATGGTAGTCAAATTTACGATGGGAAGTTTTTGCAGACAGGAATTTTACGGGGTTAAATGTTGTACTGAAGATTTCGTCAAGGTATATTTTCTTCGAGATAGACTTTGTGAGACTCATTTGAATGGCTGGTTTATAGCGGCAGGTTTCCAAATCAGATTTCAGATTGCAGAAACATATTTTGAGCCGGCAGATATTACAAAGACAAGTTTCCTAAAAACAATTTTCACACAAGCACATATTTTAAACAAAGTTCGCGTCGATCAATTTCATAAAATAGGACTTCTTCGGTATTGACTTCCTGGAGACAGATTTTGTGAAGATACATTCTGAAGGCAGCACCTAAGCATTCAAAT
>CM060322.1:62601330-62606330 GCA_030674155.1 Stramonita haemastoma
GTAAAAAGCATCTACGATTTTTTTCATCTCAAATACGAATGCCCCAAACTTCATCAGTCCTGCTTTTCACTGCGTGAAGCTTTTACGTAGCTAGGACGTAAAAATCGAACGAGAAAAAATGCATGCATACTTCATTTAATCTGTTCCCGCTTTTAGAATTTTTGGCAAGGATGGCTGAGGCTAAAGTCTTTCTTGTTTTCGATCTATCTTTGTGATGATGTATCCATGCTCTTTCTGTCTGTCTTTCTTTCTTTCTTTCTTTCTTTCCCACCCTCTTTTGTTTTGCTTTCATCCCATAGTCTCTCACTCCATCTTGGGAAAGATTGTTCATATCATGTTGTTGTCTTTTTTTCCACCTCTCTTCTTTCTTCTAGTTTTCATTCTGTAATATATTATTTGTCTTTCTTTTTTGTCTTTTTGACTTTTCCTTTCATTTTCAATCATACATTCATTGATATGCTCTCTTTTCTTCATGTCTGTCTGTCTGTCTGTCTGTCTTTTTTTTCTTCTTCCACCTTTCTTTCTTTCTTTTTTCATTCATTTCATTCATTCTCTATTCATTTCTCTTCATTCATTCATTCATTCATTCATTCATTCATTCATTCCATTCATTCATTCATTCATTCATTCTTTCTTTCTTTCTTTCTTTCTTTCTTTCTTTCTTTCTTTCTTTCTTTACAGCACACTTTCTTTCTTCCTTTTTCTTTCTCTTTCATCCTTCCTTCCATTCTGTTTTGGATGTGTGTGTAGTATGTGTGTTTGGGGGCGCGAGTAGGAGTCTGCGTGTACAGTGGGCGCATGTATGTGTATGCGTGTGTGTGTGTGTGTGTGTGTGTGTGTGTGTGCACGCGCGCGCGCGTGCATGTGTGTATGTGTGTGTGTGTGTGTGGTGAGAGAAGAGAGAGAGAGAGAGAGAGAGAGAGAGAGAGAGAGAGAGAGAGAGAGAGAGAGAGAGAGAGAGAGAGAGAGAGAGCAGAGACAGAGACAGACAGACAGACAGACAGACAGAGACAGACAGACAGAGACAGACAGACAGAGACAGAGACAGAGAGACAGACAGACAGAGAGACACAAGACAGACAGATAGAAAGAAAGACAGAAAGACAGAACAGGAACAGAGACAGAAAGACAGACAGACAGAGAGATACATAAACAGAGAGACAGACAGACAGGTAGACACACAGACAGAAAGACAGACAAAGAGACAGAGAGAGATTGTAAAAAAATCTCTACAGTTCAAAACTGACCTTGCGCCGCAATGTAGGCCCGTGGTCTGTTGTAGCCCTGTTAAAGACAGAACAAAAATACAATGATGATTAGCACGTAGGTACCATTGACCCCATCACACACACACACACACACACACACACACACACACACACACACACACACACACACACACACACACACACACACACACACACACAAACACACACACACACACACAAATATATATAGATATGTGTGCGTGTGTGAATTTGTATACAAAACAAAACTTAAGCATTGAAACAAAAATACACACACACACACAATACACACACGCAAGCACGCACTCACGTACGCACACAACCACACGCGCATCCATGCATGTGTGTGTGCGTGCGTCAGTCTGTGCGTGCAGCATAGACAAACACATACACAATTACATGCTTATCTCTCTCTGTCTCTGTCTGTCTGTCTGTCTGTATGTCTGTCTCTGTTTCTTTCTTTCTTTCTCTCTCTCTCTCTCTCTCTCTCTCTCTCTCTCTCTCCTCTCTCTCTCTCTCTCTCCTCTCTCTCTCTCTCTCTCTCTCTCTCTCTCTCTCTCTCTCTCTCTCGTCTTCCTCCCAATTCTCTATCTTTATCTTCGTTCATATATCTTTCTTTCTCAGTTTGTTTCTTTCTTTGTTTTTTCTTTTTTTCTTCTTCTTCTTTCTTCTTCTTCTTCTTTCTTTTCTTCTTCTTCTTCTTTTTTCTTCTTCTTCTTCTTTTTTTCTTTTCTTCTTTCTTTTTCTTCTTCTTCTTCTTCTTCTTCTTCTTCTTCTTCTTCTTCTTCTTCTTCTTCTTCTTCTTCTTCTTCTTCTTTCTCCTTCTCCTCCTCCTTCCTCCCCTCCTCCTCCTCCTTGTTCCTCCTCCTTCTCCTCCACTTCCTCCTCCTCCCTTCCTCCTTGACCTCTTTCTCCCCCTGTTCCCATCCCTTTACTTCTTCCCCCCCCCACTTCTGGTCAGCAGACTATCAATTACCACAGGACTCCCAAATTAATAACTCCCCTGTCACCTGCAGGAGGCGAAGTTGGCAGTTCTGGAACAAGCCAAGCTGTGGCACAGTTTGCAGAGTGTGTGTGTGTGTATACATGTGTGTATGTGTGTGTGTGTGTGGAGGGGGGGGGGTGTTGTGGTGTGTGTGTGGTGTGTGTGTGTGTGTGTGTGTGTGTGTGTGTGTGTGTGTGTGTGTGTGTGTGTGTGTGTGTGTGTATGTGTGTGTGTGTGTTTGGTGTGTGTGTGTATGTGTGTGTCAATCAATCAATCGATCAATCAACCAATCAATTTTATTAAGTTTTTGCAGGCCATAAGACCCACATGAACACAGAATATGAAAAGCAACCATGGAGCAGTCGAGGTGGTAAAATACAATGGGTACACAGTCTTTTGTTGCAGGCACCAAAAGACCTACATGTTTCTGATGTGTGTGTATATGTGTGTATGTGTATGTGTGTGTGTGTGCGTGTATGTGTGTGGTGTGTGCTGGGAGGGGCGCGGAGGGGGGAAGGGGGAAGGAGGAAGGGGAGAGGGAGGAGAAGAGAGTTGGTCAGAGCAGAAAGAGCTACACATTGCGGTCACCCCAAAAAAATCCATCCATCTATCCATTTATCCGTTTGCCTGTCCATTCGTTCATTCTTCTATCCATCCGGAGCAGGGATAGTTTAGCTGCTAGAGCGATGAACTTGCGATCTGACCTCGTAGGTTTAAGCCGTCACCTAGTCGGCCGTTCGAGGGGATTTGTTCCCCTGGAGTTAGTATCAATACCGACTCTACTCCCCCGAAAGTCCTTCTGATGAGACTATAAACCAAGATCCCCTGTAAAAACCCACTAAGAACGTGCTGTCTGAATGTTGAAACCAACTCTGACTTTTGGAAGAGTAAACCATCACGTGTCTGTGCGAACAGATGACGAAACTGCAAAAAAACCAACCAAAAAACAAAACAAAAAACAAAACCAACAAAAAAACAAAAAACCCGAACCCAAATCCACCTGCACTCTGATATCATGTATAGATATCATTCCTAAAGACATAATGCGGCTTCCGTTATGGACACAAAATGACCGCTAAACGCAGCCACACCATTGATGAATCTGGGAGCTTTATTCAAGAACCAACAATGAAATAGATCCATCCATCTATCCATCCGTTCATCTGTTAGATATTTACACCTGTGCCGCTGTCAGGTTCCATCCTCGTTCAAGACATAGCAAAAGAAAAGTCCGAGATGTATTTCCTGGTTGAAGACAACTGCAGCATTGTCCTGGTGAAGACAACTGCAGCATTGTCCATGATCCCCCATCATGATGATCTATGAGTGTGACCAAGTTCAGCAGTTTCCACGTTGAGAAGTCTGGGTGTTGGTCGTATAAATCATATTGGCAGTTTGGTTCAGTCGGTCCGAATATGTGCATTTGTACAGCTCTGTGTCTATGTCTGTCTTTCTGTTTATCTGTCTGTTTGTCTATCAGTCTGTCTGTTTTCTTTGTCTGATGACAGATGAGAGGGAGTAAAGAGATTAACAGAGTGAGCGAGCGAAGCATGTGGGTGTGTTTATGTTTGTGTTGCTCGTAAACACGCACACACACACACACGGTGGTGCGTGTGTGTGTTACGTGGTGCGTGTGTGTGCGTGGGTTGTGTGTGTGGGTGTAGTGGTGTGGTGTGTGTGTGTGTGTGTGTGTGTGTGGTGTGTGTGTGGTGTGTGTGTGGTGATGTGTTGTGTGTGTGTGTGTGTTTGTTGTTGTTTTGTGTGTGTTTGTTGTGTGTGTTTGAGTGTGCTTGTGTGTGGTTGTTGTGTGTGTGTGTGTATTTGTGTAAATGTGTGTGTACGAGCCTATGTGTGTGTGTGTGTGTGTGTGTGTGTGTGTGTGTGTGTGTGTGTGTGTGTGTGTGTGTGTGTGTGTGTGTATAAATAAGTGTGCGTGTGTTTGTTTGTTCGTGTTTGATTGTTCGCGCGCGTGTGTGTGTGTTGTGTGTGTGTGTGTGTGTGTGTGTGTGTGTGTGTGTGTGTGTGTGTGTGTTTGTGTGTGTGTGTGTGAGTGTGTGTGTTTGTGTGTATGCATGTATGTGTGTATGTGTTTCTCTGTGTGTGCGTGCGTGCGTGCGTGCGGTGTGTGTATGTGTATGTATGTGTGTGTGTTTGTGTTTTTATATGTGTGTCTGTATGTGTATGTGTGCGTATGTGTGTATGTGTGTGTGTTCGCGCGCGTGCGCACATGTATAATTCTTAAATCGAGTGTGCACGAGCGCGTACACATGCTCGATTTTTATCCATAATGAACGATCGAAGTGTCAAGAGTTTGACAGGGGAAGGGGTTAATCAAATTGACCCAATAGAGGGGAGGGAGGGAGAGAGGGGAGAGAGAGAGAGAGAGAGAGAGAGAGAGAGAGAGGAGAGAGAGAGAGAGAGACAGAGAGACAGAGAGACAGAGAGAGACAGACAGACAGACAGACAGGACCAGACAGACGACAGACAGACAGAAAGAGAGACAGACAGAGAGAGGGAGAGAAAGGGAAAGAGAGATAGAGGACAGCCAGAAAGACAGAAAAAGAGAAACAGGGACAGACTGACCGATTGATAGAATGTGGTACTTACACAAACACACACACACACATACACCTAGAGAGAGATAAAAATAAAAAGACCGATAGAAATAGATACAAAAATAAAGAGACAAAAAAAACATAATTAGAGAGCAGAGATAGACAATCACACAGAAACACAGAAACACGAACGAAAAAAACACTTACAAAAAA
>CM060322.1:62611330-62616330 GCA_030674155.1 Stramonita haemastoma
TTTGGCACAGTAAGTTTATGTGAATGACGATATGTATTTATTTGAAAATGTTTTGCCAGAGTGGGCGGTGCATTTCCATACACTATTCTGTGCATCATTAAAGCTTTGTTGTATTCCAACTGCAATTTAAATGGCAAAATACCAACTGATTTATAGTCCACGGAAGTTAATGAGCTTGATTTCAATAGAATAAAGTTTAATGGCACGCTTGTATAATCTAATCAGAGGTTTTAATGTATTTGCACTTGCAGAATCCCACAAAGTTGATGCGTATTCTATAACAGAACTTATGTGTGCATGGAAAAAACTGTTTTCTAGTGCTAAGATTAAGGAAATGTTTTATTTTGGATAACTGAAACACCTTTTGCGATACAACTTTACTTAGATTGGCGATGTGATCTTGCCATGAAAGATTATGATCAATAATGATTCCTAGCACCTTGTGGAAATTTACTTCTTCAATTTTTTCACCTGAAACATTTATAGGGAACATAGAAGAGATCTGATTCTGTCGCTTTTGTCTGGTTGTTATACACATACATTTAGTCTTTATTGGATTAAGGGACATGTGATTTAGTTCTGCCCATCTGGTAAGCTGATGTATATTGTCTTGGAGATTAGATGACAAAATTTGTAAGGAATGATTTTCAGCATAAATTGAATTGTCATCTGCAAATAATTCACAACAAGCATTCATGTACAATGGTAAATCATTAATATATAGAGAGAAAAGTATAGGACCCAGAACTGAACCTTGGGGAACACCATTGGTCACTGTGAGAAAATCAGACTGAGACTTTCCAACAAAGACTGACTGTTGTCTATTTGATAAAAATGATTCAAAAAATTGAAAGGTATTCTTTGATATTCTATATAGGTGCAGTTTCTTTAACAGAAGTGTGTGGTTTATCACATCGAAAGCCTTTGCAAAATCGGCGAAGACAACTCCGGTAAACATATTGTTATTAATATTCAGAAGCCATTTGTCTACCATATTTATCAGAGCCATGTGACATGAATGTTTTTTTCTGAAACCTGATTGACTTGGATTGATTAGGTCATATTTTTCTAAATGTAAAAGTAAAGATTTTTTAACATGCTTTTCTAAAGGCTTTGATAAGATAGACAAAATTGATATCGGCCTGTAATTCGATGGGTCATCTGATGCGCCAGATTTAAAGAGAGGAATTACTTTAGCCTTTTTAAAATGAGAAGGAAAATAAGCTTTGTCAATACAAAGATTATAAATATAGGTAAGGGTGTCTGCTATTACAGGCGCAGCAATTTTAATTATTTTACCATCTAGTCCATCAACATCTTTTGTGGTTGACTGCTTTAATTGTAAGAGGGATGTCAGCACTTCAGGTAAGGAAATAAATGGAATGTCTAATTTAGAGTGTATATTTTTAGACTCACAATATGCTCTTAAATGTTTCAAATCATTACTTTTCCAGTCTTCACACTTTATTAGGTTATTGGCTATCCCAACAAAATGTTTATTCAGGCTCAAGGATGAAATATCTTTAACTGTAGTTTGTGCCTTTTTGTTAGTTTTATTTGTTAGTAGATTAATGGCTTTCCAAATGTGTCTGCAGTTTTTTCTGTCCGATACAAGATCTTGAAAGTACTTTTGTTTTGCTACACGCTTCATGTTTGTCACCTTGTTTCTTTGGTTTTTAAACTCTTTATCATGTTTAGACTTTAAACAGTCTCTTACTTTTATTTCGTTCTCTATTTCTGCTGATATCCATGGAGGTTTTGGCTTGAATTTCACTCGTTTTGTTTTTATTGGAGCATGTTTATTATATATTTTAGAAAAGGTGCGTATCCAGAAGTCTATGGCTTCACCTGGATCAGTATACTGATAAACATGTGACAAAGTGGAGTTTGCCACATCATTAAGAAAAACATCTTCTTTGAACTGTTTAAAGCATCTGTATTTTATTGTTTTGTGTCCTGTCCTGGGAATTTTTATCCCTTTTCTCGACCAAGTTACACAAATAGGGAAATGGTCACTGCACGAAGAAACAGGTGAACAAACTTCAGCTATGTTCTGTTCGGAAGAAACGTAAACGTGGTCAATGAGAGTGCTAGTGGTGTCTGTAATACGAGTTGGACAGAGAGAGAGAGAGAGAGAGAGAGAGAGAGAGAGAGAGAGAGAGAGAGAGAGAGAGAGAGAGAGAGAGAGAGAGAGAGAGAGAGAGAGAGAGAGAGAGAGAAAGAGACAGACAGACAGACAGACAGACAGACAGAACAGACAGGCAGACAGACAGACAGACAGACAGACAGACAGGCAGATAGACTGAGACAGAGACAGACACAGAGAGACAGAGACAGATCGATACAGGAGAGACACAGAATTAGAGACACAAAGAAAGAACAGAGAAAACACGCATGAAACATGTTTGACCATGAATCCATGCACGCACGCACGCACGCGCGCGCGCGCGCGCGCGCGCGCGCGCACACACACACACACACACACACACACACACACACACACACACACACACACCACACACACACACACACACACACACGGATTCGATTCCCGTTCGAGGGGATTTTTCTCCTGGAGTTAACATCAGTGCTGACTCCACTCCCCCAAAAGAGTCACTCGAATGAGATTGTAAATCAAGGTCCTGTGTGAGAACGCACGCAGAACATCTTGCGCACACGTTAAATCCTATTCCGCATTTCGTAAGAGTAGGCCATTGTGTGCCAGTGAGAACAGATGACAAGATTTACAAAACTGCATAGATATAAGAAAAAACCCCACAAAAAACTGCATAGATATACACATGGGGAATGGATATAAAAAAGCACACGAGTGCTTCTTCCATTATCCTCGATATAAAAAATAAAATAAATGAATAAACAGATAAATATATTCTTGAATAAATAAATAAATGAATAAATAAAACCCAAACTCACATGCTATGATGTTCCCATATCTGTTCTTCGTCTTGTTTTCCTCTCTTCTCGCCACTTCGCAGGATGCTGTCAGTCCCGCTGGTAACATCTGATACACACACACATTACACATCCCAGTTTAGTGTGTGTCCGTATGTCTGTTTGTCTGTCTGTCTGTGTCTGTGTGTCTCTGTCTATGTCTGTTTGTGTCTGTCTTTCTCTGTTTCTTTATCTGTTTCAGTCTGTCTATGTCTCTATGTTTTTGTATGTGTCTGTCTGTCTGTCTGTATGTTTGTATGTCTGTATGCCTGTATGTTTGTCTGTGTGCCTGTCTGCCTATCTGCCTGTCTATCTGTCTGTCTCTGTCTCTGTCTGTCTGTCTGTCTGTCTGTCTGTCTGTCTGTCTGTCTGTCTGTCTATCTATCTATCTATCTATCTATCTATCTATCTATCTCTCTCTCTCTCTTTCTCTCTCAGCCTCACAAAACACACATACACACACGCAGCTCACCAACATCAACACTACAACCATTCCCAGCATTCCCCCATCTCACCCAATCCTACCCCCACTCTACTCCACTATGCCGCCCCCCCCCCCCCCCCCCCGCCGCCCTTCCCACACACCACTCACCACTCCGATACCACACCACACCACAACACCCCACCCCCAAATGAAACCCCAATACCCCATCCCATATCCAACCAAAACCAATACACCCCACACCCCACACCAACCTTCCCCTTCCTCACACACACACACACACACACACCACACACACACACAAAGACACACACACACACACGCACACGAACACACACTTACGCACGTACGCAGACACACACACACACACACACACACGTACACACACACACACACACACACACAACACGCACACGAACACACACTTACGCACGTACGCAGACACACACAACACACACACACACACACGCACACACACGCACACACACACGCACACACACGCGCGCGCGTGCGCGCGCACGCACGCACAGACACACTCAAACACACCCATACACTCACTCAAAACACACACACATACACACACCTTACTCACCCCTACCACCTACCACTCACTGCACCCCACTCTACCACGATGACCACCACCACCACCCCACACCCCATCCACCCCTACCACACCAAAACCACTCCACACCACAACTCCACCACCACCCAACCCCCCCCACACCCACCCCCAAACCCACCCAACCACCACCCCAACCCCCAACCAACCCCAACAACCACCACCTTACCCAACCCACCCAACCAACCCACCCCAACCCCCTAACACCCCCCTCCACCCCCAACCACAACACCCACCCCACCCTAACCTCCCCCCCCCCCACCTACCCTAACTCTCGCTGAGTCCCTCCATGTCGTTGCACTTGTTGTTCGGTGAGTCCCACATGTCCTCCACTTGATGGTGGCCATGGTGTTGCCCCGTCCCACGTTGCTGTGCCAGGGTCCGACCCACGGGCTGACTGCTGCTTGTTCTCCAGCAGAGGTTCAGCTTCCATGCTGCCTGCGTCTGTGTCACCCACACCCGAAGAACGAATGATAAATTTAAATATTAAAACCGACTGAGACTGGATTTAAAAAGCATAAAAAGTTAAAGTCTGTCCCGAGCCTAAGGCTCATCAGGCCGGTGCTTATATCGGTTTCTGTGGCGTTAATTAAAAAGTATAGGTAAAGGTAAAAAGGTAACGTTATGTGTCCCCATAACCTATGTGGTCGTAGGGGGGAGGGAGGCATTAGAGACCTCAGCTTCTCTAGGGGGTCAGCATGTTGAGGGCGGCGCCCATCTCCTCTCTTTCGCTGCTTTACCTTCTCTGTCCCTGAAGAGGGCAGGTAACCATTTACAGCTGGGTGAACTGGGGGACTGTATGAAGCTAAGGCGCGCATATGATCGCCCATCTACTTGGTAAACAGGTTCAATGTTGCTTAATCTTAGCTGGGGAAAGCGAGTGTTCTGACCACTGAGCTACCCTGTCCCGCTAAAAAAAGCATATGAGTTCTTATTCCAGGATCCTCTGTATAAAAGAATGAATAAATAAATATGTCACACACACCA
>CM060322.1:62621330-62626330 GCA_030674155.1 Stramonita haemastoma
AGAAAGAAGAAAAGAAAGAAAGAAAGAAAAGACAGAAAGAAAAGACAGAACGAAAGAAAGGACGAAAGAAAGAAAGAAAAGACAGACAGAAGAAAGAAAGAAAGAAAGAAAGAAAGAAAGAAAGAAAGAAAAGACAGAACAAAAGAAAGGACGAAAGAAAGAAAAAAAAGACAGACAGAAAGAAAGAAAGAAAGAAAGAAAAGAAAGACAGAAAGAAAGAAAGAAAGAAAGAAAGAAAAGACAGAACGAAAGAAAGGACGAAAGAAAGAAAAAAAAAAGACAGAAAGAAAGAAAGACAGAAAGAAGAAGAAAGAAAGAAGAAAAAGAAAGAAAGAAAGAAAGAAGAAAAGACAGAACGAAAGAAAGGACGAAAGAAAGAAAAAAAAGACAGACAGAAAGAAAGAAAGAAAGACAGAAAGAAAGAAAGAAAGACAGAAAGAAAGAAAGAAAGAAAGAAAGAAAGAAAGAAAGAAAAGAAAGAAAGAAAAGACAGACAGAAAGAAAGAAAGAAAAGACAGAACGAAAGAAAGGACGAAAGAAAGAAAAAAAAAGACAGAAAGAAAGAAAGAAAGAAAGACAGAAAGAAAGAAAAAAAAAAGAAAGAAAGAAAGAAAGAAAGAAAGAAAAGACAGAACGAAAGAAAGGACGAAAGAAAGAAAAAAAAGACAGAAAGAAAGAAAGAAAGACAGAAAGAAAGAAAGAAAGAAAGAAAGAAAGAAGGACAGAAAGAAAGAAAGAAGACGAACAAGAATAGCAAGAACACGAACAAGAACAACAACAAGAACAAGAAGAACAAGAAAAAAAAACATTCAGAAAAAGTAATGCTGATGATCTGGAAGACTGTCAGGATGCACAGAGGGAGGCACGTACCTCCAGACCATGAGGAGGATGGCGAAGATGAGGACGAGGAGGATGAAGACGATGAGCACGCCCAGGATCACAGGCACGTGGTTGGAGGGGGGCGGGGCCGTCAGAGCGCGAACTGTCACATTAGCAACATTTGTTAGTCATGATTATATAGTTTGTATTCATGAGTGTTTAGGTTGGAAGTTTTGTTTGTTATAGTGGGGTTTTTTGTTTTTATTTATTTGATGTTGATCGTGTTGTTGTTGTTGGTGGGTTTAGTAGGGACGGGATAGCCTAGTGGTCAGAACATTGCCGCTGGCAATTTGACGACCCGGGTTCGATTCCCGTTCGAGAAGATTTTTCTCCTGGAGTTAACATCAGTGCTGACTCCACTCTCCTCCAAAAGTCCTTCGGATGAGACTATAAGCCGAGGCCCTGTGTGTGAACGCACGCAGAACATCTTCCGCACATGTTAAATCCTGTTCCGCTTTTCGTAAGAGTGGCCATCGTGTGCCGGTGGAAACAGATGACATTTACAAAACTGCATACACACGGGGACTAGATGTGAAAAAGCCATTTCTACGCCTTAGTTTCAGTACAGTCACCCAGTTCGCCCAGCTGTAAATGGATATCTGCTTTGTTTAGGGTCAGTGAAGGTAAAGCAGCAAGGGAGAGGAGATGGGCGCCACCCTCAATATGCTGGCCCCTGGAAAAGCTGAGGTCTCTGACACCTCGCTCCCGTACAACCATATAGGTTATGGGACACCTTTACCTTAACTTTTTACCTATGATGATTGCTCTCATACTGCTGAGTCAGTTATAAAAAAAGACACCAGCATCTACTAATGCTGTTGCTGCTGCTGTTGTTGCTGCTGCTGCAACTACAACTACTTCTACTGATGCTGCTGCTACAGTTATTATTGACACTACCTTTACTACTTTAACCTCTGCCAATACCGCAACTACTGTTTTCGACGATTTACAAATCTAATCAAGTTAACATGTACATGGGGTTTGGTCAAACAGAGCTTAAGAAATGTGAACAATATATTTTCAAACATGTTTCGTTTTACCGACAACAGTCTGATATCGAAAACAATGTATTCACGAGCACAAAGATGACAAAACTGATAAAACTGTATACACACGGGGACTAGATGTAAAATGCACATGAGTGTTTATTCCGTCATCCTCGATATAGTAGAATAAAATAAATATGATAAATATAATAAATAAATGAATGAATGAATGAATGAATGAATGAATAGATCAATAGATAAATAAATAAATGAATAAATAAATAAATAGATAAATAGACAAATAAATAAATAAATAAATATCAAGTTAATAGGTAAGCTTCTTTCAAGCGAAACGATTTAAATTATCACAAAAATATGAATAACCTAAAATACTATTGCACCACACTAATCCCTTCACCAAAAGTATTCGTGGAAAAACTATAAGATATACTAGCTTTCTCCATTTGTGACGGTTGTGTGCCAACACCTAGGCCTCAACAAAGCCTTCTTGAATCTACTCAACAATAACTACCTATTTTTCCTCTTCTTCTTCTCTGCCATTCTTTCGTAAAATATCATTGTCGATTTGATATGAAAACTTACCCACAACCGGTTTTTCCGTTTTCGCAAATGATTCTCTCAATGTCTGAAAAAGAGAAGACAAACTCATATCATATAGTGTGAAAACAAATAAAATGTATGTAATCAGTCCGTGACGCAAACAGCAGATGTTAAATTGCATATATTTGACATTAAAACACGATCCAGTTAAACAAAAAAAAATTCATACGCTTGAAGCTATACAAAACAATTCTTCTGAAACATGTTAAAATACAATATAAGCACACACACACACACACACACACTTACACACACACACACGCACACACACACACACACACACACACACACACACACACACACACACACACAACACACAAATCGTATATATATAATGAGCAGTTTTGGTTCTTTACACAAAAAATGTTAGATTATTCTCTCTCTCTCTCTCTCTCTCTCTCTCTCTCTCTCTCTCTCTCTCCTCTCTCTCTTCTCTCTCTCTTCTCTCTCTCTCTCTCTCTCCTCTCTCTCTCTCTCTCTCTCTCCTCTCTCTCTCTCTCTCTCTCTCTCTCTCTATCTCACTGCCATCTCTCTTTTCCTTTTTTTCACCTAACCTATTTTGTGACATTACTGTGACTTTTGTGATCATTTTTTCGCCACATAATGATATTAGTCTTTGTTTACCTAGTAGATACGACATTTAAACAATTGCATAAAAGAGAAAATAGCAAAGAAATGACGGTAGACATACGGACTACAGAAAGTACAAGGTCTACAAGCAGATGACAAGAGATCAAAGACAAAGAAAGAATAGACAATAAGAAAACTACGAGCAATCTAAACTACAGAGCATCTCCAAACACTACCCCCAAAACAAATACAAAGAAAAATATACAATATAAAAAATAATCTAAAACTATTCACTTGCATCTCACACATCACCATCCACCCAACAACACAAACAACAAGCAAATAAACAAAAACAAACACACACACACACACACACACAACACACACAAACACAACAACACACAACACACACCACAAACCACCACACACTCACACCTCACCAAACAAACACACACATATACACGAACAGACACACAAACGCACGCATGCAAACTGCCTCCACTCCCTTCCCAAACTCCCCCCACACACACACAAACACCCACACACACACACAATCCCCCACAATCACAAACATCACAAAACACACCCACCCACACCTCACAGCACAAACACAGACACATACTCACAAACATATCCCCACCCCCATCCGACCCACACCCCCATCCCACACCCACACCAAACCCCATTTCCCCACCCACAACACACACAACACCCCCCCACACACACACCCACCACCCACAACCAACCCACCCACACCCCCAACCCACACACCCCACCCCACACCCACACCCAACCCCCCTACCCCATCCCAACCACCCCCACCCCCACAACCCCCCCATACCACCCACAACCCCCCCCCCAAACCCTCCCTCCCCCAACACCCACACCCACCACACCTACCAACCCTGTACCAATCACTTACCCCATCCACATCAGAAAAAGCCACCAGCCAGATATCGTAAGCAGTGTCCCTCTGGAGAGGAGCATTGAAGAATCCCTCATAGGTATGGTTATCCCCTACCGTGAAGGCACCGCTCACTTTGTGGCGTGCCAACTGAGCCGTGACGTAGGCCGGAAGTCCCAGACGCTCCGCCATGCTGAAAGTGACGTCAAGCTGCTGCAGATGCGGAAGTGAGTTGCGCTTCCGCTTCCGGCGGGCTCCGTTTTTACTGGGTGTGTTGGGTTCGTCCAGTCTTTCCACGATCAGTCGATAGAAACTGTTTGGAAGAGAGAAGAGGGGGATAGTGAGTGAGTGAGTGAGTGAGAGAGAGTGAGGAGAGAGGAGAGAGAGGAGGGAGGAGAGAGAGAGAGAGAGAGAGAGAGAGAGAGAGAGAGAGAGAGAGAGAGAGAGGAGAGGAGAGAGGGGAGAGGAGAGGGAGGGACGGAGAGGGACGGGAGAGAGGGAGGGAGAGAGAGAGAGAGAGAGAGAGAGAGAGAGAGAGAGAGAGAGAGAGAGAGAGAGAGAGAGAGAGAGAGAGAGAGAGGAGAGAGAGAGAGAGAAGAGAGAGAGAGAGAGGAGAGAGCGAGAGAGAGCGAGAGCGAGAGAGAGAGAGCGTGCTTTAAAAAGAGTTTGTTGTATCTTTTAAGGATGGTGGTTTTGTAGAGATCTTAAAGATTTTCTTCACGCATTTACAGTCTGCTTTCAGAAACTTAGTTTCACAGTGGTGTTTTGAATGAGTGGAGAGTTAAGTTTCTGTTTTGAAATCCATTAAGAGTGGGTAAGGTTGGGTTATGTAAAATGAAATGAAGCAGGAGAGAAAGTTGGGGGGGGGGGGAGAGAAACTCGAACTCGAACTCGAACTCGAATGTTTTATTGAGGAAAGAGAGAGAGGAAGAGAGAGAAGAGAGAGAGAGAGAGAGAGGAGAGAGAGAGAGAGAGAGAGAGAGAAGAGAGAGAGAGAGAGAGAGAGAGAGAGGACAGAGACAGAGACAGAGACAGAGACA
>CM060322.1:62636330-62641330 GCA_030674155.1 Stramonita haemastoma
GTAAACAGGCTGAGAGTAGAAGATAGACATACATTAGAGGTTCATTACAGCACGAGGGTGGTTTTATCTTTCCTTAATTGTCCATAACCCAGGGTTAAGTATGTCTATGGACTCATTGAGGACACTGGTGCTACATTTTAGTGTGTTGGTCACTTAGTGTATGCCAGTTTTTTTAAAAATGTTACCCCCCCACCCCGCCTATCCCTACTGAATGGCCATTATAATCCTCTTGTTTGTTTGTATTATTAGGGGAGGGGGGGAGGGGGGCAGGATAGCCTAGTGGTCAGAACATTGTGCTCGCAATTTGACGACCCGGGTTCGATTCCCGTTCGAGGAGATTTTTCTCCTGGAGTTAACATCAGTGCTGACTCCACTCTCCCCAAAACTCCTTCGGATGAGACTATAAACCGAGGCCCCGTGTGCGAACGCACGCAGAACATCTTGCGCACATGATAAATCCTGTTCCGCTTTTCGTAAAAGTAGGCCATCGTGTGCCGGTGGGAACGAACAGGTGTCAATTACAAAACTGCATACACACGGGGACTGGATGAAAAAAGCACAAGTCATTATCCCATTATCCTCGATATAAAAGAATAAAATAAAATTTAATAAATAAAAATTATCTAATTGTCTGTGTTTTACCTGCCGGCATGCGCAGGCGTGCCCACGCGCGTGCGCGCGCGCACACACGCACGCACGCACGCACGCATGCACGCACACACACACGTACACACACACACACACACACACACACCATTGCGTCCGCGTGTACTCGTATGAAGGTTCTTTTTTGTCTTTCTGTTCACCCCTCTTTACTTTTTTTAATACTTGTGTTGATTTCCAGTTCTTTCTTTCTTTCTTGCTCCTCATCTTCTTGCAATTAGCATCATTAATTCAGTTGTTTTAGATAGCGTGAGAGTGCTAATGATAATAGACATTTTTTTATGTGTTTGAGAGCGATGAACACACACAATCTTCTCTATAAAAAAGACCCCAATACAAAGAAATAAACAACATGTGAAAAGAACATAAAAAACCGACAAGGGGGAATCACATTACTCTGGGTCAGATCGAATTTTGCTGATTTGACTGGACATGAATGGATTGGCTAAATGTTCCTGCTGACTTTCTTTCTTTCTTTGCTTCTTTTTTCTTTCTCTCTTCTTTTCTTTCTTCTTTTACTTTTCAATGGGTGACGTAGAAATATCTCAGCCAATCAGAAAATAGTGCCATTATTGAGAAACTATTGTGTTGAAAATGTTTCCTTGAAACTTTTCCAGTCACCAAGAAAATAGGTGATAACCATCTTCTTTCTTTATTCTAACCTACCTGTTCTCTGTAGTATATATCTATATAATCTATATTCTTTGTGTACAAATACTGTCTTTAAAAAGGGACATTTTAACTCTAAAAAAGATAATCGAAAATCGCAATAAAACTTTCAATCTTACCTGATACATTGTGTGTGCATACCCCCCCTCCCCACACACGAAAACACACACACACACAACAACACACACACACACACACACACACACACACACGCACACGCACCATTCTCAGATAAACACGCACTATCGCACAAACACGCCTCACACACACACACCACACACACACACACACACACACACACACACACACACACCACACACACACACATCGAAGTGTTAACATTGCTCCCACATCCTTAAAAAGCCAAATCAGAGCAGAGGTGAGACAAAGAGAGGGAGATAGGAGGGAGAAAGGCTACAATAAGATAGAGAGATGGGCAGATGCGTAAAAAGATAAAATGTAGGGTAGAGTGAAGAGACATGTGGTGACAGAAAGACAAGAGAGAGAGAGAGAGAGAGAGAGAGAGAGAGAGAGAGAGAGAGAGAGAGAGAGAGAGAGAGAGAGAGAGAGGAGAGAGAGAGAGAGAGAGAGAGAGAGAGAGAGAGAGAGAGAGAGACAGACAGACAGACAGACAGACAGACAGATAGACAGAGCTGTCCAAGCCACTCAAATGCTAAGAAAAGACATGACAACTGACAGGCAATCAGATGAACCCCCAGGTTGTGGGCACTTAGGGAACAATCAACTGACATAGGACTAGTCCCCCCTCCCCCCCAGCCTGCCCCTCCCCCCCACACCTTAGCCAGACACAGTTCATGGACCACAAACAGCCATCCCCTTGTCCATAGAGCTGGAAAGAAGAAGTAGTGGGCGGGGAAAGGGAGGCTGCTTGGGTTACACTCCCACATTAGCTTTCAAGGTCATGTAGTATCTTCTATAGAGTGGCAGTCCAGAACATTTCTTTTTTATTTTCGCAGAATTTTTTTAAGTATGAAAAAAATACAATGCACTTTTTTGGGGATCGAGGACATAGAGCAATACTAAGAAGTTACGAGAATGTTGGAACATCTGTACTTATTTTTAAACATGTTTTTCTTTTACCGAATTACGAAAATGCACTGTATGACTGTATGTTTTAGGCGCGGAGGAAACAGACTGATACAGCAGTCCAATCCATGCCAATCATGTTGTTTATAGCCCCGCTGACCACACAGGCCATATTGGGGCTGTCACACTACGCAGTCATGAGAAATTTGGAAAGGAGAATCATCTGAGTATTGCTTGTTTCTACACTGAAGATCGTGCGAATGTACATAAATACTTATAATAGATGGCTTAGATAGATGGTTTGATGAAAAAAAAAGCAAATCGACGCTTATTCAATGTACCATCTGGAAATAAAAAATTGATTTGATTTGGTTTGATTTGATTTGATAATACATGGAATCTATATATCGCTATATCTTGTGATTGGGAGACGAGCAAACAATACGAAAATGAAGGGGCATGGAGACATGTTTCCAACTAAATATACCAAATTTATTCCAATCCACATGAGTAATGAGACAGAAGCTAGCCTTTTACAACGATATTGCTTCTTGGGGGGAAAAGATGCAACGGTAAGTGTTATATGTATGTTAGTGTTGGTACGGAAAACAGCAGAATGGGAAAGCGAACGGGACAGCTTGGTGGTCAGAACATTCGCTTTCCCCAAGCTAAGGCTAAGCAGCATCGAATGTGGTTACTAATTGGATGGTTGACCATTTGCACGCCTTGGCTTCAGTACAGTCCCCCAGTCCACCCAGCTGTAAATGGGTACCTGCCCTCTTTAGGGTCAGGGAAGGTAAAGCAGCGAGGGAGAGGAGATGGGCGCCGCCCTCAAAATGCTGGTCCCTAGAGAAGCTGAGGTCTCTGATGCCTCGCTCCTCTACGACCACATAGGTTATGAGACACCTTTAGCATTTTTTTAGCTTTTATAGACAAAACATGAAAGCTGGAGTGGGGCGTATGCCTCAGAGAGATAGAGATGGACGATGGATAGAGCAGAGCAGTACTACGCACCCTTCAGAATTCCAAATCATCGGAAAAAGCCATTTTGTATGGACAGGCTGTAGCAGTCTCGGTAATCGTATCTGACAACTCTACTGTATGCTTTCCAGGACCTTACACAATGCACCATTGTGAAGGAAAGAAGGAAAAAAGCAAGGAAAAAAAAGATGAAGGCAAGGAGAGAATGGAGGAACCTCCTCCTCCTCCTCCTCCACCGTCCCACGGTGTATGAATGGATATGTGGATGATGAATGGGTAATCTTATTCCGAGAATGAGTAGACAGAATGAATAACAGGAAGGAAGGAAAGAAAGGAAGAAAGAAAGGAAGGAAGGGAGGAAAGGAAGGAAGAGAAGAAAGAAAAGAAAGAAGAAGAGAAAGAAAGAAAGAAAGAAGAAAGAAAGAAAGAAAGAAAGAAAGGAAGGAAGGAATGAAGGAAGGAAGGAAGGAAGGAAGGAAGGCTGAAAGAAAGGACAGGATCGAGAAGAGAGAAAAAAAAAATGAATGGGCCAATGCCCAAGCACCTAAGTACAAGACGATGGTACATTGATCATTCTTGCAGACTGCAATGTATACTCTGGCAGACTTTAGGGGAGAGATTCGCATTGTGGGTACATTACCAGGGGAAAGAGGGTTTTGCTTTTCACCCATTATTGGCCTTTTTCTCATAATGTAGTGTGTCTATGCACTGGATGAGAAGTCTGAGACCACACAGTATCGAGGTATGGTCACTTAGGGCATATCGGTGAGATAATTGCATGCTGAGAACACACAAAAAAAACCTGAAGTATTTTTTTAAAGAATGTAACGGATTTTCCACCTTTAGCCTGTTTTTTTATATATAATTTTATATATTTTATTTCAAATATGAAGATAATGCTAATTTTCTGAAGCTAGATCTATATACCCAAAATCCATGACAGTTTCCTTGTTACTAAAGATACAACTGGTAAAGTGAGGGTGTAATAACAGCCACCATCTACACCTCCAAAACACACACGCATACACACTACTACTACTACTACTACTACTATACTACTACTACTACTACTACTACTACTATACTACTACTACTACGACTACTACTTCAACTACTACTACTACTACTAGTACTACTAGTACTAGTACTACTACTACTACTACTACTGCTACTACTACTACTACTACTACTACTACTACTACTACTACTACTACTACTACTACTACTACTACTGCTGCTACGCACAGGAGACAATGGTAAGGACTTCTATGAACCATCCTCGTACGTGTCTCTGATAAGTCTTGATGAAATTAACCGCTGTTTTATTTTTTTAAGGATATGCGAATGACAGAGAGTAGAAGACTTCTAGAACGTTCGGTCAGTGACCTGAATACAATGCTCAGAGTTCTGGCTTTTCTTCTCTTGCTACCGTAATACTAATCAAGAAACTATCAACTAGTATCTAACTACTTTTACTCCGCCTTCGCATTTTTTTCCTTTATGTATTTTTTTCCATTTTCTTTTCCTTTCTGTTGTACAAGAAGCGATAGGGTAGTTTAGAATGATTCAAAATAATTACTGTCTTCTAGGGAGCACACGCACGTAAGCGCGCCCACACATACACACACACACACACGTAC
>CM060322.1:62646330-62656330 GCA_030674155.1 Stramonita haemastoma
TTTCTTTCTTTCTTTCTTCTTTCTTTCTTTTCTTTTCTTTCTTTCTTTTCTTCTTTCTTTCTTTCTTTCTCTTCTTTCTTTCTCTTTCTTCTTTCTTTCTTCTTCTCTTCTTCCTTTCTTTCCTTTCTTTCTTCTTTCATTTCTTGTCTTTTTTCATGCATTAATTCTTTCTTTCTTTTCTCTTTTTCGTTCTTTCTTTCTTTTTTGCTTTCTTTGATCTTTCTTTCTTTTTATTTTTTTTTCAAAATCTGAAGATAATTATATTTTTGTTCTATGGCTTTCGCACGCAAGTACTTAACATCAAAAGGAAATGTCTATGTGCGTGTGTGCGCTCGTGCATGCGTGCGTGTGTGTATGTGTGTGCGTGCATGCATGCGTGTGTGTGTGTCCGTGAGTGCGTACGCGGTGGCGGCGCGTGTGTGTGTGTGTGGTGTGTGTGTGTGTGTGTGTGTGTGTGTGTGTGTGTGCGTGCGTGCGAGTCCCCCGTAGTCTGTTCGACCGTAGGGTACCACTGAAGATTTTGCAATCGGCTTCCACTCTTCCTCTCTGTTCTCGGCTTTCTGTAGCAAGTCCTTCCTTTCAAGGCCAGTCCACTCTCTGGTGACGTCTTCCCATCGTTTTCTCTGTCTGCCTCTTCGTCTCCCTACTTGAACTGTTCCCTGTAGGACAGTCTTGCCCAGTCTACATGTTCGTGAGATGTGCCTATACCACTTCAGTTTGCGGTTGTTGTTTTTTTCACTGGTCGGGAACTCTTCATATGGTGGTGTTTTCAATTCTGGTTTTCTCTTTCTCATTAGTGATGGGACCTATGTACTAGATACCAAAGAGTTTGCGAAAGCATATCATCCCCATTGCCTGTATCTTTCTTTCCATGTCTGCTGTTAGTATACACGTTTCATATACATACAGAAATTTTTATACAACCAGGGGATGTATTTGTTGATCTTAGAGCCAATGGTGGTGATTTTGTCGTTCCAGATGATTTTAGTTCGGTCAATGCAGCTGCGGTCTGGGCTATCCTGGAGAATACTTTAGGCTTTGATCCTTCAAACAATCTCAATTCATCCGTTCTATCAGCTCCCAGATATTTCAAGCAATGATTGGTTTCAATTTTCTTGTTGTCTATGATAATGTCAGTGCTGATGCCGTTGGCTCTATTTGGTATCACTGGATTTTCTCTACACTGATTTGCATGCCATATGCTGAGGAGGCTTCATCAAGGTGATTTACCAGGCTGACTGGCTCTTGTTTTTCTCCAGCTAAGCCGTCAGTGCTATCGCCAAAACGTAAGTTAGTAACTGTCCTGCCTCCAATGTTGACTATTCCCTCATAGTTTTCCAGCGCATCAGCCGTAAATCTCTTCAAGAAAACGTTGAGAATATTTTCAAAAAGGAAATCTCCATATAACAGAGGAACAGCCAAACAAACTCCGACAACAAAACAACATAAAAACACATGAAAAAAGATGAATTGAATTACAGAGAATCAGCTTAGAATATGGCTGATTTGACTGAACCTTATTCGATTGGTTGGATTTGCTTTTCTTGTCTTTTTTTTTTTTTTTTTTTTACTTTTTCTGTGCTGGTTTCAAAGGACGACGTGTGGACACAGACAAAAATGGTGGCATCATTGAATAACTTCAAGCTGTTTAAGCCAATTCTGTCAATTTCTCCCATCACTGTCAATTTGAATAATAGCATTCGTTCTTCCCACTCTTGCTAACACGCAAACAGACGCGCAAGCGCACGCATGCACACACAGGTGCACGAGCGCGCGCACACACACACGCGCGCATGCACACACATACACACTAACACGCACGCGCGCGACCACACACACAATTATATCGTCTAATATCACTTGCAGTGAACAGAGGTAAATTCGAAGCAACAACAACACACACGCAAACATACAAACACACAAACGCAAGATTCAAAATTAGGCGCGCCCGCGCACAACACACACACACACACGCGCACCACACACATATACACATAAACACACGCTTTATATATATATATATATATATATATATATATATATATATGTATATATATATATATATATGTGTGTGTATATACATATAACATATATATATATATTAATTGTATATATATGATGATAGTGTTAGGTCTTCTTTTTAGTAACGAAAGACAAACCGTAATACAACTTTCTCCTACTCTATAAAATGCAAAGGAATGAACCTAACGCAACATAATACAACACACACACACACACACACACACACACACACACACACACACACACACACACACACACACACAACACACACACACACACACACACACACACACACACACACACACACACACACACACACACACACACACACACACACACACACACACACAACTCAATTTAACCCAACCCAACTCAGGCTAAAAGTAATCTAACAAAATCGTGCGCAATACAATCAAACATAACACAACACAATGCAATACAATACAGTAATCCAATCCACAATTGTTGTTTGTACAAGGATTCGGTTTATATTTAATCAGAAGAACTTTTCGGGAGTGGAATCAGTATTGATGTTAACTCTAGGCAAAATTCCATATGAAATGAATAAATGAAAAGTAAAAGGTAAAGGTAAAGGTGTCCCCATAACCTATGTGATCGTAGGGGAGTGAGGCATCAGAGACCTCAGCTTTCCAGGGGCCGGCATATTGAGGGCGGCGCCCACCTCCTATCCCTCGCTATTTACCTTCCCTGACCATAAAGAGGGCAGCTGGGTGAACTGGGGGACTGTGGGGAAGCCAGACGGGAAAACGGTCACCCATCCACTTTGGTAACCACGCTCGATACTGCTTAACCTTAGCTTGGGGAAAGCGAGTCCTCTGACCACTGAGCTATCTCGTCTTCAAATGAAAAGTACAGACTAATATTTCAGAATTCTCGACACTGCACTACCCTCCTCCCAACTCCTTCCCCTCTTCCACACCCAAATCCAAGGGAATTCCTTACCTACCACCCCCCCCCCCCCCCCCCCACCCCCCCCCCCCCCGCCCCTCAACCCGTACTTCACAAGAAAAAAATCTTCAATTCCTTCACAAAACACACACCACTTGATCATTCAATTGACCTCAGTGGCACTGCAAATTTTTGCCGAGCGCTCGCCTCCTCAGTCGTAAAATCTGTTACATTTCTCTGGGAAATTTGGACACTTGAAGCGTGATCAGATGTTGGGATTATTTTCTCTCTTTTCCTGCTGGTAAAAGTGTTAGACGTTTTACGATAGATCGTTACGAGAATTTCTTCAAGCGTTTTATAGATCAAGGAGTTGGACGAACATATGCACAGACGCACGCGTATGTACACGCACGCGCACGCATCTACACAGACACAAATATAGACACACAGAGACACACACACACACACACACAAACACACACCCACGCTCTCTCTCTCTCTCTCTCTCTCTGCCTCTGTCTGTCTGTCTGTCTGTCTGTCTATCTGTCTATCTGTCTGTCTGTCTGTCTGTCTGTCTGTCTGTCTGTCTTCTCTCTCTCTCTCTCTCTCTCTCTCTCTCTCTCTCTCTCTCTCTCTCTCTCTCTCTCTCTCTCTCTCTCTCTCTCTCTCTCTCTCTCTCTCTCTCTCTCTCTCACTGTCTGTCTTGCTTTTTCTCTCAGCCTTTCCAAGTGTGTGTGTGTCTGTCACTTTTCTTCTTTGCTCTGTTTGTCTGTTTGTCAGTGCCCTCGCCCCCCCTCTCCCTCCCTCTCTCTTACGTGAACATGCGCATGCACACAGCAGACACAGTGAGACTAACACACACACACACACACACAAATACACACACATACACGCACGCAGCCATACCACACAAACACACACACAACACAACGCACAGAGTGACAGAAACACACAGATAGACACACACACACACACACACACACACACACACACACACACACACACACACCTCCACACTACACTACACTACACTACACTACACTACACTACACTACACTACACTACACTACACTACACTAAACTACACTACAACTACACTACACACACACACACACATCACCACCACCCTACACACACACCCCACACAGCCCCCCCCCCACACACACACAACCCTCCCCCACAACCCCCCCCTCCCTCCCCCCCCCCCCCCCCTCCCACCCAAACGCACACACACATACCTCCGGCCAGTGTCCAAACGAGGAGCGTGGCGGCAGGCCGGGCCCTTTGGCCGTGTAGGCCTTGACCGAGCACAGGTACTGGGTGGCCGGAGACAGGTCACGGGCTGTGTGCCCCTCGCTCCCTCTGTCCAGGTTTCCCTCCACGTAACTGCTGGCGTGATGCCCCAGCAGCGTGTTCTGGGGGTCACAGGCCACCTGCGGACATACAGGGGACCAGGTAGCCTAGTGGTCAGAACATTGCGCTGGCAATTTGAAGACCCGAGTTCGATTCTTGTTGGAGGAGATTCCCCCCCCCCCTGGAGTTAATATCAGTGCTGACTCCACTCTCCCCTAAAGTCTTTTGGATGAGACTGTAAACCGAGGCCCCGTGTGCGAACGCGCGCAGAAGATCTTGCGCATACGTTAAATACTGTTCCGCTTTTCGTAAGAGTAGGCCATTGTGTGCCGGTGGGAACAGAAGACAATATTTACACAACTGCATACACACGGGGATTGGATGAATAAAAAGCACATGAGTGCTTATTCCATTATCCTCGATATAAAAGAATTTTTAAAAAAATAAATAAATACAAAGGTGTAAGGGTGAAGGTGTCCCATAACCTATGTGGTCGTTATGGAGCGAGGCGTCAGAGACCGCAGGTTTTCTAAGGGCCAGCATATTGAGGGCGGCGCCCATCTCCTCTCCCTCACTGCTTTACCTTCTTCCCTGACCCTAAAGAGGGCAGGTACCCATTGACAGCTGGGTGACCGCTTGCGCATCTTGGCTTCAGTACAGTTCGCCCATTTCACACAGATGTCAATGGGCTACTTGTGGACATACAGAGGTAAAAAGGGTGGATATGTAATGATCATGATCTATGTGGAGGGGTTGTTATACTTTCATAATGTTTTTGTTATTGGTTTGTGTAGAAGTAGGCGGGTGGGAGCGGAGGTGGTGGCTGAGGGGTGGGGGCTCATAAGCTATGATAGGGTTTGATACAGAAGAAGAAGAGAATTGAGAAATTACGAAAAAGACACAATTATTTGAAGAAGTTTCTTCTCTTTTCCTTGTCGATTTCGTTGGTGTTCTTGGTGGTGGTGCTGCTCTTGTGGCGACGTGCTCTCCCATTGGAGAGCAGCCCGAATTTCACACAGAGAAACCTACCGTGACTTAAAGGGGTATGAAAATAGAAAAAAAAAACACGATATTCTGCTTTAAGCCTTTTCTTTCTCAGCGTTGTCATTTACTGCCAAGTTACAAACCCACCTGAAGAGAGACAACCAGTAGAATACTGTATAGCGTGAGATATTCATTAATTCAATGTAATATAAGAAAAGGATCGTTCTCAATTTAGACCCACCCCTTCCACATCGAAGATAACTATTACGTTGTTATAGTTATGTTAATATCATCTTGATATCTCCTCCCCCTCATTTCAACGCGAGTGCGTTGGTGCATGCGTGTGTGCGTTTGTGATACTTTTTACTTGAAGTTTTCTTGGAATGTTTAAATCAATATGAAATGCAGCTATCTTGCGTTTTTCGAGATAACGATTCGTATTAATATGTCTGTCAGTATTATAATTGCCCTTCACTGGATGATTTAAGGTTTCTTGACTTGACTTGACTTGACAACATTCCACAAGCTAAAAAAACAGCAACACACAACACACATACACACAACAACAACAACAATAACAATAACAACAACAACAATAACAGCAAACCAGGTCAATTCCATAATTCCCTACCAGTCTAGACTACACGACTTTTGTCTTTTTCTTTTTCCAGTCCGTTATCATTGACTGTATTCACTAACAGCGTTCTTTCTGCCACCATCATTCGTGTCTCTGTGCACTTAAAGCCCTTACCATCTCTTACGTCATAAATCTGTACCCAAAACAGACATAACAAAGTTTATAAAAAAAAGAAATCGATAAAAAAATAAAAGCTAGAGATATTTCCTGTCACAGATCTCAAAGAGCAGTTGATGGCACGAGAAACAGGTCATATTTGGCCATGTCACTTGCAACGATAGAACCGGGAAGAATTATGAGGTAATTATAGACCTTGGTCCCTCCGTAGACCCCCCTCCCCCCCCCTGGGGGGGATTTATGGGTGCATTTTTCTGAAACTTTGTTTATTTTAACGTTTTATGGTATATGTTACCCTCATGTAACCAGGTTATTTCAGGATATACAAGCAATTCAATATGGTAACCCTTCAGACGGAAAATATTTAGGGGGTGAGGTTAATTTACATTATTTATATAAATATATTCTTACACATTCATATCAAATTTGGTACCAAAATAAAGGGTATTAAACAGGCTATCAACATATGTTAATGTCACCACTGCACAAGGAACGCCTGTCCCATATTTTAAAAACAAAACAGAAAATTGAAATGAAAACGCCGTACAATCCTGTCCTGCCTTCAACATCTACCTGCCAAAGTGTATAACGTTTATAGGTGTGTGTGTGCGCGCGCATGCTGCGTGCGTGCGTGCGTGCGTGCGTGCGTGCGTGTGTGTGTGTGTGTGTGTGTGTGTGTGTGTGCATGCGAGTGAGTGTACAATCGAATTTGTTAAAACTGTAAATTGCTGTTGATTGCTTGTGTGTTGTGTAGGTCGAATGCAAGCGCTTTGATTTGTTTTTACAAGATATAGCGCTATAAAAGTTCCATGTATTATTATTATTATTATTATTATTATTATTATTATTATTATTATTATTATTATTATTATTATTATTATTATTATTATCATTATGTTCAGTGACAGGGTGGCGGATGGGTGCCATATAGTCCACAGTAGACTGCTTCTTTTCTGTCCCTTCTCTTGTGAGTGATACCCACCCTCCCCATCCAGGGACAAGTTGACTTCCATTTGTGGCCTAGAATCTGGAGAAGAAAAAAACACACCAAAAATCAGCAAGTTGAGCTTTGTAGACTGCCTCTGTGTTTGAGAAATGAGTTTCCACAACATGCAACTTAGGTTCTGCCTTTACTTTTGCAAAGCATGGAGGAACATCATGTAGCTCATACTGCACTGAGCATTGGCGGTCCTGATAATGAGGAGGAGGTTCTGTCTGAGACAGAAAAGTGTCAGGCATTGTGTCCCCAGTAACCTCTTGAATGACAATGCCATGAGTGGAGTGGGTGGTGTTGGCTCCTGATGGAGTTTCTTCGTTCAGGTCAAAGTTATCCCAGCAAAAATGGATAACCTTGTTCTCTGTCAAACTCACTGTTGAAGGAAGAAGACTTGCGCACTGGAGTACAGAATTGGCCATAGCAGTCTCAAGTCGCACAATGGTTTTGTATCCAGCAACATGACCAAACCTATTCAACAGACTTATGATTTCAGAGCTGCCAGTTACATGTCTGACAGACATTCCAAGCAAAACATGTTTAGGCATTTTCCACTTCCTTCCTGTCACAGATTAGCATATGTCCTGGGCAATTAAGGATGCCAATCTGGTGGTTTTGGGTTGCTCCATAGAACTACTCTTTCCAGATAGCAGTGTTTTTAGAAAGTCTGTGAAAATATCTGGAGGTTTAACAGCATCAGACTGAAGAAATTCTGCAGAAGAAGGCCATGGCATATCAGGTGTTGCCTTGAAAGCATCCATAATGTATCAGCGAAGAACATATGCAGATTCCTCAAGACGTCTTTCTTCTGAAGCTGCTGACACAAATGCTGTCTCAACAGCCTGACCCTGGGCAAGTTTATCACAATAAACAAGATCACTGCGGTGGTTCGGAGCCCAGAATTGAATTCTGAAGCCAAAATGTCTCATTACTTTTTTCTTTCAGTTTGTAAGTCTTGTATCCTGGGTTGTAGAAGTCAGGAGAATGTTGTTGCATGTATTCACAGTACTTCTCACCTAGCATGGTCATTCTCTCCACCTGTGGACCTCTGATTATTGCATTTTCATCATACTCGCATATGTACTCAAATGCCCTCTCGTATGCTTGTAGCCGCTCAGTAGTTTTCTGGTCTGTTGATGTTTCAGCATGCCTGTCTTCACATCTCAGATAGTCTTTTCTACAACCTTCGTGATAGTGAGCTTCACGTACTACAAGATCTGTATCTTGATAATGAGTGAAAATGTCATCTTGTTTAGTTTTGGCTGCATCCTGTGTAGACTGTTCTGCTGTCTTGGTGATACATTTTACAAGTTTTCCAAAACATGGAACCCCTTTTGAAACTTTCTTTTTAAATTTCTTCTTGCAAAAAATGCAACTGTCTTTTGGAAGCAATGGGCCTGAAGTAGCGACAGTCCTTTAGGTTTTGATGGTCCTGCAACTTCTTCACTACCTGTCTCACGCTTTCTTTTCCTGGCAAATTTCACACTTGTAAACTGTGCATAACAGCTTCTGTGATAACCATGGCGTGTAAAGTCAAGGTCTCCTGGAATACAATTACAAATCTCATCTAGTCTATGACATGCCACATCTGAAGAACGTCTCAAGTGAAGAGACTTTTAAATAGTTTTTTTTTGTGCTTTCTTCAGTTAGTGGAGTTACAGTCTTTTCTGTTATTTTGGAAATGAATTATACAAGTTCTCCCACCCCTGGAAGTTTTTCTTTTGCACTTAAGTGTACTTTTGAAGGTCACTGGATGTTCATCTGCCATGTTGAAATGTTCATTTTATACAGGAAACGTCACATGGGGAAGATGAAATACACTTTCAGTGAGAGACTGCACACTTGCCAGTGACTCCACTCTCCTCAAAAGTCTTTCGGATGAGACTGTAAACCGAGGCCCCGTGTGCAAACGTACCCAGAACGTCTTACGCACACGTTAAATCATGTTCCGCTTTTCGTAAGAGTAGGCCATTGTGTGCGGGTGGGAACAGATGAAAAAATTTACACAACTGCATACACACGGGGACTGGATGAAAAAAGCACATGAGTGCTTATTCCATTATCCTCGATATAAAAGAATAAAATAAAAATAAAAATAAATGAAATAAAATGACCTGAAACATGATGGTTAAAATGGATACTAAAAGTACTACTCAACAGTTTGCCTTATCCCCAACGTTTGTGGTGGAGGACGCGGAACTGAAAAGAACAACGAATTATGACCACGCCTTGTTCTATTTTTAGATGTATGTTATTGTGTGTCACTTGAATGTGCTGTGTGTGTGTGTGTGTGTGTGTGTGTGTGTGTGTGTGTGTGTGTGTGTGTGTGTGTGTGTGTGTGTGTGTGTGTGTGTGTGTTACACGCGTGCACACGCGCGCGACTGATCTGCATATTATGTGTAATTTCTTGAGGAAAAAAAAAAAGAAACTCAAAAAATCATAGACTCAAAGCGCCGTGGTTAACGCATCCTCTTCGTTAATGATACTTATGGCTGTTGCAGTACTTACTGTGTGTTACAGACATTCTCTGATCAATAATAACATCTTGATCTAGACTTATTTGTGTGCATACTTTGTGGAACATACTGATAGTTGAATACATTTCTGGCACCGGACACACAAGGCGTGAGATGAGAAAGTGCCGCTCAACTGATGGTGAGAGAACGGAACAGCGCTCGGCTGTGGTTGAGTGGTAAGACAGATTTCAGCTGCGTGCGGTTCGGACGGCCGCGCATTAAAGTCATCACTGTAGTTTTGTTTTAAATATGTCAGCTAAAAACTGTGCCTATATAATCGGGAAAATTATACTAGATGCTATTCACAATAAAATTATGAGAAGTTAAGCCAGATTTTGTGCAATAATCGCAGCGTGAACATCCCTACCCCAAAAACCTAAATATAGGGCGCAAAGAGGGGAAAATGCACTGTTAATACACCTCTCACTCCTGAAATAACCTGTATCCCAGAGGGTAACATGTCAAATG
>CM060322.1:62661330-62671330 GCA_030674155.1 Stramonita haemastoma
TTCGTAAGAGTAGGCCATTGTGTGCCGGTGGGAACAGATGATTTTTAAAACTGCATGCACACGGGGACTGGATGTAAAAAAGCACATAAGTGTTTATTCCATTATCCTCGATATAGGAGAATAAGATAATAATAAAAAATAAGTAGGGAGGGGGGGGGGGCAAAATGTGGTAGGCTTCCGGCCATAGGGGCTGTGCTATAGGTTCATTGGGCAGACTGGGATCACACAGTTGAGCATCATCTACTTTACATAGGAGATTTTGAGAGTGTTGCCCCCAATTACTTGACCGATACCGCAAGTGTCTGTATCGCTCAGGCCTGGTTAGTGGTGACACACCAGTGGTAAGAACTCGCATAGAGCATGGCAGCAGAGAGTCCTCAGAGGAGAAGCCCCCTTCAGACAAGTGTTTCAGGCCTTTAATCTTCCTTACACTCTAGGGAGGCGGGCCCACATCCAGTTCATGACTCTGGATGTCTCTCTGCTGCCCATATACCACGATAGAAAACGCTGCGGTACAGAGCTATAGAGTCGTTTGGAAGCCAGCACACTTGTGTTACATCATCGTTATATCACAGTCACGAGTATCGACCGTAAGGTGATCACTGAACATCGTCTCTGATTCAGTGGACCCTGCTGCTCTGATGTCACTGTAATTTCAGCTTTCGTTTCCTGTGTTACTTCCGTGTTTATGGGGAGTTGGTGTTATAAAGACTTCAGAGTCTGTTGATCCACAGTTGTCGGAGAGATGTTGCCATGGTCACTGCTCCAGGTGGGTGTCTCACTCGGTCTGACTCCGCGACAAAGATTACAGTGGTTGTCAAGAGTCCTGAATATGTTGTTAAGCGTATGTTAGCTTAAAACAGGCACCATTGAAGACCACTAAAGTGACCCAGCAACATACTTATTTTTGGATAAAGGATAGAGAGTTTTTGCAACCTCCTAGCTGAACTTATATATAAATAAAACCGAGGTCCCGTGTGCGAACGCACGCACAACATTTTGCACACACACAAAAACCCCACGCATTTTGGGAAGTGTTACCAGGGGTTCCGGGGGGGAACAATGACAAAACTGACAAAATTTTGCGTATATACACAGGACGATTAACAATGCCAGATGCTTATTAAAATTACCCGAAAAAATAAAAGGAAAATAAAAAAAGGAAAAAAAAAAAAAAATAAATAAAAGAGACAAAAAATACATGAATGATGAATTAAAATATGAACAGAGTGCTTAAACATTTTGGAAAGTGAAATGTTTTCAAAGACCAAATTTTAAACGAAATACAACAGCATGGGGGGCACCCAACAGGGATTTTCCAGCTTCTCCGAAGCACGGGGTTCTGTATTGGCAGTTATGTATTACATGTAGTTCTTTGATAAAGTGGTGCAACTACAGGGTTTCTCTCACAACTGTCACCCTCGGGAAAAATATTCACTTTAGACCTTTGACTAAACAAATAATACCGTTTTTTAAATTTAAAATCAAAGGGTCAGATAAACCCCCAGGGAAACATCCTGGCCCCAAATTAAAAGACAACGACTCACCAATTTTAAAAAATGTAATGTCACCAAAAACAAACACCTTTCTTACTGCAAGAAAAAAAAATACTTTAAACTTTATTTACAAATAAAAAATATAGAAAAAAAGTAATTATTGATTCAATCTCCTGTTCTCTATTATCTTCACATGCGTAGAGTTTAAGCCCCCCAAAACCAATCAAGCTCAGCGCTGTCTACAAATCTGTTTCATCTCCATATTATTCTCAGATAAGCAAAATTATAGGGAAAAAAAGGGACGGTACCTGACAACTTAATTTTTGTGGGGAAGAAAGGACAGAGAAAAAGGGAGTTTTGATCGGGGGAAACATACGGATTGTTTGATTTGTTTTGACTTCACTTGACTGATTTCCCCCTTTTACTGTTAAGGTGTGGTTAGACAGGGACTGAATGTAAAAGGCATTTTTTTATTGGGGGGGGGGGGGGGGGGGGGGGGGGGGGGGGGGGGGGGGGGGGGGGGGGGGGGGGGGGGGGGGGGGGGGGGGGGGGGGGGGGGGGGGGGGGGGGGGGGGGGGGGGGGGGGGGGGGGGGGGGGGGGGGGGGGGGGGGGGGGGGGGGGGGGGGGGGGGGGGGGGGGGGGGGGGGGGGGGGGGGGGGGGGGGGGGGGGGGGGGGGGGGGGGGGGGGGGGGGGGGGGGGGGGGGGGGGGGGGGGGGGGGGGGGGGGGGGGGGGGGGGGGGGGGGGGGGGGGGGGGGGGGGGGGGGGGGGGGGGGGGGGGGGGGGGGGGGGGGGGGGGGGGGGGGGGGGGGGGGGGGGGGGGGGGGGGGGGGGGGGGGGGGGGGGGGGGGGGGGGGGGGGGGGGGGGGGGGGGGGGGGGGGGGGGGGGGGGGGGGGGGGGGGGGGGGGGGGGGGGGGGGGGGGGGGGGGGGGGGGGGGGGGGGGGGGGGGGGGGGGGGGGGGGGGGGGGGGGGGGGGGGGGGGGGGGGGGGGGGGGGGGGGGGGGGGGGGGGGGGGGGGGGGGGGGGGGGGGGGGGGGGGGGGGGGGGGGGGGGGGGGGGGGGGGGGGGGGGGGGGGGGGGGGGGGGGGGGGGGGGGGGGGGGGGGGGGGGGGGGGGGGGGGGGGGGGGGGGGGGGGGGGGGGGGGGGGGGGGGGGGGGGGGGGGGGGGGGGGGGGGGGGGGGGGGGGGGGGGGGGGGGGGGGGGGGGGGGGGGGGGGGGGGGGGGGGGGGGGGGGGGGGGGGGGGGGGGGGGGGGGGGGGGGGGGGGGGGGGGGGGGGGGGGGGGGGGGGGGGGGGGGGGGGGGGGGGGGGGGGGGGGGGGGGGGGGGGGGGGGGGGGGGGGGGGGGGGGGGGGGGGGGGGGGGGGGGGGGGGGGGGGGGGGGGGGGGGGGGGGGGGGGGGGGGGGGGGGGGGGGGGGGGGGGGGGGGGGGGGGGGGGGGGGGGGGGGGGGGGGGGGGGGGGGGGGGGGGGGGGGGGGGGGGGGGGGGGGGGGGGGGGGGGGGGGGGGGGGGGGGGGGGGGGGGGGGGGGGGGGGGGGGGGGGGGGGGGGGGGGGGGGGGGGGGGGGGGGGGGGGGGGGGGGGGGGGGGGGGGGGGGGGGGGGGGGGGGGGGGGGGGGGGGGGGGGGGGGGGGGGGGGGGGGGGGGGGGGGGGGGGGGGGGGGGGGGGGGGGGGGGGGGGGGGGGGGGGGGGGGGGGGGGGGGGGGGGGGGGGGGGGGGGGGGGGGGGGGGGGGGGGGGGGGGGGGGGGGGGGGGGGGGGGGGGGGGGGGGGGGGGGGGGGGGGGGGGGGGGGGGGGGGGGGGGGGGGGGGGGGGGGGGGGGGGGGGGGGGGGGGGGGGGGGGGGGGGGGGGGGGGGGGGGGGGGGGGGGGGGGGGGGGGGGGGGGGGGGGGGGGGGGGGGGGGGGGGGGGGGGGGGGGGGGGGGGGGGGGGGGGGGGGGGGGGGGGGGGGGGGGGGGGGGGGGGGGGGGGGGGGGGGGGGGGGGGGGGGGGGGGGGGGGGGGGGGGGGGGGGGGGGGGGGGGGGGGGGGGGGGGGGGGGGGGGGGGGGGGGGGGGGGGGGGGGGGGGGGGGGGGGGGGGGGGGGGGGGGGGGGGGGGGGGGGGGGGGGGGGGGGGGGGGGGGGGGGGGGGGGGGGGGGGGGGGGGGGGGGGGGGGGGGGGGGGGGGGGGGGGGGGGGGGGGGGGGGGGGGGGGGGGGGGGGGGGGGGGGGGGGGGGGGGGGGGGGGGGGGGGGGGGGGGGGGGGGGGGGGGGGGGGGGGGGGGGGGGGGGGGGGGGGGGGGGGGGGGGGGGGGGGGGGGGGGGGGGGGGGGGGGGGGGGGGGGGGGGGGGGGGGGGGGGGGGGGGGGGGGGGGGGGGGGGGGGGGGGGGGGGAAAAAAAAAAAAAAAAAAAAAAAAAAAAAAAAAAAAAAAAAAAAAAAAAAAAAAAAAAAAAAAAAAAAAAAAAAAAAAAAAAAAAAAAAAAAAAAAAAAAAAAAAAAAAAAAAAAAAAAAAAAAAAAAAAAAAAAAAAAAAAAAAAAAAAAAAAAAAAAAAAAAAAAAAAAAAAAAAAAAAAAAAAAAAAAAAAAAAAAAAAAAAAAAAAAAAAAAAAAAAAAAAAAAAAAAAAAAAAAAAAAAAAAAAAAAAAAAAAAAAAAAAAAAAAAAAAAAAAAAAAAAAAAAAAAAAAAAAAAAAAAAAAAAAAAAAAAAAAAAAAAAAAAAAAAAAAAAAAAAAAAAAAAAAAAAAAAAAAAAAAAAAAAAAAAAAAAAAAAAAAAAAAAAAAAAAAAAAAAAAAAAAAAAAAAAAAAAAAAAAAAAAAAAAAAAAAAAAAAAAAAAAAAAAAAAAAAAAAAAAAAAAAAAAAAAAAAAAAAAAAAAAAAAAAAAAAAAAAAAAAAAAAAAAAAAAAAAAAAAAAAAAAAAAAAAAAAAAAAAAAAAAAAAAAAAAAAAAAAAAAAAAAAAAAAAAAAAAAAAAAAAAAAAAAAAAAAAAAAAAAAAAAAAAAAAAAAAAAAAAAAAAAAAAAAAAAAAAAAAAAAAAAAAAAAAAAAAAAAAAAAAAAAAAAAAAAAAAAAAAAAAAAAAAAAAAAAAAAAAAAAAAAAAAAAAAAAAAAAAAAAAAAAAAAAAAAAAAAAAAAAAAAAAAAAAAAAAAAAAAAAAAAAAAAAAAAAAAAAAAAAAAAAAAAAAAAAAAAAAAAAAAAAAAAAAAAAAAAAAAAAAAAAAAAAAAAAAAAAAAAAAAAAAAAAAAAAAAAAAAAAAAAAAAAAAAAAAAAAAAAAAAAAAAAAAAAAAAAAAAAAAAAAAAAAAAAAAAAAAAAAAAAAAAAAAAAAAAAAAAAAAAAAAAAAAAAAAAAAAAAAAAAAAAAAAAAAAAAAAAAAAAAAAAAAAAAAAAAAAAAAAAAAAAAAAAAAAAAAAAAAAAAAAAAAAAAAAAAAAAAAAAAAAAAAAAAAAAAAAAAAAAAAAAAAAAAAAAAAAAAAAAAAAAAAAAAAAAAAAAAAAAAAAAAAAAAAAAAAAAAAAAAAAAAAAAAAAAAAAAAAAAAAAAAAAAAAAAAAAAAAAAAAAAAAAAAAAAAAAAAAAAAAAAAAAAAAAAAAAAAAAAAAAAAAAAAAAAAAAAAAAAAAAAAAAAAAAAAAAAAAAAAAAAAAAAAAAAAAAAAAAAAAAAAAAAAAAAAAAAAAAAAAAAAAAAAAAAAAAAAAAAAAAAAAAAAAAAAAAAAAAAAAAAAAAAAAAAAAAAAAAAAAAAAAAAAAAAAAAAAAAAAAAAAAAAAAAAAAAAAAAAAAAAAAAAAAAAAAAAAAAAAAAAAAAAAAAAAAAAAAAAAAAAAAAAAAAAAAAAAAAAAAAAAAAAAAAAAAAAAAAAAAAAAAAAAAAAAAAAAAAAAAAAAAAAAAAAAAAAAAAAAAAAAAAAAAAAAAAAAAAAAAAAAAAAAAAAAAAAAAAAAAAAAAAAAAAAAAAAAAAAAAAAAAAAAAAAAAAAAAAAAAAAAAAAAAAAAAAAAAAAAAAAAAAAAAAAAAAAAAAAAAAAAAAAAAAAAAAAAAAAAAAAAAAAAAAAAAAAAAAAAAAAAAAAAAAAAAAAAAAAAAAAAAAAAAAAAAAAAAAAAAAAAAAAAAAAAAAAAAAAAAAAAAAAAAAAAAAAAAAAAAAAAAAAAAAAAAAAAAAAAAAAAAAAAAAAAAAAAAAAAAAAAAAAAAAAAAAAAAAAAAAAAAAAAAAAAAAAAAAAAAAAAAAAAAAAAAAAAAAAAAAAAAAAAAAAAAAAAAAAAAAAAAAAAAAAAAAAAAAAAAAAAAAAAAAAAAAAAAAAAAAAAAAAAAAAAAAAAAAAAAAAAAAAAAAAAAAAAAAAAAAAAAAAAAAAAAAAAAAAAAAAAAAAAAAAAAAAAAAAAAAAAAAAAAAAAAAAAAAAAAAAAAAAAAAAAAAAAAAAAAAAAAAAAAAAAAAAAAAAAAAAAAAAAAAAAAAAAAAAAAAAAAAAAAAAAAAAAAAAAAAAAAAAAAAAAAAAAAAAAAAAAAAAAAAAAAAAAAAAAAAAAAAAAAAAAAAAAAAAAAAAAAAAAAAAAAAAAAAAAAAAAAAAAAAAAAAAAAAAAAAAAAAAAAAAAAAAAAAAAAAAAAAAAAAAAAAAAAAAAAAAAAAAAAAAAAAAAAAAAAAAAAAAAAAAAAAAAAAAAAAAAAAAAAAAAAAAAAAAAAAAAAAAAAAAAAAAAAAAAAAAAAAAAAAAAAAAAAAAAAAAAAAAAAAAAAAAAAAAAAAAAAAAAAAAAAAAAAAAAAAAAAAAAAAAAAAAAAAAAAAAAAAAAAAAAAAAAAAAAAAAAAAAAAAAAAAAAAAAAAAAAAAAAAAAAAAAAAAAAAAAAAAAAAAAAAAAAAAAAAAAAAAAAAAAAAAAAAAAAAAAAAAAAAAAAAAAAAAAAAAAAAAAAAAAAAAAAAAAAAAAAAAAAAAAAAAAAAAAAAAAAAAAAAAAAAAAAAATAGATAGATAGATAGATGGATGGATGGATGGATGGATGGATGCATGCATGCATGCATGCATGCATGGATGGATGGATGCATGGATGGATGCATGGATGGATGGATGGATGGATAGATAGATAGATAGATAGATAGATAGATAGATAGTAGATAGATAGATAGATAGATAGATAGATAGATAGATAGATAGATAGATAGATAGATAGATAGATAGATAGATAGATTACATATTCTGATGAAAAATCCCCAAGTATTTTAAACCAGCATTGTTTAAATGACGAATGATACTATTTTTCGAGACTGAATGAGGTTTCTTTAGAAAAAAACAAAAACAACAACCTACACGTTGCGTGATGACACGGTACTAGTTTCCAAAAATGGTATTAATAGAGTCATTAATGAATAAAAATAGGTAAGTGGATGGAAGAATAACACATCATGATCCATTTAAAATGAGGACACCACCTAAAGGTCAAATAACTTTATATTGATAAAAATACTAAACATTTTTTTTAATGAGAAGAAGAAGAATCCTATCAATGATACTAGTAATAATGCTAATGATAATGCTGATAATAATGCTGATAAGAATGCTAATAATAATGCTCCATATAATGATGCTAATATTAATGATAATAATGATGATGCTAATAAAACGATGCTAATAATGATATTGCTAGTGGTAATGCTAATAAAATTATTGCTAGTGATAATGCTATTAATGCTAATAATGATGCTAATATTGATAATAATAATAATAAAACTTATCATCATTATTAATATCAGCTTTGTTTTTATTAGCATAATCATGATTATCTAAATACAGTTTTAATACAAAAAACCGAATATATATTAAAGGATACCATAAAACAAAAGCATTGTAGCGATAACGAAGACAAAATCACAGATCACATAAAAAAAATTTGCTCTTTAAACTCATTTCAGCAGGTATGGTCAGCCACTGTGACAGACAACCACAATGGCTTTTCTCTTCCCACAAATATCACAAGTTCAAGGACGCTCCAATCTCGAGGCCAACATGGCAGTGTCTAATCTTGCTTGACTCAGCAAGACATTGCCAAATTGATTATCTTCTTCTTATTTTATTTGCTTCCAAATTCTCCTTAAGATATTTAAGGTTGGGATGGGGGCGTGAAATGGTTTATACTTGGTATACCCTACCTGTTAGTAGCGTCAAAGCTGAAAATGTTTGTTTGCAAAAAAATGACTAAAGTGATGCTGATGTAATGCATAAGGTTAGTGCCTGAACATTTTCTGCATTCACTGAACCGTCACACACACACACACACACACACACACACACACACACACACACACACACACACACACACACACACACACACACACACAGAGACACGCACACACACACACACACCTCTTTTACTCTCTGTGTGAAAGTTTAGAACCACTGAAATGAGATTGATCATTTTTCGATAACACTAACATTCAGATATTCTTCCAAGCATACACGATCTTCTTCGCCAGACAATCGTCATTGTGCTTGACCCGGGAATCAGGCGATCAGGGAAGCAACACAGAAACGTCTTTTCTATCATTTCTGTGGATTTTTATTTTATAGAAAAAACTGAATTCAATTGTAACTTCTGTCCATTTTCAAAGGGAGGTGATGTTGTTTCTGTAAACTTCTTCTTCCCTTTTCCTTGATTATTGCTAAACTTTCGTTTCTGTATTATTTGTAGTTGCTGTGAAAGTATGCATTGTTGTTTTTTTCATGAATATTCATTTTGCTTAATAAGTGTTTTGCTTTGAATTTATCAAATTTTACTGCAGTTAACAGGTAGTCAAATGTAATGAAGTTGTTCGTAGCTCTAGGGAAAATAGAATTTAAAAAATGTTCAACTTGGAATACTTATATTTCCAATGAGTTTTATTGAACATAGAATTTGATCTTCAAATTTGTACAAAAGTTTTCTTTTAATCTAGGTTTAAGCACTCATAAGGAAATCAAATTTATCCACTTTCACCTCTTTAAGAAAAAAGCGAAGGCACTTTCCAAATGAACTTTTTCTCTCAGAATCAAAAAGGAACAGGACAGCTCAGTGGTCAGAGCACTCGCTCTTCCCAAGGTTAGTCAGCAAGGAGCGTGGATACTTCTTGGATGCGTGACCTTGGCTTCAGTACAGTCCCCCAGTTCACCCAGCTGTAAATGGGTACCTGCCCTCTTTAGGGACAGGGAAGGTAAAGCAGCGAGGGAGAGGTGATGGGCGCCGCCCTCAATATGCTGACCCTTGGAGAAGCTGAGGTCTCTGACATCTCGCTCCCCAACAACCGCACAAATTATAGGAACGCCTTGATCATTTCATCAGTACAGGACATTTTATGCAAAAGTACAGTATCCTGCTATTGCCCTAAAGACAATGACCCCAGCCCCGATATGACTGGCCCCTGTGGTGGGCGGGGCTCTAAACAACAAGATTGGCTTGAAGACAGGATGTCATAGCGGTTCTGACGGGGCTGCTGAACAGTTACTGAACACTCTCATCTCTCAGCCCCCTTGTCTCTGTTCTCAATTGTCAACCCCATCAAAACATTAGCAGATTTCAGTCCTGATATTAATTTTTTTGTGATGCTCCACCACGAAGTGAGTCGCTTAGCACATATTCCACTTTTCCGCTAGGAGCCATTAAATGCAGGTGGGGGTAAGGTTTACGATTTTGTGATTTTGATTGATTATAAAACTATAGCACTTATTCTACCTTGTAGTGAAATATCAAGGCATAATTCTGTTTCCTTTTGTCTTTAAACATGCTTTGAAAATACCAACGCCCTCATTCTGACCACCTATTACGATGCAAAACTTGTCCATTTCTCATTTTGTAATTTCCTGCAGTTTATCATTTCAATTTGTAATAACTTTTGGTAGAATTGTTCGATTTTCAATCTTTTTTTTTTTTTGCATTGTATCGCTATTTTATTGCAGATTAAAAACATGCTAATAACTAACAATTGACCTCTGGTGCAATGCGACTCCTTATGTGGTGGAGCGTCACTTTTTTCTCTGGCAGCAAAAGGTGTATGTAGTGGGGGACAGGATAGTCTGGTGGTTAGAGAGATGCGCTCGTGATCTGTTGACCCGGGTTCCAATCTCGTTCAAGAGGATTTTTCCTCTGGAGTTAACATCAGTGCCGACTCCACTTCCCCAAAAGTCTTTCGGATGAGACATTAAACCAATGTCCCGTATGGTAACGCACGCAGAATATCTTGCGCACATGTAAAAACCAGTTCCGCTTTTCGGAAGAGTAGGACACTGTGTGCCGGTGGGATCGGATGACAAAATTAACAAAACTGAATACTCACAGTGACTAGGTATAAAAAGCACTCGAGAGCCTTTTCCCTTATCCTCGACATAAAAGAAGAAAGAATAAGAATAAAGGAAACTAGGCAAGCTTTTGAAACCAACCAAAGTTTGTGCTGGATATTTTTTCCTGGATGCTGCAAAATGAGAAGCAGAGAGCTGGATGAAAAAAAAGTCTTCTAACTTAATCTATTACCCTCCTAAAATAAAATTACGTTTGCGTTTGCA
>CM060322.1:62683830-62693830 GCA_030674155.1 Stramonita haemastoma
TGCCTTGCCTTGCCTTGTCTCTCTCTTACCATTTGAATATCGAAATGTGTTTTCATATAGTTTTTTGTGTTTAAAGGATTTTATGTTGTTGTTGTTTTTTAATCTGTTTTTTCCCCTTTTATGCCTGCTTTGCTTGTTTTCCCGCTTACACACACACACACACACACACACACACACACACACACACACACACACACACACACACACACACACACACACACACACACACACACACACTCACACACACACTCATGCATTATAGATTTATAATGCCTTCTGTTTCATGGTCCTGAATATTTGCTATTTTTAATATGTTTTGCTATGTTATTTTTTGTTTAAATAATTATTAGCGTATCCAGTTAGGCTGACGCGTTTTGTTGAATGTATTCTGTTTTCTTTTTTTCTTTTTCTTTTTTTAAAATATTGGTTGAACTGCTGCTGGTGGTGATGCTGGTATGTAGGGGTAGGGAAGGGGTTTCTTAGCTTTATTCCCTGATCAGGGCAAGGGCCGGATGAAAAAAAGTATGTAATGCTTACTTACTCTGTTACCCTTGAAAAATAAAGATTATTCATTCATTCATTCACTCTCTCTCTCTCTCTCTCTCTCTCTCTCCTCTCTCTCTCTCTCTCTCTCTCTCTCTCTCTCTCTCTCTCTCTCTCTCTCTCTCTCTCTCTCTCTCTCTCTCTCTCTGTCTGTATATGTATATGTGTGTGTGGTGTGTCTGTGTGTGTGTGTGTGTGTGTGATGTATGTGTTGTGTGCGTGATATGTGCTTTTGCATGTGAGTGTGTGATGTGTGCGTGTGCGTATGTGTGTTTATAACCTGACACATCCCATTACTTGAATTGCGTTTGTGTTTCTGCAGAAACAGCAAAACAACACAGCGCGCACAGCAGGAAAACAGCAATAACATTCTGCCTCTCCATCTAATGGCCTTGGCAAAAAAGGAAAAACGTGTGTGTGTGTGTGTGTGTTGTGTGTGTGTGTGTGTGTGTGTGTGTGTGTGTGTGTGTGTGTGTGTGTGTGTGTGTGTGTGTGTGCGTAAGTGTGTGTTTGTCTGTTTGTGACTGTGTGTGTCTGTGTGTGTTTGTGTTTGTGTGTAAGTGTGTGTGTAAGTGTGTGGGTGTGGGTGGGTGTAATTGTGTTTGTGATATCAGTTTGTGTGTGCGTGTGCGTGCGTGCGTTTGTGTGTGTATGTGTTCGAGAGAGGGGTAGGGAGAGGGGGGAGGGAGAGAGTGAGAGTGAGAGAGAGAAACGTGCAACTAGAACGACCGACAGACAAACACAGAATAATACACACACACACACACACACACACACACACACACACACACACACACACACACACACACACACACACACAAACACGCACACATACATAATTTTTTCGTCCATTTATGTAACTAGGTAGCTCGCTAGATTGTCAATAGTCTACTTGTCAATGTACCTAAAAACTGTTCTATAATACAGAGTAAAAAAAATGATAGAAAGAACACAGAAAAAAAGAGAGAAAGATAAAAGAAAAAAGTTCAATGAAAAGCTGTAAGAAGGAAGGAAGGAAGGAAGGAAGGAAGGAAGGAAAGAAAGAAGGAAGGAAGGAAGGAAGGAAGGAAGGAAAGAAAGAAGAAAAGAAAGGAAGGAAGGAAGGAAGAAAGAAAGAAAGAAAGAAAGAAAGAAAGAAAAGAGAGAAAGAAGAAAAGAAAGGAAGAAAGCAAGAAAGAAAGAAGAAAAGAAAGGAAAAAAGAAAGAAAGAAAGAAAGAAAAGAAAGAAACAAAGAAAGAGAGAAACAAACAAACAAAGAAACAAACAAACAAAGAAGCAAGATCTTATCATCTGTCCCTAAACATCCTGTCTCTTATCCTTCAAATTACGTATAGAAAACTGAACCAAAAAACAGACAAGAGGATAGACACCCAACCGAACAAACAAACAAAAACGAATAAAAACAACAAAAAAAGAAACCACCAGAAAACTGAGAGGGAAGAATGAGTGGAGAAAGCTGACATCGCTCTATAAATTCATCACATAGGAACAGAGGGAAAAATCATAGAGCAGGGAAATTAAAGGGAGGGATGGGGGTAATGGTGGTGGAAGAGGGGATGGAAGAGGGGATGGAGGGAGGAAAATTCCATGGCAGCTAATATTGAGTAATCTGTTTACATATGTCGTGTGTAATGTTTGTCACAAGCGTTAAAGTGTGAGATAATATCTCTGATTCCAATCGTTATGTAGCCATGTCCTCGTTCTTTCACACACATATGCACTCTTACAGAAATATGTGCATGTATCCAAGGACATAGCTATGCGCAGATGTGTGCGTACACACATTCATGCACACACACACACTCACACACACACACGCGCGCGCGCGCATACACACACACGCACGCGCACACACACACATACACACATGCCCATATACACACATACATTCGTCTAATATCACTTAAGTGGAAATACGATTAACTAAAGAACAACAACAGCAACAACAACACCAATAACAACACACACACACACCTCTTTTTACTTCTTTCTCTTCACATATCGATTTCTTTCACAGGTTTAAACATCCTGACAGAATGACA
The DNA here is from genome assembly GCA_030674155.1 of Stramonita haemastoma. NCBI lineage: Eukaryota > Metazoa > Mollusca > Gastropoda > Neogastropoda > Muricidae > Stramonita > Stramonita haemastoma. The sequence goes on from CM060322.1 coordinate 62,686,417, forward strand.
GACAGTATTGATGGGGAAAGACGTGAGGAGAGAGAGAGGCCATTCACAGTACAGGCCGGCCACAATCAGCAACGTTACACGTCTGTCACACAGCAAGGGAGTGAACGGGATAGCCCAGTGGTCAGAACATTGCGCTCGCAATCTGACCACCCGGGATCGATTCCCGTTCGAGGGGATTTTTCCTCTGGAGTTAACATCAGTGCTGATTCCACTCTTCCTAAAATTCCTGCGGATAAGACTATAAATCGAGGCTCCGTGTGCGCGAACGCAAGCAGAACATCTTGCGTACAGGTTAAATCCTGTTCCGCTTTTTGTAAGAGTAGACCAATGTGTGCCAGTGGGAAGAGATGACAAGATTTACAAAAACTGCACACACACGGGGACTGGGTGTTAAAAAGCACACGAGTGCTTATTCCATTATCCTCAATAAAAAAAGAATAAATAAATAAATCAATTAATCAATCATCAAATCACAAGTGCAATATTCTAACTACTACGTATTTCCATTTTCATACTGATGTGAAAAAAAAGCTGCTGGGATTTTTGTTGGAAAAAATACATAAGCAGTTGAAAACCTCTGAGTGTGTGTGTGCGTGCGTGTGTGTGTATGTTTATGTGTATGCATGCGTGCGCACAAGCGTGTGCATGCACCAGAATGTCTGCATGCTATGTGCATGTGCATGTATGCAACAGACAAGTAGATGTCTAAAGTTTTGATACAAATATACAATTGCATCAGGATCTGTGTGTGTGTGTGTGTGTGTGTGTGTGTGTGTGTGTGTGTGTGTGTGTGTGTGTGTGTGTGTGTGTTTGTGTGTGTGTGTGTGTGTGTCTGTGTATGTGTGTGTGTGTGTGTGTGTGTGTGTGTGTCTGTTTGTGCCTGTGTCTGTGTGTTGGTGTGTGTGTGTGTATGTGTGAGTGTGAGTGTGTGTGCATCTGTGTGTGTGTGCGCACGCGCACGCACCTCTGTGTGTGTGTGTATCCTAACAAATCCCATTACTTCAATTGTGTTTGTATTTCCTCAGAATCCACAAAACAGCACATCAGGCGCAGCATGAAAATAACGATAAAGAGCTGGCTCTCCACATCATGGGCTTGGGAGAAACAAAGAGACTGTGTGTGTGTGTGTGTGTGTGTGTGCGCGTGCGTGCATGCGTGCATGTGTGTGTGCTTGCATGCATGTGTACAATGCCTGCATGTGTGTGTGTGTGTGTGTGTGTGTGTGTGTGTGTGTGTGTGTGTGTGTGTGTGTGTGTGTGTGTGTGTGTGTGTGTGTGTGTGTGTGTGTACAGGAAGACAAGGGAAAGGAAAAGACAGAAAGAATGACAGAAAGAAGCAAAGACACAAACAAAGTAAAAAAAAAAAAGAAACAAAGAAAGTAAAGAAATGAAAAGATGGAAGATTCTATCATCTGTCCCCGAACATCCTGCTTCTCATCCTTCAAGTTACATATAGAAACATTATAAAAACAACAATGACAAGAAAGTAGAAACCTAACCGAACAAAGAAAATACATAAAGACAGCAACACCAAAAAAAAGAACCCCTAAAAAGTAAAAGAAAAGACTGCCTGGGGAAGCAGCCAACTTGACTATATCAATTCATCACAGAGCAGAGAAGAAGCATAAAAAAGTGCAGGGAAAGGTAAGGGATTGTAGTGGTGGTGGTGGTGGAAGGGGGAGGGAGGGAATGGACAGAATCCCATTGCAGTAGATCCCCAATGCTCTGTTTGTTTACATAATGTCGTGTGTAATGTTTGTCACAAGTGTAAAGTGTGAAATATCTCTGGATTCAATCTCTGTTGTGTAACCTTGTCCTCTTTCTTCCTCACAAATGTGCTCTTACAGACACGTGTGTATGTATGCACCCAAACATTGAGTTATGTGCATGTGTGTGGCATGTGCGTGTGTGTGTGCACATACACACACACAACACATGCATGCACACACACAACGATTATATATATATATATATATATATATATATATATATATATATATATATATATATATATATATATATATATATAATATATACAGAAATACATACACACACGTGCATGCATGGGGGTGAGTGGGCACAAGCACACAGAGGTACACACAGAAAAATGAACACACACACACAGACACACACATACTAACAGACACATACACACACAAACACACACACACACTAACAGACACACACATATACACTCACACACACACTTACAGACACACACACACACACACACACACACACACACACACACACACACACACACACACACACACACACACACACCTCTTTACTTCATTCTTCCACAGGTGTAAACATCCTGCAGATCACTATGGCAGTGAGCAAAATGACAGCATTGATGGGGAAAGACGTGAGGAGATAGGCATTTCACAGTTGGCCAGAATCAGCAATGTTACATGTCTATCACACAGCAGGGGCCGAACAGTGTGTTCCTGGGGATAAACTGTAAACTGTTTACACTCCTTGGGATTTTACACACGCTTCTTGTGGTGCTCTATTGTCAACTATCACTGAAGTAAAGAGTAAATAAATACGTGAATGAATGCTTTGTGTGGTTGGTATTGCGGGAAATCGTTACTCGCTCAATCATAGGTTTAAGTATAGTTTGCTTTCTAAACAAATCTGTGTCTCTCCAAATAATTATTTGAAAAGAATCTATACTCGTTTTTGGTTGTTTGATAGTTGTGTTTGTGCTTATACTTCATTTCCAGATTGTGTCTTAATGGTGTGTGGTGTATTGGTCTGTCTCAAAACATTTAGAATAAATGTAACAAATAATCTGTTCACTGTTTGTGTTATATTATTTGCTTTTTTCATTTATATGACCAGTATGCACAATAGTGTGTTAAAGTTATCTCTGCATAATTATTGGTTTCTTGTTGACGTTTTCAGCCCTCTATTAAAATAACCTGTGAGATTATTTCAGTTTTGAAAAATAAATCTGAAACCTTTAATATCATATCACAAAATGGTAAAACATTTAGTAAAACTGCACTCCCTTAGATGTCTGATAACCTATAGGTCATAGGGAAGCGTTGCCATATGCATTTCCCCTGGGGACTCCAACTCCCGGTTTTTCCTCAGAGATGGTGTCTAAACACGACCCCTGTGTACATACTATTCTTTTTTGTTATTAGTTTGTTGTCTTCCGCTCCTACTGTTATCCCCAATAAACTTCAAAAACTGTTTCTTTTTGCCAGAGCCCCCCGAAAAAGAAAAGAACATACATATATGTGTATACACACAAACACAAGATTCAAGATTCAAGATTCAAGATTTAATTCCTTTCACCCCTTTTGGGGCATGGAGGATAACAAACAAGTTCAACAGGAGAAAAGAAACCTTACAGCAAAACATCCAAAAGTATTATCAATATCAACAGGAACTGAAAAGCAAGAATTCATCACAAAATAATAAACAGACAATATTAAAGACTCATGACCTTTTTTTTAAAGGTATGTAAATTTCTGTAAAAGACACAATCTACACAGGTTAAAGGCATCAAATCAAATTTTAAAATATACCTGCAGTTCTTATGAATTTTGATAGAGACAGAAGAACTTTTCTAGATTTACATTTCATCAGCCTGCAAAAATTATAACTGGACATGGGTTGACGAAAATGCCGAGGAATAAAATCTTGCCGTAAATGTGTAAAGTGGGGACATTCCATGATAAAATGAAATTCATCCCCTATAACAGACATATTGCATTTTGAACATACTCTTTCATCCCGTGGTATGTTATGGAAACGTCCAACCTCAATAGGAAGTTTGTGACAACTGCAACGAAATTTCATAAGAGTGTAAACATATACATCGGGTAGACAAGTTATATATTTTTCCATACCAAAATCAATTTTATAGTTTTTGTAATAAAGGCATCTGCTACTATCCAACAGCTCAGCTCTCCATTCATTAACAAATTTATCTATTAAGAAGGCTTTGACATGTGAACTGGTAGAATTGATAGTTGAACAAAACTGTCTCTCCCACAAACAATCAAATCCGCTTTGTACTAAAATGCTTTGTATCTTTTTTAACCATGCGGATTGAATCGAAGATTTGTCATATACATCTTTCATCATCTTATAAACATTTGAGGATAGTTTCTCTGAATGAAAATCAAGCAGCTGCATCCAGAAACGAACCATTCGAACAGAAACCAAAATAGACAAGGGATATCTGCCTGTTTCTCCATATACTAACGAAGTCGAAGTCGTACGCTTTAAACGAAAGATGTATTTTAAAAATTTTAACTGAAACTTATCAATTATTGCTAGGTTTTCATATCCCCAAACTTCACACCCATACAACAGAACAGGTACAACTATTTTATCGAATAAATCAAGTATCACATGTATAGGTAGTTCTTTTTGCCGTGCAGTCCTTATCAAACTAAACATGACTTTAGTAGCTTTATCACAAGCATTTTTCTTGCATTTTGCAAAACTACCACTCTTACTGAAAATAATTCCTAAATATTTAAAACTATTTACAACTTCCAAGGTTTTTCCACCATATGTGAACATGTTACGAGATCTATTACGGCCAAATACCATGATTTTTGTTTTGACTGGATTCACAACAAGTTTCCATTGAGAACAGTAAGCATACAAATTGTCTAAAGCATCTTGTAACCCCTTCTTTGTATTAGAGAATAAAATAGTATCATCAGCATATAGCAAAATTAGAAGTTTAACATAGTTCGTTAGCATTTCTCCATCAGATGAAAGCTGAACATTCAAGGGTGAACAATTTCTATCTGTCAAATATAGTTCCAAATCACAGAAACATAGAAAACAAGACAGGAGAAAGACTATCACCTTGACGAACGCCAGTAAAGCTTTTGAAATAGTCAGAGCAGATTCCATCTTTAACAAAAACACAAGTTTTTACATTTTCATACATATTCATGATGATTTTCAATACTTTTCCATTTATATTTTGTTTTGCCAGTTTATACCATAAAGCACTACGGCATACAGAATCAAAAGCCTTCTGATAATCAACAAAAGCACAGTATAACGTTAGTTTTTTGCTTAGAAAGATATCTGAAAGACATTTTAAAATGAAACAATTATCTATAGTAGAGTGATACTTTCTGAAGCCTGCCTGGTTTTCCAAAAGTATCTTATTTGTTTCAAGAAATCTTGCCAACCTAATATTTAATACAGAAGTAAACAGTTTTCCAATACAACTCAACAATGTTATACCTCTGTAGTTATCACAGTCGTATTTGTCTCCTCTACCTTTATAAATAGGCTTTATAAGGCCAACCATCCAAACATCTGGTATCTTTCCTGTATCTAACACTTTATTAAACAGTTTGCAATACAACGTTTTAAGCACTGGTTTGCTATACTTGACATAATCAGAATAAATATTATCTATACCTGCTGCTTTACCACTTTTCATTAAATCAAGGGCATTTCCCACTTCTTGTTCAGTTATAGATCTGTTAAGATCATCTAAACTGAAATCTGGAAGGTATTCAAAGGTAATATTGTTGTCTGTAAATTGAGAACTGACAGGATTTACATCATTTAGTATTTTAAAATGTTCAAAAAGAGTAGGTAAACTAATTGGACATTCATCAAAAGAGTGCTCTTTTACTTCTTTCCAGAAATCTTTACTGTTGCTTTTTTTCATAGTCTTTAAGTGTTGACACCATTTTTTCTTTGCTCTCCGACATGTTTTTCTGATGGTATTTTTGTACTCTTTACTGGCTATTTTCAGGAAAAAACGTGTTTCTGGAGTGTCTCTGCTTTTACATACAACTTTACGTTTTAGATACAATCGTCTTTTTACTGAGCATTCTGCATTGAACCACACTTTCGATGGTTTTTTAACACTATGTTTTAACCTATGAACTGGTTTTGTACCAAAAGTAGATTTTGCTGCCGTCATAATCATTGACGTCAAGTCGTCATTAATTTCGTCAATAGTGACGTCTTCCTGCTCAGTTTTAGTAATTATATCTATTATGTTAAGCTTTGATAGCTCAGAAATAAATGAGTCTTTCAGACTCAGTTCAAATGGTTTTGGTCGTTGTTTTCCTAGGTGATCATGTGATGTATCTGGAATATTTAAACTAGTACCTGTATCAACTTCTTGTTTCTTTATGCTTATTGTTAGTTCTATACACACATACATGTATCTACACAAACGCACCCACCCATCCACACACCCACACACCCACGCACCCACGCACCCACCCACACCCACACACTAACACTCAACCACCCACATCCACACCCACACACAATAACACACACACATACACACAAACACATCCATCCCCCCCCCCACCCCCCCCCACCCCCCACACACACAGACTAACACATGCCGGCATTGTATCATAAAATAATGTTCAAGATGGTGAACAGATTTGTAAGAGGCACTGCATAACAGCTAATGCTTTTCCTTCCCATCATTTTTTAGGATCTTGCTGTCTCTTTTTACTGTCATGCAAATCTCTTCACAGAAAGACGAAGACAACATCACAACATAGTTTTCCACGATAGCATCTTCTGTCTTCGTTTTCTGCAATTTGCAAGTTTTGGATCAACGTGCTTTGTGCATCAATCTCATGCTTCAATCTACATGGATGGAGATTTGCTGATTTTAATATAATATACATAAACATAGGCCACTTGCAGTTTCAGTTTGAAAGATTCTGTGTGTTTAGTGTTGTGTTGTGCTGTGTGTGATTTTTTATAACTTTTTAATGTATATTCTTTTATATCGAGGATAATGGAACAAGCACTCTTGTGCTTTTTTCCACCTAGTCCCCGTGTGTATGCAGTTTTGTAAATGTCATCTGTTCCCACAGCACACGATGGCCTACTCTTGCGAAAAGCAGAAAAGGATTTAACGTGTGCGCAAGATGTTCTGCGTGCGTCTGCACACGGGGCCTCGGTTTAAAGTCTCATCCGAAGGACTTCTGGGAGAGTGGAGTCAGCACTGATGTTAACTCCAGGAGAAAAATCTCCTCGACCGTACTCGAACCGGGGTCATCAAATTGCCAGCGCAATTTGTGAGTGTGTGTGTGTGTGTGTGCATGCGCGCGCGCGTGTGTGCGTGTATGTGTATGTGAAAGAGACAGACAGACATACATAGACACAGAGAGAGACAGAGAGAGAGAGAGAAACAGAGAGACAGAGAGCGAGATAAACAGATAGAGATAGAGAAACACAGACAGACACAGAGACAGACACACAGAGAGACACAGAGAGAATGGGAGGGAGGAGAGAGAGAGAGAGAGAGAGAGAGAGAGAGAGAGAGAGAGAGAGAGAGAGAGAGAGAGAGAGAGAGAGAGAGAGAGAGAGAGAGAGAGAGAGAGAGAGAGAGAGAGAGAGAGAGAGAGAGAGAGAGATTCTATGGCTTTAACTGTGTT
>CM060322.1:62698830-62708600 GCA_030674155.1 Stramonita haemastoma
AGGAACGCACCAGGACGACACACACCTATCAACCTCTTCAAAAAAAAATCAAGAGAAGACCACCCTGCCTATCAAGCAGCGAACCGCGAACCCTGAAGCTAGCCTGACAAAGCAGCAGAATGAAAACACAGAAGACGGAGCCAAGGTACCACTTGCCCTCGCGAAACCAAACCTGCCAGGAACAACTCCAGAAGCCAAGACCACAACTCCCAAGCGACTCTACACTGCTGCAACTATGATAGTATGGCACAACAGCATGAGGATCTTCACAAGTCCAGCTTAGATTCACACAAGGTGCACACAGACAACCTGCATGCATCTCTAGGGGCCAAGCATCAAAACAAAACAAAAAAACACAGCAATATCCACACGGCAGTAGGTCATACCATCACTACCAGCCGAGGCAGCCGGAGCAAAGTTATGTTTATGCCCAGGACAGGCCACAGCCACCAGAATTTTCATGTGTAACATTAAGCTCCAAATACGCCATACAAAGTGGTTCCCTTGCAAGACTGGCAGACAGACAACAGAACAGGGACTTAAACCCTACTTCGCAATACGAAAACTCCCTCAAAAGAGGATCTGGCCTGACCCCACCCCAGTGGCCAAACATCTCTGGGTGACTTGGAGAACCTGCATGCTGCTAACTTTACTGCATACAGAACCTGAACTGTCACCTGAAGAAGGGGAAAGAAAAACGGGAACGCCACATCAAACTTCAGGTCAGCAATGCTTCATACAGCTGTGAGTGTCACGTGTCGCTGCTGTTTGTGATAATTATGTGGGACGTCTACCGTCATCATCTAACGGTGAGTACGATGAAACGTTTAGTATTCATTTTGCAGGCATTTAAATACATAGCGTTATTATGTGAATATATTTAGTTCCATGTATGCGTGTGTGTTGGCAGCAGGCAGACACTTGCATACACACACATGCATGCATACACAGACCCTCTCTCTCTCTCTCTCTCTCTCTCTCTCTCTCTCTCTCTCTCTCTCTCTCTCTCTCTCTCTCTCTCTCTCCTTCCCTGTCTGTCTGTCACCGTCTGTGTCTGTCTCTCTCTCTCTCTCACTCTCTCTCTCTCTCTCTCTCTCTCTCTCTCTCTCTCTCTCTCTCTCTCTCTTCTCTCTCTCTCTCTCTCTCTCTCCCGCGAGCGTGGAAGTAGAAATATACATAATTATTTGATAAAATTTAATTTCAAAACGCTTGGTTATTGGATGTCATTTGATGTACAAGAGCCAAATAGCAAGATGGAAAAGTCGCGGAGCTATACTTGACAAAAAATTGAACATATTTATTTACTTATATTTATGTATTTATTTTATTTCGAGGATAATGGAATATAAGTACTCGTGTGCTTTTTCACATCCAGTACCCGTGTGTATGCAGTATTGTAAATTTCGTCATCCGTTCCCACCGGCACACAATGGCGTGCTCTTCCCAAAAGCGGAACGGGTTTTAACGTGTGCGCAAGATGTTCAACGTGCGTTCGCACACGGGGCCTTGGTTTAGTTTCATTCGAAGAACTTACAGAGGCCTAACCCTGTAGAGTAAACTGACAGTCTGGTTTCTTTGCATAGGGCAGTGTTTGAACTGTTGGAATCAAATCACACTGAAAGGATTGTTGGGACCCTGCTGCGTTTCATGGCCTATTACCTCCTTCCGTTCGCTGATAGCTTGGGGGCCGTTGATGTGATGGTAAACACACGGAACAAGCTCGCCCGCCGGCCCTATTTATCACTTGATAGCAACAACTTGGCTGGATACTGTGTGTTGCTGCAGTCATAAACTGATTTGATGACTGTAGTTGTTTGTTTTTTTGCTTAAGAATCATTTTTCGAGCACACGATGATAATTTGATTCAATATCCCGGATGCGTTAGGATATTTGAACTCTGTTGACTGAATCCATCGTGGCAGATGGAGTGACTTGACTTGACTGGCTGCTCGGAGTTGTGGAGCAAAGGATGGAATTATCATAGCGTCATCAGAGTTAATTCATTAAATATTGTTTGGTTTTAGTGATGCTCTCTCTCTCTCTCTCTCTCTCTCTCTCTCTCTCTCTCTCTCTCTCTCTTCTCTCTCTCTCTCTCTCTCTCTCTCTCTCTCTCTCTCTCACATATATACTTTTAGTGTGCCACTCCTGATCTTACAGCCCGAGTTCGAAGACGGGTTCCAGCTACCACGCACACACACACACGCGCGCGTGCGCGCCTACACGCTGTCACAAAGACACACAGGCACACACACACACACACACACAACACACACACACACACACACACACACACATACACACACACACACACACACACACACATACACACCACACACACACACACACACACACAGTCACACCTTTTCTTTGATAAAACAGTCATACATTTATCATACATATGGGTTTTTTCCAGATTCTTCACAAGTTGTCTGTAACCTCCTCACCACAAACGCCATGCTAGGAGACACATGCCTCACTTGATAGGCCCGTGTTGTTAAAGGATAGGGAACGGAGGATTGCAAAATGGATTTTTAAAAAGCTCGAAAGGATTTTGATTCCTTTGGAACTTTCGGCGTGGAAAATTTCATTGTCTAGTACCGAGAATTAGAACTTGTTCAATTTTTTTGTTTTCATAAAACTTTCGCGTCCAAAGTCTTATTTTTCACGCAAACTTATGCGTGCAACTGTTTTTGTTTTCATGAAAACTTCGCATTCAAATTCTTCGTTTTCACAAAAGCTATCGCCTCTAATTTGACGAAAATCTTCGCGTCCAAAGTTTAAGTTTTTACGAAAACTTTTGCGTCGCTTCCACATTTTAGTTTTCACGAAAACTTATGCGTGCAATTTCTTTTTTGTTTTCACGAAAACTTTTGCGTCCAAACCTTAATTTTAACGAAAGCTAACGCGTTCAAATTTTTAGTTTTTACGAAAAGTTTAACATGTTCCGGATATTTGAGCCAAAACCGCGGGTCAACATTTCTCATGAGTGGGTAAACGTGACCTGTCACATCGGAAATCATAAGACCAACGTATTAGTTGCTTTAAAATGATCACTGGTCACCAAAATTCAGATTGCCTCCACGATCCTTGCTATAAAAAATGGACTTAAATCATAGGAAATAAGATAAATTGAACTAAAATACATAAAATGAAATAAGTAAAACTAAATGCTATAAAATAAAATTAGAAATAAAATCACCATAAACTATATTTTTAAAAACTAGATAAAAACAAATATTAAAAAATAAACCAAAAATAAAATAGGAAATAAAAATAGTGAAGTAAAGTTTTTAAAAAGTCCAAAACATAGAATTTTAAAAAAAATGATATAACAAAATAAAACTCAAAATGAAATATAAAAAAACTAAAATAAATGAAATAAAATAGGGAATAAAAATGGCGGGAGATCAAAGGAGAGCAATCTGAATAACAGTGAACAGTGATCTGCGTGTCCGAAAAAAACCCCACCACATACCTCTGAAGACTTAAGACGGTGATCATGAGGAAAAGTGACTCGGTCATACCCACCCACATCAATTTTCAAATCATTTTATGTAGGTTTTTATTCTCAGTCGTTCCCATTCTTAACACTGCACGGGTTCTTACCTGGTGAGTCATGTGAGTTCCTACTTGGTGAATCGTGGGTTCCTACCTGGTGAATTATATGGGTTCCTTCCTGGTGAATCATATGGGTTCCTACCTGGTGAATCGTGGGTTCCTACCTGGTGAATCGTGGGTTCCTACCTGGTGAATCGTGGGTTCCTACCTGGTGAGTCATGTGAATCATCTCTGAATCCTTCCTGAGTGTGGGGCCATCATCTGGGCAGTTGTTCCATCAAGTCCTGGCATGTCAATGGTAAACGGTAAGATGATTATTTTGTTTGCTTCCATTTTTCTATTTCTGACTGAATACTTTTTTTCTCAGTGCTTTTTATTTTCGACTTTGCTGTTCATTTTTCTGTTTCTGTCTGTCCACTGTTGTTGTTGTTTCTTTCCCTGTTTTTCTCCTCCTTTTTCAGATAGAACTCCGAAGTTCAACAGTGATAAAATTTCGAATATGCGACCATCTGCCTAATATGTAGGTAGCCACATTCCTACTCCGGAAATGTCTGAAAACCGCACTCGAGTGTGGGCAGTTCAAAAACAAAGTGAATTTTTGTCATACAATCCTACCAGCATGCAATGGCCTACTTGCCTGAAAAGTGGAGCAGGTGTTAATTTATGCACGTGGCAATCTGCGTGCGTTTGTACACGCTTCACCTGGGTTTTTAATCTCTTTCGAAGAAGTTTCGGGGGTAGTGAAATCGGTACTGTTAACTCGAGGAGAGAGGGGGGAACTACTGGAGGCGCACGCGCGCGCGCACACACACACACGCACACACACACACGCACGCACGCACATACACACACATACAGAGGCACGAGCCCGCTCACTTAAAACACTTTCACTCACACATTCACTCACTCTCGCATGCACTCTGTGTGTCTGTCACACACACACACACACACACACACACACGCACACACACACACCACACACGCACACACACACGCACACACACACGCACACACACACACACACACACACACACACACACACGCGCGCGCGCACGCACGCCCGCCCGCCCGCACGCACGCACGCCCGCCCGCCCGCACGCACGCACGCATGCATGCACACTCGCACGCACGCACGCACACTCTCACTCGCACACACACACTCAACACAGAATTGTCTCCATTTTTTTGTAGTAACGATCATTTGATAGAATTTAAAATTAAAAAAAACCGTAGAAAAACATACCCAAACCCTAATAAAACATTTATTTTGGTACTTCCAGGAGACAAGCCACAAGTACAGTCATCGGAAAGGACACGCCATGCCTCGAAAAAGGTCGACAGTAGTCGACAAAAAAAGGATGAAAGCCAACACGTATATTTTTTGTACAGTCAGCAAGAAGGAAAAGACCAATAGCAGGGAACAAAAACCAGGGAGATCGCAGCAGTGAACAAGAACAACCAAGGAGATCGACAGTCGGCAACAACACTTGACAATCATGCTTGTAGGAACTTGTGAAGGCTTTAAAATTAAGACAAGACCATCGACAGTCAGCATCAACACTTGACAATCATGCTTGTAGGAACTTGTGAAGGCTTTAAAATTAAGACAAGACCATCGACAGTCAGCAACAACACTTGACAATCATGCTTGTAGGAACTTGTGAAGGCTTTAAAATTAAGACAAGACCCTGTTTTCCATTCATTTTAAAAGCAGATCAAAGATTTTATGAAACAGTTTTGCCCAAACACATAATTATAATATGAAAATATTTGCGGGATTTTATCATTTTTACTGTCGATACCACTTACGGGCTGATATACCAGTAGTATGCCATTCCTTGCACTACAGTGAAAAGAAAAGGCACAAATTAGATTTAACTATTTTTCATATAAACCGGTAATTATTTTTGTGAGCTATTACAAATGAGCTTTGTAATTTATAGTGTGTTGCTCTTAATTAGATAGGAGTAAGAGTGCGCGCGCAAGTGAATGTGTGTGTGTGTTGTGTGTGTGTGTGTAGGGCTACATACTGACACAAAGGTTAAACTTTAGCTTTTGTTGATTGGGTGGTCGTAGGAGTGGTAGATTTTAAGGGAAAGAAGATAGATATTTGGGAGGGAAGAGGGGGTAGAGCTCTTTTTCAGTTTTGGAAATAGGTTATGTTGGACTGAAATTGTGTGTGGAGAGAAGATAGATGGTTATTATAGTAATGAAGTATGGGAAGGGGGAGGGGCATTTTAAACAAAATTTTAATGTCTATTTTAAACAAAAAAATATGGAGTGCTCTTTACATGTAGAGTTGAATAATCACTGGAAATAACCAGGTGAGGGGGAGGGAAGATGGGGTTGAACAGTGTGTGTGTGTGTGTAGTGTGTGTGAAAGGGGGTGGAAGTGAAGAGGGGAGATCACAGAGGTATTTAAGGGGAAAGGGCATTTCGCAGAGAGGAGATTAATTGTGCATTTTTGGATAAGTGGGGATAAACAAGGCACTTCCCAAAAGATTTTCACATGATTTATATTTTGTGTATTCCTTAAAAAAATCCCCCCAAATGGGTTATTTTGGGCTTAATCATTTTCTTTAAAAAATGCACATATTTTAAAAAAAAAATTCGAATGGCTGTTACAACTTTGATTGCTAAACTGGAAATTCTGCATTTGGTAATGAACATTCTTGACATACGAATTAAAATTCGTGATTAGTAATGGAAACTCGTGACTGAAATTAGTCTTTATGAAAATTCGTGATTAAAAATAAAACGGCACATTATTGATAACATGAATACTGAGCTCCTTCCTAGTTGATAGGGCAGGTAATTAACGATTTAAATCCAGAATGACTTCATCGTATCTGAAGCTACACACCGTAGTGTCTATGTGCTGCTTGTGTCCACATGCATTCCGACTGGCAGATCTGCCAACTGACTGACAACCCTTTGGCCCTTCTGCTAACTCTTAACCCTAACAGTTTCCCTAACACTAACCCTGGCCCCCCATGTGGACACAACAAGCAAGTGGACAATGTGGTACCTGTACATACTGACACGATGGTTAAACTTTGTTCTTGGGGGTTGGGTGGTGGTAGTGGTAGTAGAATTTTAGGGGAAAAAAAGAAGATAGGAATGAGGGTGATGGCGGGAATGGGAGAGGCGGGGGAGGGGTAGGAATTTTGAGGTTTGGGGAATGAATAGTTATGATGAGTGTGTGGATAGGAGGTAGACCATTATTTTTGTATTGGTCTTTTTTTTTTGCTTTGTTCTTTAGGTCTTTTTTGTTTGGTTGGTGATGGTAGTTTTTCTTTGGGGGGGTTGTTGTGTTTTTTTTGGTGGGAGGGGGAATTTTAGACCAAATATATTTATCAAAAGGTTAAAAAAACGATATTCATTTAAAAACAAAAATAGGGTTTCTGTTTCATGAATGTAGATTATCCACTGGAGATAGAGGGTAGGGAAGGGAAGAGGAAGTGCTGGGGTGGTGAAGATGTATTATAGGAAAGAGGTATTCAAAAGGAAAGAGATTGAAGTCAGTGAGAACGAAGAAAGGGGACTGAGGTGTGTGTGTGTGTGTGTTGTGTGTGTGTGTGTGTGTGTGTGTGTGTGTGTGTGTGTGTGTGTGCAAATTGTGTGTGTGTGCAGATGTGTGTGTGTGCAAATGTGTGTGTGTGCAAATGTGTGTGTGTGCAAATGTGTGTGTGTGGAGAGAGAGAGAGAGAGAGAGAGAGAGAGAGAGAGAGAGAGTTCTGTAGATAACTCTATGGAATAGGATACTTCTAGCACTTAATGACCATAAATATTTAGAAAGCAGCATAAAAGTTCCATACCCACTTGTGTATGTCTGCGAGTGTGTGTGCAACTTTGCTTGGTTATCAGTTTGTTTGGTTTTTTTGGTCAAAAAATGAAGTTTCCAAAATAATTCCCCTCTGATACTGATTCAGATAAAATTGGACATCCTGCCAATACAATATATTTTTTTCAAGGTAATACAATAATAGCTTTATCTATTTTTAATCAAGTTTTATGTATAGGAGCTATATCTTTTGTGGAATTCAGTGAGTTGCATCCCCATTTGATAATGTATGTTTGTCCATTTTGTATCTGAATTGTTTCCCTGTAAGAAAGTATTTAGTGTCATTCTTTTTATTTTACATTTTTAAACAAACAATGCTGAAATTCACAAAGGAACAAAATGTGTGGTTTCATTCCCAAGCAAAACCAGTTCAATATCGGCCTTTTCCCTAAGATTTTTTTTCCAGAACTTTTCGAAATGTACAAATGCGTTTTTTTCACTTAAACGGTAGTTGATTATATTTTTGTATTTTGCAAAAAAAAAAAAAAAATTCTCTTTAATACTTCAGTTTTTGTCAAAAGGCTGTTACTTGCCAGTATCGGAAGTCAGATCTTAAACTGGGACCCCTTTAGTTTGACTCGCTCTTTTATCCTCTGTATAACAATTTCCCAACTGCATAATGTAATGCTCTTTTTTCACATTTTAAAAAGGCTTTGATGTCAAAATCTAATGAACTCTCTAGTGAAGGAATGTTAATGGATGGAGAAGAGGTGGGAGTTAGCACAGGATGAAACATTTGTGTATAATGATACCATCCTACATTACCTACGGTGAAGTTTTTCTTTTCGTCTGCTTAGCTTTTTTTGACGGTTTTATAGAGAAAAACGTATTCTTTAAATCTAAAAAGTAAAATGGAGCAAGTTTTTTCTTTTATTGGGTTATTTTAACAAAAAATATTAATTGTCGGATGGCTTTTCAGTATATTTTCCTTGTACCAGATTTTGTAACGAATTCAATGTTTTCAATTCTGGTTATATTGTTTGAAATGACTATTTTCCAAATTCAGATTGTTTCTGAAAAGGTTTTGAAGTAGTTCTGGTTATCTGTTTGAAAATTCTGATAATTTTTGAAGAGGTCTTGAAATAAGTGTTTTAAGATCTGCTTATATGTTTGAAATGTTGCTTTTGAAGATTTGGATTTTTTTAAAGTCTTGAAATGATTATGTTTTAAGTTCTGGTTATATGTTTGAAATGTTTATTTTGTAAAATCAGTTTTTTAAATGAATTTCTCACAATTATGTACATAGTTTATATAAAATATATAACTGGATATAAGAACAGTAAATCCTTCCACTACATATGTTTTTAAACGAGAAGAAGAAAAAGGAAGACGATTTTTTTTTGCCAATGAAGAGAGGCATGTGAAGCGCCTAAAAAGAAAAAAAAAAAGCAACCAAAACATAAATAAAAAATATGGTGCTCCATGACCTGCATGCAACTGAGGCCCATCCAAAAAAAACTATGCATATACATTATATACACATGTGGGGGGAAGGGGTTAGGGTGGTGCTTATCTCTTTATGGTATTGTTTGAAATGTTTTAAAGTAGGAAAACTTGTATAGCCATGTTTTGGATTTTGTATTACCCCATATCAGTGTTTTTTTTCCCTAAGTATTTTTTAAAGTGTTTTTTTTTTTAATCAAATATCAGTTGTTTAAAGCAAGGCTGCAGGTTTAAGCAGTGCATGCGATTTAAAGTGAGGAGGTGTATAAATTTTAAGATTGATCAAAATGAATATTTTATCTTTTATCTTTTTTGTTTTTTATGCATTTTTTCTTTGGGCGCCACCTTGTCAGAGAAGGATCGTTTAATGTGTGTAGTGATACTTTCAATTTACTGGCTGGAGTAAAGTATCCCCCCCCCCAAATTTTTTAGGGTTTTATGAGGGAATCCTTTTATTAAAATACGAAAGGAATGCGACTTAAGTTTTTATTATTCCTCAGTTGGCTAAACACACACACACACACACACACACACACACACACACACACACACACACACACACACATATATATATATATATATATATATATATATATATATATATATATATATATATATATATATATATTATGAGAAACAATCTTTGATAATACTGTTCTGACTTTTTACCCCTATCTTGTACCTTGTAAAAAAACAACTTTAAAGTTAAAAAAAAATACATCTACATAAATCATATTTAAAATGTTTGTTCTGTAATTATGTTAATTTCCTTTTGAATAAACTAGTTTGCTTTTTGGGGGTACACGCTTTTAAGTGAATACATTTACATTATTCAGTGGTGATGCATTCAAACATATCTGTACAGTTGGGAAAAAAAGGTTTCTATGTTTTTCACTTTTAAGTATATTGACCAAAAAAGGGGAAA
>CM060322.1:62708700-62713700 GCA_030674155.1 Stramonita haemastoma
TGCACTATACAATCTGCAACAAAACCTGCTAAAAAGATAATAACAACAAACTTTTGTACATGTTTCGCTGAAAGTTTTTACACTGAAAAGACAACAACCCCAAAGGGCAAAACCGTTTGAAAACTTCAAGAGAACTTAAATTAATATTTTGCGACATGAGGATTCTTTGAAGAATCGTCCCCCCCCTACCTCCCCCCCCCCCCCCCCGGTTCTTTCCAAGACAAGAGTAAAATTACTTTTTTAAAAGAAAGTCAGCATTGGGGTTATATTACAGAAATCAATATTCGCTACATTCAAAAACAGACGACCTTGAAAGAAGCTTTGCTTTTCTCTTTTTTTGTAATCTCTGTCTACCAGTAGATGGGTTGTCTAGTGTAACGCGCTTGCCTAGAAAGCGAAAAGTCCAGGTCGAAGTTGGCGGTGGTTTCGAATCCCGTTTGGGCCCCAAAATTTTTCCCCCATCCATTAGACCATGAATGGTGGTCTCGGTGCTAGTGTTTCGGATTAGACGATAAACCGAGATCCCGTGTGTTACACATTATTATTTAGCGCACGTAAAAGAATCCACGGCAACACAAGGGTTGTCCCTGGCAAATTCTGTCGAAAAAGCCACTCTTATAGGAAACAAACACAGTTGGAGACAGGAAAAAGGTTTTAAAAATGGGTGGCGACTTGACCTAAATTAACTTGATTTACACTTGCCCTGACTTGACTCAGACGTAATTGACTTGACCTGACTTGACATAGACTTGACCTGACTTGACTTGACTAAGAATTGACCCGACTCGACTATACTTTGACTTAAATTTGATTTTCAGCTTGACTCAACTTGTCCTGACTTGACTTAAACTTGACCTGACTTGACTTAAACTTGACCTGACTTGACTTAAACTTGACCGGGACATGATTTAAACTTGACCTATTTGACTTAAACTTGACCTGACCTGACTTGAATTAGACAACCTGAGTTGACCCGATTTGACTTAGGCCTTGACTGGACCTGATTTGACTTAGAACGACCTGAACTGACCTAAACTTGACTTAAACTAAATTTCAGCTTGAATCAACTTTGACCTGACTTGACTTAAACTTGACTTAACACTGATCTACCTGGAAAAGAAATAATAAAGAAAAAAAAAGTAAAAGAACCCACGGCAACAAGGAGGTTGACCTTGGCAAAATTCTGTAGAAAAAAAAGCCACTCTGATAGGGAAACAAATACAGTCGCAATGCAGGAAAAAGACCCCCCCAAAAATGGTAGGCACTGCACTTGTGGCGACACACTCTCCTTAGGCAGAGAAGCAGCCCGACTTCACGCAGAGAAATCTACTGTGACATAAAGAGGTACATAATACAACATACCTGGATCTGGTAAGGGAGAAGGCTTGAGGCCGGTCAAGGTGTACTCCACGTAGCGAGCCGTGGAGCGCCACTCCAGCCCCTTGGCGCCCGTGGCGTGTGCTGCCAGTACAGGATGCGGTACAGGGGGATGTTGCCGTGAGGAGGCTCGGGCCTCAGCCAGGACACCGTCACTGTCCTGCTGGTGATCCTTACAGACTTAGGCTGGTAGGTGCCGGGGTACTGGGAGACAAGAAGAGAGGAGGGGGGTGGAGACGATGTTATTAGTGTTGTTGAAAGGATACTGTGAAATTAGGGTTGAATGTATTTCTTTTAACAAACAAATGGGGACCGATATTGCCAGGGGTGACTGGAAACAAGATAGGATGCAGTGAAACACTATCATTATTCATGAAATGATACTCTCATTATTTTGGAATGTATTTCATAAATATGGGGAACAATATTGCCTGCGGGGTGGGGGTGGGTGGGGGGGGACTGGGAACAAGAGAGGATGGGGTACAACAATATTATTATTATTATATTTTTGAAATGATACTCTGAAATTATCGTTGAATGTATTCCTTTAATATGGAGAACAATATTATTGACATGACACTGAAATTGTCTTCGAATGTATTCCTCTTGTGAACCTCGGAGCTCTACCCGAGAAGCGGAAAGAAAATGAAGCATGAAGAAGATACACTTAAAAAAAGAAAAACAACAAACAAACAAACCTTGGAGTATGATAAAAAAAAATACACTTCAAACTTAGCCTCGATGTGAATACACTTCAAACTTAGTTTTGATGAAGAATATAATTAAAAACCGAGGGAATAAAGATAAACTTAGAAAATAAGTAAAGTGGATATTGACTCAAGACAAAGGTATGATTAAGATAGATACTCTTCACAGCCATGATCTGATGATGATAATTTTATATTTGAAATTTCAGTTTAATGAAGATAATTATACTTCACGCTGAGAGAGAAAGTATTCATGGATTTCAGACTGAGATTTGATAAAGATTCACTTCAGCGAAGTATGGGAAAGATACACTTCACATTGACATATCATATATTTTTTTATTGATTGATTGATTGATTGATTCATGTATTTATCTATTTACAGGGAACCGGATAGCTCCGTGTCAGAGCGCTCGCTCCCCCCCAGCTAAGGTTAAGTAGCATCGTGTGTGGTTACCAAGTGAATGGGTCCCCCAGTTCACCCAGCTGTAAATGGGTACCTGCCTCTTTGGGCCAGGAATGTAAAGCAGCGAGGAAGAGGAGATGGGCGCCGCCCTCAATATGCTGGCCCTAGAGAAGCTCAGGTCTCTGATGCCTCGCTCCCCTACGAACACATAGGTACCCATTTACAGCTGAGCGAATTGGGAGGACTGTACTGAAGCCAAAGTGCGCTAGTGTCACCATCCAGCTGGTAACCACGCTCGATGCTGCTTAACTTTGACTCGGGGAAGCGAGTGCTCTGACCACTGAGCTACCCTGCCCCCACACATGTTTAGATAGGTAATACTGGAAAAATGTTTTGATATCCGTCTACTTGCTCACATGAATATGAACTAACGATCTTTTCCATAAAAAAATTAAAGAAGCGAACAAAGATAACGTAAAAGTGGATAAAAATGTACTTCATGCTAAAACAGAAAGATAAAACTGCACCAAATTGGAAACACACACATAAAACTCACTTCTAGTTAAGTCAGAGGAAAGTGTGTTTAAAACAGAACAAAAACAAAATTAGTCTTGCCACAAGGCGAGAGCGACGCAATGACACAAGGTGTAAAAAAAATCATAAAATCATGTATTTCTGCGTGAAACATTACACGCTGCATGACAAACGTTTAGCGAAAAAATGACTTGTCTAAAGATATACAAAAAAAAGATTTCAGGGATATATGACACCTCACACATGCTGAAACAAATTGCTGAACACTTAATTGAAGATGTAAAAATAATGACAATATTAACAAATCCTACATGATAATCACCTAAAAATATAAAGGCGTACACAGCATCTGATCGACTGAATTAACTGAACTAAAAGATAGTATTTTAAATAAACGTTCCAACTGAATTTTTCAGCTGAATACTATGGTCAGCCATCGCATACTCATCAGTGTCTTACCGAAAAAGCATATAGACATATATAATTATCATAGTCAGGTACCTTCACAAATCTAGTGCCATGTTTTTTTACCCCTCTTGGTGTATTTCACTTACATATTTATTTTCATACAAAATGAAAATGTATAAAATGTTTACATCTAAAAACGTATGCAACACTGGCGTCTTTGAGATGTTTTGTAAAAGTTTCATTCTACATTTTGTCAAAGACGGTTAATGTTAGATGAACAAAATATCAAAGCATTAGGAAAATAACCAAAATCATAAATCTGATATACGTAACAAAATTATGTCTGAACATATTCAAATGGACAAGTTTCAAGAAAATGCGTCATAACAGCAAAGAAGGCTTAATAAGGAAAAAAGATAACAAGCTCAATTCCAAACCAAATCAAACGTGACTGCAGCCAACTGATCGTCCAAGAAAACAATGGCAGGGCAAGTCAGAGCAAAGTAAACAGAATTCAAAACAAGATCAGGGCAAAGCCAAAGTCATTGAAACCAATATTAATTTTTTGCAAGAGGAAAATTGAGATGGATAGCATATCATTCATTCAGAAAGAAGTGTTATAAATTCACAAAACTATATCAAAGTAGATACATTTCTGGTATATATTTTTGTTGAGAAGAAAACTATTATCTTCCAAAGACAAAAGTTCAAAGCAATTCTCTTTTCACTAAATTTTTACCGTCATCATTGCTTATACATTATCTATTTTGCCATGGTTTCCCTGGCAGTTTCAAAGCCAACATTCTACAAACCAAAAAAATAAATAACCCTGTTGTGCTGCGTCAACACATGTGCCCACTATAATTTAAGAAATTAACATTTATTACATCATACAAGACTAATGACTGAATAATCATGTTTGAATAAATCTAGAATTTAATCATCTCTAGACCCGTCAAACTTCATCATGTTTCAAGGAATATATCCTGTCATTCTTTCTGAGCAAATCTTATACAGAAAACAGAGAAGTGTCTTCTTATTTCAGATCACAAAAAGAGGACTATAATTCTGCAGATTCCACAATGACATTTTAAACAGTCCCCAGATGATCCCATCATTAACTCTTACAGATTTCTTCTGGAAGACTAAACCACGATGCCGAAACTCATTGCACACTTTCTGTCAGCTGTACCAGTTCTCTCTTTAGACAGAAGGAAAAGAGTCAGTGGGAAAAGCATCTGGGGAACGCCCCATGCAAAAGCCAAACCAGGACACTCCGTTCCCAAGCGGTTCTGGAAAGGTGGCACCAATCAGAAAGCCGAAACCATGTCATGTGCTTTGACGTCACATTCAAACTTAAAATGGCGGCCCTTTCCTATAAATCTTTAGAACTGAAGTAATTGTTCTTCCTAAATGAAAAAAAGGTATCAATGATCCTCTATTGCTTGGTAACTGCATAATTATAATGTTGGATTTGTTTTGCAAAATATAGCACTATAGAAATTCCATGTATTTGAAACGTTAGTATGATTTCTAAAGTGACAACGAACTCTCTTGTCACCACATCT
>CM060322.1:62718700-62723700 GCA_030674155.1 Stramonita haemastoma
ATTCTCATAAGAAACAGGATGATTTGTTTAAGTATGTAGTATTAGTTCCAAAAGTGATGTGAAATCATTATAAAAGATAAGGAATGAATTAGTACACAAACGAGTAGCAAACAAACAAATAAACAAATAACAAACAAACAAACAAGCAAACCTACCCGTTTTCTGTATGAAATGAAGGCATAACCTTCAGTTCAAACAATTAACATCAAAGGACATGATACTAAAAAAACAGATTTAATAGTGGTTAGACACACACGCTCCCACGCGCACGAACACACACACACACACACACACACAACACACACACACACACACACACACACACACACACACACACACACACACCAAAACAACCAACAAAACAATTCCCCACCACCACCACATCCACCACCCCTAATCCAATTTACTCCATAAACTAATTTCAGCCAATCCAGTTGCCGGTGAAACTGACAATCAAGATGGCCTCTTCACACAAACATGGCCAGACCAAAGACGTGGCCATTTCTCCATGGCCATGGCAGTATTTAACCTCCGCTTGTTTGAACAGACATCGGCAAATTGAATTTGCTTTTCTTCTCCCCAAAACCTTGACAGATTTTGAAAACGGAGCTTGAACTCTTTTGTAGTTGATATCTTTCTAGTTCGCATTGTGCTTGTCAAATTGTTTTCTTTGTTTTCAAAAATTCAACTAGTTTTCTGTAGCAATAGATACTGGTTGTATTTCTGCTTTGATACTGGTTATGATGACAGAGGGTGAAGGACTGTGAGGAGTGGAGGAAGCTGGTTGCAAAAGCTTCAGTGATGCCTCCACGGTCCACGGGACTACGGGACAGGTGAAAGTGAAGGTGATTATAACAGAGGGGACTGGAAATAGCTCAGTGGTCAAAGCACTCGCTTTCCCCAAGCTAAGGTTAAGCAGGATCGAGCGTGGTTACCAGTTGGATGGGTGACCGTTTGCTCGCCTTGGCTTCAGTGAAGTCCCCCCAGTTCACCCAGCTGTAAATGGGTTCCTGCCCTCTTTAGGATCAGGGAAGGTGAAGCAGCGAGGGAGAGGAGATGGGTACCGCCATCAATATGCTGGATTCTTGAGAAAGCCCAGGTTTCCGATGCCTCGCTCCCCTACGACCACTTCAGTTATAGGACACCTTTACCTTTATGATGACAAATGAAGGATCAATAAAATATTGACAAAGAATAACAGTACAGCATTTTCAGGATTTGCTTCATATGATGCAACAACACCCATGGTTTGTGCAAATCCCCAACTGCCTTGCAATGCACATGCATTTAGATTTCCAGAATTCCTTCTTCGTGCTTTATAGGGTTTGAAAGTTTCATTAAAATTGGTTTATAATCTGACCAGCGCAATATGTCCCGAAATACATGATTTAGCTTGTGCAGGTGAGAATGGTATTTCTTAACCAAGAGAAAAAACACCTCTGCGTGATTATGCGAAACTAGTTTGAGAGTGATATGAAATAGATAGACATTTTAAATTGCAGACAGACAGACAGACAGACAGACAGACAGACAGAGCAGATAGACAGATAAAAGATAGATGGATAGATAGAAGGATAGATAGATAGATAGATAGATAGATAGATAGATAGATAGATAGATAGATATAGATAGATAGATAGATAGAAGATAGATAGATAGATAGATGATGATGAGATGATGAGATGATGATGATGAGCATGGAGGATGAGATATGATAGATAGATAGATAGATAGATAGATAGATAGATAGATAGATAGATAGATAGATAGATAGATAGATAGATAGATAGATAGATAGATAGATAGATAGATAGATAGATAGATAGATAGATAGATAGATTACATATTCTGATGAAAAATCCCCAAGTATTTTAAACCAGCATTGTCTAAATGAAGAATGATACTATTTTTCGAGATGAGTGAGATTTCTTTAGAAAAAATAAAAAAACAACCGATAACGTTGCGTGGTGACACGGTACTAGTTTTCCAGAATGGTATTAACTAGAGTCATTAATGAATAAAAATAGGTGAGGGAATGGATGAATAGCACATCACGATCCATTTAAAATGAGGACACCACCTAAAGGTCAAATTAAATTTATATTGATAAAAATACTAAACATTTTTTTAATGAGAAGAAGAAGAATCCTATCAATGATACTAGTAATAATGCTAATAATAATGCTAATAATAATGCTGATAAGAATGCTAATAATAATGCTCCATATAATGATGCTAATATTAATGATAATAATGACGATGCTAATAAAAACGATGCTAATAATGATATTGCTAGTGGTAATGCTAATAAGATTATTGCTAGTGATAATGCTATTAATGCTAATAATGATGCTAATATTGCTATAATAATAATAATAAAACTTATCATCATTATCAATATCAGCTTTGTTTTTATTAGCATAATCATGATTATCTAAATACAGTTTTAATACAAAAAACCGAATGTATATTCAAAGGATACCATAAAACAAAAGCATTGTAGCGATAACGAAGAAAAAATCACAGATCACATTTAAAAAATTGCTCTTTAAACTCATTTCAGCAGGTATGGTCAGCCACTGTGACAGACAACCACAATGGCTTTTCTCTTCCCACAAATATCACAAGTTCAAGGACGCTCCAATCTGGAGGCAAACATGGCAGTGTCTAATCTTGCTTGACTCAGCAAGACATTGCCAAATTGATTATCTTCTTCTTATTTTATTTGCTTCCAAATTCTCCTTAAGATATTTAAGGTTGGGATGGGGGCGTGAAATGGTTTATATCTGGTATACCCTACCTGTTAGTAGCGTCAAAGCTGAAAATGTTTGTTTGCAAAAAATTGACTAAAGTGATGCTGATGTAATGCATAAGGTTAGTGCCTGGACATTTTCTGCATTCACTGAACCGTCACACACACACACACACACACACACACACACACACACACACACACACACACACACACACACACACACAGGACACGCACACACACACACACACCTCTACTCTCTGTGTGAAAGTTTAGAACCACTGAAATGAGATTGATCATTTTTCGATAACACTAACATTCAGATATTCTTCCAAGCATACACGATCTTCTTCGCCAGACAATCGTCATTGTGCTTGACCCGGGAATCAAGCGATCAGAGAAGCAACACAGAAACGTCTTTTCTATCATTTCTGTGAATTTTTTTTTGATAGAAAAACTGAATTCAATTGTAACTTCTGTCCATTTTCAGAGGAAGGTGATGTTGTTGTTGCAATTTTTTCTTCACTTTTCCTTGATTATTGCTAAATATTCGTTTCCATATTATTTGTAGTTGCTGTGAAAGTATGCATTGTTTGTTTTTTTCATGAATATTCATTTTGCTTAATAAGTGTTTTGCGTTAAACTTAGCAAACTTTACTGCAGTTAACAGGTAGTCAAATGTAATGAAGTTGATCGTAACTCTAGGGAAAATAGAATAACAACATTGTTTAGCTTGGAATACTAATATTTTTTAATGAGTTTTATTAAACATACATCGATCGTTAAAATGAGTACAAAAGTGTTACAACAAAATCTAGGTTTATGTACTTATAAGCAATCAAATTTCTCAACTTTCTCTCCTTAATGAAAAAGCTAAGACGCTTTCCAAATGAACTGTTTTCTTTCAGAATCAAAAAAGGAACAGGATGGCTCAGTGGTCAGAGCACTCGCTCTTCCCAAGGTTAGTCAGCAAGGAGCGTGGATACTTCTTGGATGGGTGACCATTTGCGCGCCTTGGCTTTAGCACAGTCCCCCAGTTCACCCAGGTGTAAAGGATACCTGCCCTCTTTAGGGTCAGGGAAGGTAAAGCAGCGAGGGAGAGGAGATGGGCGCCGCCCTCAATATGCTGTCTTTTGGAGAAGCTGAGGTTTCTGACATCTCGCTCCCCAACGACCGCACAAATTATAGGAACAAATTCAAAATTTTATTTGAAGAACCCCCCCTCCCCCCCCCCCCCCCAAGGGGTACATGAAATTTGACAAATATGCAGATATGGGCGTGGAGCGTGATCATTTCATCAGTGCAGGACATGTTATCCCAAAGTACAGTATTCTGCTATTGCCCTAAAGACAATGACCCCAGCCCCGACAGGACTGGCCCCTGTGGTGGGCGGGGCTCTAAACAACACGATTGGCTTGAAGACATGATGTCATGGCGGTTCTGACGGGGCTGCTGAACAGTTACTGAACACTTTCATTCATCTCTCAGCCCTCTTGTCTCTGTTCTCAATTGTCAACCCCATCAATACATCAGCAGATTTCAGTCCTGATATTAAAAATACTCCAACACGAAATGAGTCGCTTAGCACATATTCCACTTTTCCGCTAGGAGCCATTAAAGGCAGGTGGGGGTAAGGTTCACGATTTTGTGATTTTGATTGATTACAAAACTATAGCACTTATTCTACTTTGTAGTGAAATATCAAGGCATAATTCTGTTTCCATTTGTCTTTAAACATGCTTTGAAAATACCAAAGCCCTCATTCTGACCACCTATTACGATGCAAAACTTGTCCATTTCTCATTTTGTAATTTCCTGCAGTTTATCATTTCAATTTGTAATAACTTTTGATAGAATTGTTCGATTTTCAATCTGTTTTTTGTATTGTATTGCTATTTCATTGCGTATTAACAACATGTTAATAACTAAAAATGTACCTCTGGTGCAATGCGACTCCTTATGTGGTGGAGCGTCACAATTTTTTTCTCAGGCAACGTCAGCCAAAGTGCATCTTGTACCTTCAAAGGTATATGCTGTGGGGGACAGGATAGCCTGGTGGTCAGAGTGATGCGCTCGTGATCTGTTAGCCCGGGTTCGAATCTCGTTCAAAGGATTTTTCCTCTGGAATTAATATCAGTGCCGACTCCACTTCCCCAAAAGTCTTTCGAATGAGACATTAAACCAGTGTCTCGTATGCGAAATCACGCAGAATATCTTGCACACATATAAAAACCCGTTCCGCTTTTCG
>CM060322.1:62731200-62733700 GCA_030674155.1 Stramonita haemastoma
CAAAAATGGAAATCGATAGCTTTGGCTTTTGTTGTTTTCTGAGAAAAGATATTATCCTTTCACATGCTTGTCATTATGTTTTCTGTCTTTATTGGGATTAAAGACAATACAAATAGTAAAATACGATGCTCTTAACAGACAATTTTGAATGTCACTCTATAAAGATTTTTTTTTTTTTGAGGGGGGGCAAACTGCTTTTTGAGTTTCTCTTCACAGAACTGTATATAATCTCTCCTGTCCTGAAAACCCAGCTGTTCAAGTTTTAGATTGAAGTTAAGTTACTATATATATATATATATATATATATATATAATATATATATATATATATATATATATATATATATATATATATGGTATTATAATTACATTATATTATATTATATTATATTATATTATATTATATTATATTATATTATATTATATCATATCATATCATATCATATCATATCATATCATATCATATCATATTATATTATATTATATTATATTATATTATATTATATTATATTATATTATATTATATTATATTATATTATATTATATTATATTATATTATATTATATTATATTATATTATATTATATATATTTTAATGGGCTGTTGAATGCTTCAACATTCATCATTGTTTCAATCATTCATTTCTTCATTCCTTTATCCCTCCATCCCTACCTCCCTCACTTCTTTCCGTCCGTAATTCCTTCTTTCCCTCATTCATTCATTCATTCATTCATTCATTCTAGGTAATTAATTTAGTAGGTAAGTAAGTTTCTATAATTATCACAGTCGTTTCACTTCCCTTCGTCTTGATTTCTTATGTAAATCTTTCTAAATATTAACTTCTTCGTGGTTTTACAAGAAGAGAAAAGTAATGTATTTCCATTTTTTTCATACGAAATCATGTACTTCCATCAATTATTCAAATAAATATTTACAAACACTTATCTCTCCGGCATAAGCTATTCACAACTGTTTTTTTTTCCTTAAATTTACACTTTGTAGTTAAACTTTCTATTCTTTGTTGCTGACGAAGCCATACAAAAACAATAGCATTTTTTTATGTACAAGGATAGCAATAAGAAGTCTACAATAACAAGACTGCCCTATCCGCTAACATCTTATGCATCATCATCATCATCATCTCAAGATCGAAGACAAAATTGGATTTGCCGATATCTGCTTTGACAAATAAAAAAGGATGTTTGGCATATCTGTCACAATGTGCAGTAGCATCATCTGGCGTCTCTATTTTTGGTGGAAAGTGTCTTTATGCTTTGTTTCTTGCAGAAGTTTGCGATATTGACCGCGTCTCATTTTTCAGGAACGAACTGAATGTGTTTTGGGTTATCATCGGTAATACGATTAGGAATATGATTCGGATTCTGTCAATGACCTGGTACATGGTGTATGTTTTGTCTGTTTATCTTTTTAGCTTTTGTGAGGTTTGTGCTGGTCACTTGTTGGTTTCTTTCTTTTATTGGATTATTTTTTTCGGTTGTCGCAAGGCTGGTATTCGCATATGAAATTATACCAGAACAGGTCATTTAGAGAAAGTCGTCTTCTGCATGTATGAATACAACCTCTTGAGTTTATTGACTGATGATGCGGAAAGAATCTTTGAGTGGGTGTTTGGTAGGCTGGCTGATAAGTAGGTTGGTTAGGTGGTGGGTTTATTGTCTACTTGGTTGATTGATTGATTGCTTTGATTCACGACAAGCCAAATTCTTTGAATTCTTTACGTCTTTGTCCTGACATGTCTGGCTGACTGGTTTGTTTCTCCACCTGCGTCTTTGTTTAGCCTGTCAGCCTATTTCATACATTCTCCCCCCCCCCCCTTTCTCTCTCTCTCTCTCTCTCTCTCTCTCTCTCTCTCTCTCTCTCTCTCTCTCTCTCTCTCTCTCTCTTCTCTCTCTCTTCTCTCTCTCTCTCTCTCTCTCTCTCTCTCTCTCTCTCTCTCTCTCTCTCTCTCTCTCTCTCTCTCTCTCTCTCTCTCTCTTCTCTCTCTCTCTCTCTCTCTCTCTCTCTCTCTCTCTCTCTCTCTCCTCTCTCTCTCTCTCCTTGTTGTTGTTGTTGCCGTTGTTGTTGTTGTTGTTGTTGTTGTTCTTGTTGTTGTTCTTCTTCTTCTTCGTCGTCGTCGTCGTCGTCGTCGTCGTCGTCGTCGTCTTCTTCTTCTTCTTCTTCTTCTTCTTCTTCTTCTTCTTCTTCCCTCTTCTTTGTATTCTTCGTCTTCTTCTTTGCATTCTTCGTCTTCTTCTTCTTCTTCTTCTTCTTCTTCTTCTTCTTCTTCTTCTTCTTCTTCTTCGCATTCTTCTTCTTCGCATTCTTCTTCTTCGCATTCTTCTTCTTCTTGGCATTCTTCTCCTTCGCACTCCTCCTCTTCTTCAAATGTCTACAATAAAGAGCATAAAGTACAGCCACCACAAAAAAGGATAAATATCTACAAACATACATTCATACATACACACATACATACATACATACATACATACATACATACATACA
>CM060322.1:62748700-62758137 GCA_030674155.1 Stramonita haemastoma
GCAACAAAAAATACAGCAATATCCACACGGCAGTAGTAGGTCATACCATCACTGCCAGCCGAGGCAGCCGGAGCAAAGTTATGTTTATGCCCAGGACAGGCCACAGCCAGCTGAATTTCCATTTGTAACATTAAACTCCAAATAAGCCATACAGAGTAGTTCCCTTGCAAGACTGGCAGACAACACAACAGGGTCTTAAGCCCTACTCACAATACGAAAACTCCCTCAGAGGATCTGGCCTGACCCCACCCCAGTGGCCAAGCAGCTCTACGGTGCCTTGGAGAGAACCTGCATGCAGTATGCTGCTACCTTCACTGCGTACAGAAACTGAACTGTCACCTGAAGAAGGGGAAAGAACGTGAACGCCACATCAGCCAAACTTCAGATCAGCAAGCTCCATGCAGCTGTGAGTGTCAGTGTCGCTGCTGTGTTTGTGATAATTATGCGGGGCGTCTACCGTCGTCATGTAATGGTGAGTACGATGAAACATTTAGTAATCATTTTGCAGACATTTAGATACATAGCGTCATTATGTGAAGATATTTAGTTCCAAGTATGCGTGTATGTTGGCAGCAGGCAGATACTTGCATATACACATGCATACACAGACCCTCGCTGTCTGTCTGTCTGTCTGTCTGTCTGTCTGTCTCTCTCTCTCTCTCTCTCTCTCTCTCTCTCTCTCTCTCTCTCTCTATCTCGCGCGCGCGCGCGCGCGCTCTCTCTCTATCTCCTGCCCTCTGTCTCTCTGTCTCTGTCTCTGTCTCTCTCTCTCTCTCTCTCTCTCTCTCTCTCTCTCTCTCTCTCTCTCTCTCTCTCTCTCTCTCTCTCTCTCTTGTCTTTCGCTCTCCCTACCTCCCTCTCTTTGTCTCTGTCTCTGTCTCTCTCAGAACATCTTGCGCACACGTTAAATCCTGTTCCGCTTTTCGTAAGAGTAGGCCATCGTGTGCCGGTGGGAACATATATTTACAACTGCATACACACGGGGACCAGATGAAAAAAACCCAAATGATTGCTTATTCTGTTATCCTCGATATAAAAGAATAAATAAATAAATCTCTTGATAAAATTTAATACAAAACGCTTGGCTATTGTATGCCTTTTGATGTACAAGAGCGAAATAGCAAGATGGAAAAGTCGCGGAGCCATACTTGACAAAAATTTGAACATATTTATTTACTTATATTTATGTATTTATTTTATTTCGAGGATAACGGAATATAAGTACTCGTGTGCTTTTTCACATCCAGTACCCGTGTGTATGCAGTATTGTAAATTTCGTCATCCCTTCCCACCGGCACACAATGGCGTGCACTTCCCAAAAGCGGAACGGGTTTTAAAGTGTGCGCAAGATGTTCAACGTGCGTTCGCACACGGGGCGTCGGTTTATAGTCATTCGAAGAATTTAACAGAGGCCTAACCCTGTAGAGTAAACTGACAGTCTGGTTTCTTTGCATAGGGCAGTGTTTGAACTGTTGGAATCAAATCACACTGAAAGGATTGTTGGGACCATGCTGCGTTTCATGGCCTATTACCTCCTTCCGTTCGCTGATAGCTTGGGGGACGTTGATGTGATGGTAAACACACGGAACAAGCTCGCCCGCCCGCCCTATTTATCACTTGATAGCAACAACTTGGCTGGATACTGCGTGTTGCTGCAGTCATAAACTGATTTGATGACTGTTGTAGTTTGTTTTTTTTCGCTTACGAATCATTTTTCGAGCACACGATGATAATTTGATTCAATATCCCGGATGCGTTAGGATATTTGAACTCTGTTGACTGAATCCATCGTGGCGGATGGAGTGACTTGACTCACTGGCTGCTCGGAGTTGTGGAGCAAAAGATGGAATTATCATAGCGTCATCAGAGTTGATTCATTAAATATTGTTTGGTTTTAGTGATGCGCTCTCTCTCTCTCTCTCTCTCTCTCTCTCTCTCTCTCTCTCTCTCTCTCTCTCTCTCTCTCTCTCTCTCTCTCTCTCTCTCTCTCTCTCTTCTCTCTCTCTCATATACTTTTAGTGTGCCACTCCTGATCTTACAGCCCGAGTTCGAAGACGGGTTCCAGCTACCACGCACACACGTGCGCGCGTGCGCGCCTACACGCTGTCACAAAGACACACAGGCACACACACACACACACACACACACACACACACACACACACACACACACACACACACACACACACACACACACACACACACACACGCGCGCGCGCACACACACACGCACACACACACGCACACACACAGTCACACCTTTTCTTTGATAAAACAGTCATACATTTATCAAACATATGGGTTTTTTCCAGATTCTTCACAAGTTGTCTGTAACCTCCTCACCACAAACGCCATGCTAGGAGACACATGCCTCACTTGATAGGCCCGTGTTGTTAAAGGATAGGGAACGGAGGATTGCAAAATGGATTTTTAAAAAGCTCGAAAGGATTTTGGTTCCTTTGGAATCTTCGGCGTGGAAAATTTCATTGTCTAGTACCGAGAATTAGAACTTGTTCAATTTTTTTGTTTTCATAAAACTTTCGCGTCCAAAGTCTTATTTTTCACGCAAACTTATGCGTGCAACTTTCAAAGTTTTCATGAAAACTTTGCATTCAAATTCTTCGTTTTCACAAAAGCTATCGCCTCTAATTTGACGAAAATCTTCGCGTCCAAAGTTTAAGTTTTTACGAAAACTTTTGCGTCGCTTCCACATTTTAGTTTTCACGAAAATTTATGAGTGCAATTTTTTTGTTTCACGAAAACTTTCGCGTCCAAACTCTTAATTTTAACGAAAGCTTTCGCGTTCAAATTTTTAGTTTTTACGAAAAGTTTAACATGCTTCTAGTACCTGGATATTTGAGCCAGACCGCGGGGCAAAATTTCTCATGAGTAGGTAAACGTGACCTGTCACATCGGAAATCATAAGACCAACGTATTAGTTGCTTTAAAATGATCACTGGTCACCAACCTTCAGATTGCCTCCACGATCCTTGCTTTAAAAAATAGACTAAAATCATAGGAAATAAGATAAATTGAACTAAAATACATAAAATGAAATAAGTAAAACTAAATGCTATAAAATAAAATTAGAAATAAAATCACCATAAACTATATTTTTAAAAACTAGATAAAAACAAATATTAAAAAATAAACCAAAAATAAAATAGGAAATAAAAAGATAGTGAAGTAAAGTTTTTAAAAAGTCCAAAACATAGAATAAAAAATATATATATAACAAAATAAAAAAATATGATATAACAAAATCAAAATCAAAATGAAATATAAAAAAACTAAAATAAATGAAATAAAATAGGGAATACAAATGGCGGGAGATCAAAGGAGAGCAATCTGAATAACAGTGAACAGTGATCTGCGTGTCCGAAAACCCCCCACCACATACCTCTGAAGACTTGAGACAGTGATCATGAGGAAACGTGACTTGGTCACTCCCACTCGCATGAATTTTCAAATCAGTTTATGTCGGTGTTTTTTCTCAGTCGTTCCCATTCTTAACACTGCACGGGTTCTTACCTGGTGAGTCATGTGAGTTCCTACTTGGCGAATCATGGGTTCCTACCTGGTGAATCGTGGGTTCCTACCTGGTGAATCGTGGGTTCCTACCTGGTGAATCGTGGGTTCCTACCGGGTGAATCATACGGGCTCCTACCTGGTGAATCGTGGGTTCCTACCTGGTGAATCATATGGGTTCCCATCTGGTGAGTCATGTGCATCATCTGTGAATCCTTCCGGAGAGTGGAGCCATTATCTGGGCAGTTGTTCCATCAAGTCTTGGCATGTCAACTGTAAACGGTAAGATATGTTTGCTTCCCTTTTTCTATTTCTGTCCGAATACTTTTCTCAGTGCTTTTTTATTTTCGACTTTGCTGGTCATTTTTCTGTTTATGTCTGTCCGCTGTTTTGTTTTGTTTTGTTTCCTGTTTTCCTCCTCCTTTTTTCAGACAGAACTCCGAATTTTGAGTATGCGACCATCTGCCTAATATGTAGGTAGCCACATTCCTGCTTCGGGGATAATGTCTAAACACGGACTCGAGTGTGGGCAGTTCAAAAACAGTGAATTTTTGTCATACAATCCTACCAGCACGCAATGGCCTACTTGCCTGAAAAGTGGAGCAGGTGTTAATTTGTGCACGAGACAATTTGCGTGCGTTTGTACACGCATCACCTAGGTTTTTAGTCTCTTTCGAAGAAATTTCGGGGGTAGTGAAATTGGTACTGTTAACTCGAGGAGAGAGGGGGGAACTACTGGGCGCGCGCGCGCGCGCACACACACACACACACACACACACACACACACACACACACACACACACACACACACACACACAGGCACGCGCACACACACACACACACACACAGGCACGCGCCCGCTCACTTAAGCACTTTCACTCACACATTCACTCACTCTCGCATGCACTCTGTCTCTCTCTGTCTCTGTCACACACACACACACACACACACAACACACACACATACACGCACACACATACAAACACACGCGCATGCATACACACACTCGCACGCACACACACACACACACACACACACACACACACACACACACACACACACACACACACACACACTCACACACTCACTCACTCACTCACTCACTCGCATACACACAGTATTGTCTCCATTTTCTTGTAGTAACGATCAGTTGATAGAACTAAAAAACCGTAAAAAAAGGTGGAAACACATACTAAAGCCCTAATAAAATGTTTATTTTGGTACTTCCAGGAGACAAGTCACAAGTACAGTCACCGGAAAGGACACGCCATGTCTCGTGGTCGACACTGTAGTCAACAAAAATAAGGATGAAAGCCAACACAAACTTGTACAGTCAGCAAGAAGAAAAAGACCAGCAGCAGAGAACAAAAACCAAGGAGATCGCAGCAGTGAACAAGAACAACCAAGGAGATCGACAGTCAGCAACAACACTTGACAATCATGCTTGTAGGAACTTGTGAAGGCTTTAAAATTAAGACAAGACCCTGCTTTCCATTCCTTTGAAAGGAGATCAAATGATTTAATATAGTTTTGCCCAAACGTTTATTGTTACACATATAATAGGAAAATATTTGCGGGATTTTATCATTTTTACTGTCGATACCACTTACGAGCTGATATACCAGTAGTATGCCATTCCTTGCACTACAGTGAAAAGAAAAGGCACAAATTAGATTTAACTATTTTTCATATAAACCGGTAATTATTTTTGTGAGCTATTACAAATGAGCTTTGTAATTTATAGTGTGTTGCTTTTAATTAGATAGGAGTAAGAGTGCGCACGCGCAAGTGAATGTGTGTGTGTGTGTGTGTGTGTGTGTGTGTGTAGGGCTACATACTGACACAAAGGTTAAACTTCAGCTTTTGTTGATTGGGTGGTCGTAGGAGTGGTAGATTTAAAGGGAAAGAAGATAGATATTTGGGAGGGAAGAGGGGGTAGAGCTCTTTTTTAGTTTTGGAAATAGGTTGTGTTGGACTGAAATTGTGTGTGGAGAGAAGATAGATGGTTATTGTAATGAAGTATGGGAAGGGGGAGGGGCATTTTAAACAAAATTTTAATGTCTATTTAAAACAAAAAAATAGGGAGTGCTCTTTACATGTCGAGTTGAATAGTCACTGGGAATAAGCAGTGAGGGGGAGGGAAGATGGGGTTGAACAGTGTGTGTGTGTGTGTGTTAAAGGGGGTGGAAGTGAAGAGGGGAGATCACAGAGGTAGTTAAGGGGAAAGGGCATTTCGCAGAGAGATTAGATTGTGCATTTTTGGATAAGTGGGGATAGAGAAACGAGGCTCTTCCCAAAAGATTTTCTCACATGATCTATATTTTGTGTAATCCTTAAAAAAAATCCCCCCCAAATGGGTTATTTTGGGCTGAATCCTTTTCTTTAAAAAATGCACATTAAAAAAACAACTTCGAATGGCTGTTACAACTTTGATTGCTAAACTGGAAATTCTGCGTTTGGTAATGAACATTCTTGACATACGAATTAAAATTCGTGAATAGTAATGGAAACTCGTGACAGAAATGAGTCTTTATGAAAATTGGAGATTAAAAATGAAACGGCACATTATTGATAACATGAATACTGAGCTTCTTCCTAGTTGATAGGGCAGGTAATTAACGATTTAAATCCAGAATGACACCATCTATCTAAAGCTACACACCGTAGTGTCTTTGTGCTCTTGTGTCCACATGCATTCAGACTGGCAGACCTGCCAACTGACTGACAACCCTTTGGCCCTTCTACTAACTCTTAACCCTAACCCTAACCCTAACAGTTTCCCTTAATTAACACTAACCCTGGCCCCTCATGTGGACACAACAAGCACGTGGACAGTGTGGTGCCTGTACATACTGACACGATGGTTAAACTTTTGTTCTTGGGGGTTGGGTGGTGGTAGTGGTGTAGAATTTTAGGAAAAAAAGAAGATAGGAATGGGATTGCGGGAATGGGAGGGGGAGGAATTTTAAGGTTTGCGAATGAATAGTTATGATGAGTGTGTGGATAGGAGGTAGACCATTATTCTTTCTTCTTTTTTTTTTGCTTTGTTCTTTAGGTTGTTTTTATTTGGTTGGTGATGGTAGTTTTTCTTTGGGGTTTTGTTGTGGGTTTCGTTTTTGCTGGGAGGGGGAATTTTAAACCAAATATATTTATCAAATGGTTAAAAAAAAAGATACTCATAATAGGGTTTCTGTTTCATGAATGTATGATTATCCATGGGAGATGGAGGGTAGGGAAGGGAAGAGGGAGTGCTGGGGTGGTGAAGATGTATTATAGGAAAGAGGTATTCAAAAGGAAAGAGATTGAAGTCGGTGAAAATGAAGAAAGGGGACCGAGCTGTGTGGTGTGTGTGTGTGTGTGTGTGTGTGTGTGTGTGTGTGTGTGTGTGTGTGTGTGTGTGTGTGTGTGTGAGTGTGTGTGAGAGAGACACAGAGAGAGAGAGAGAGAGTTAGTTCTGCAGATAACTCTATGGAATGGGATACTTCTAGCACTTAATGACCATAAATATTTTGAAAGCAGCATAAAAGTTCCATACCCACTTGTGTATGTCTGCAGTGCGTGTGCACGTTTGCTTGGTTATCAGATTGTTTGTTCTTTTTTGTCAGAAAATGAAGTTTCCAAAATAATTCCCCTCTGATACTGATTCAGATAAAATTGGACATCCTGCCAATACAGTTGATTTTTTTTCAAGGGAATACTATATATTATATATTTTTAATCAAGTTTTATGTATGGGAGCTATATCTTTTGTGGAATTCAGTGAGTTGCATCCCTGTTTGATAAATGTATGTTCTATTTTGTATTTGTTGTTTATCTGTAAGTATTTAGTCATTCTTTTTATTTTACAGTTTTAAACAAACAGTGCTGAAATTCACAAAGGAACAAAATGTGTGGTTTCATTCCCAAGCAAAACCAGTTCAATATCAGCCTTTTCCCTAAGATTTTTTTTTTCTAGAACTTTTCGAAATGTACAAAATAATGCGTTTTTTTTCACTTAAACAAACGGTAGTTGATTATATTTTTGTTTTTTGCAAAAAAAAGGCGAATACTGTTTAATACTTCCTTTTTTGTCAAAAGGCTGCTTGCCAGTATGGGAAGCCAGATCTTAAACTGGGACTCCTTAAGTTTCACTTGCTATTTTATCCTCTGTATAACATTTTCCCCACCCACTTAATGTAATGATCTCCCTTCACATTTTACAAAGGCTTTGGCTTCAAAATCTAATGAATTCTCTAGAGAAGGAATATTTATGGAGGGAGAAGGGGTGGGAAATAGCACAGGATGAACCATTTACGTGTGTATGATACCATTATACACTACCTGCAGTGAAGTTTTTCTTTGTTGAGCTTTTTTGACGGTTTTATAGAGAAAAACTTATTCTTTAAATGTAAAAAGTGAATCTGGAGCAAGATTTTTTTCTTTTATTGGGTTACCTTTTTATATAAAAAAATTATGATACAATTGTCGGATAGCTTTCGGTATATTTTTCTTGTACCAGAAGATTTTGTAACGAATTTAATGTTTTAAATTCTGGTTATTTTGTTTGAAATGACTATTTTAAAATTCAGATTGTTTCTGAAAATGTTTTGAAGTAGTTCTGGTTATCTGTTTGATAATTTTTGAAAAGGCCTTCAAATAATTAAGATCTGTTTATATGTTTGAAAGGTTGATTTTGAAGATTTGGATTGTTTTTAAAAAGGTTTTGAAATGATAGTTTTAAGTTCTGGTTATATGTTTGAGATGTTTATTTTGAAAAATCAGTTTTTTAAATGAATTTTTCAGTATTGTGTACATAGTTTATAAAATATATAACTGGATATAAGAACAGTAAATCCTTCCACTAGATGTTTATATGTTTTTAAACGAGAAGAAGAAAAAGAAAAACGAATTATTTTTTTGGCCAATGAAGAGAGGCATGTGAAGCACCTAACCAGAAAAAAAGCAACCAAAACATAAATAAAAATATGGTGCTCCATGACCTGCATGCAACTGAGGCCCATCCAAAAAAATGCATATACATATATACACGTGTGGGGGGGGAGGGGGGTTAGGCTGGTGCTTATCTCTTTATGGTATTGTTTGAAATGTTTAAAATATGGAGACATGTATGGCCATGTTTGGGATTTGTATAACCCATATCAGTAGGTGTTTTTTTTCTAAGTAGAATTTTTTTTAAGTTTTTTTTTTTTTAAATCAAATATCAGTTGTTAAAGCAAGGCTGCATGTTTAAGCAGTGCGATTTAAAGCGAAGAGGTGTACAAATTGTAAGACTGATCAAAATGAATATTGTTTTATTTTTGTTGTTGTTTTTATACATTTTTTTCTTTGGGTGGACCTTGTCAGAGAAGGATGGTCTAATATGTGTAGTGATGTTTTCAATTTACTGGCTGGAGTAAAGTATTTCCCGACACTCGTTCATATATATATATATATATATATATATATATATATATATATTATATATATATATATATATATATATAATGAAACAACCTTTGATACTATTGTTTACCTCTGTCTTGTACCTTGTAAAAAATATTTTTTAAAGGTTTTTCATTTTTTAGATCTACATAATTACGTTTAAAATGTTTGTTCTGATAAGTTAATTTCCATTTGAATAAACTATTTTGCTTTTTGGGGGTACATGCGTTTAAGTTAATACAACAATTAACATTAATCAGTGGTGATACATTCAAACGCATCTGTACAGTTGAAAAAAAAAAGTTTCTATGTTTTTTCACTTAGTATATTGACCAAAAAGGGGGAAAGGGTTTAGATTTGTTTTATTTGCTTGGTGTTTTTTTTATTCATTATAATTTATCATTATAGTTGGGGGGGGGGGGGGGGGGGGGGGGTTGGGGCCAATGAAAAGAGGTGTGTGAAGAACCCAGTAAAAAAAAAAACAAACCC
>CM060322.1:62758237-62760737 GCA_030674155.1 Stramonita haemastoma
GAAATTTTGGTGAAAAAAAAAAAAAAAAATCATGATTTCTAAGCTGTGCGATTTCATCTGCAGTCTTCTTCGCTAGCTGTATGCCAATGTTATTTAAGCTTGTCTGTCTGCCTCTCTCTCTCTCTCTCTCTCTCTCTCTCTCTCTCTCTCTCTCTCTCTCTCTCTCTCTCTCTCTCTCTCTCTCTCTCTCTCTGAAAAAAGTATGTGATGCTTACTCTTTAACCCTTGAAAAATAAAGATCATTTATTCATTCCTTCTCTTTCTGACTCTCTCTCTCTGTCTCTCTCTGTCTGTCTGCGTGCTGCTGTTGTGATCATATACCTTGTTCTCCCCCTGCTAAACGATAATGAAGGAACACAAACGACCCATCTCTCCATTACAATGGGTTTTCTTCTGAGTCTGAGGGACATTCCGTGCATGCTTTCAAAGCAATGGTTCGAATAATGCCAATGTTTTCGTTCAGTGAACGACAAACATGACTATCTAATGTCGGTGGCTAATGCAACAATTATTTTTTTTGTGTTAAAAATCTAGGACAGGAAAAAGGCTGAATGATGGTCAAAGTGTATGGTATTTTCGCCATGTTTACCGGAAGTGTCAACAAAACAACATCCGGTTCCGGTTCCTGTTTCCACACTAAAAAACAACAACCCAGACTGTAGCGTAAACAAGCAAGCAAAACCAAACTAAACAAATAAACGCCTGTCATTATGGGGCTGTGGAAAGCGTGTTGAGTTTTCGGTTGGATGATCGAGTGTTCAAATCCACTAACAGTCCTAGGCTTTTTTTTTTTTTAGGCTCCGGATGCTCCTAACCAGCATTGATTTGACACTAAGGGTTGATTCTGGAGAGTGGGGGGACTATACAATATACACTGCACCAATGCAATTTTGAGAGAACAATGTCGTACTGCCAACATGGATATAGATCTAGCTTCTTGAAAAACAACAGAAGATTTTGATAAAAGTAACCAAACAAGTATCAACAGCCAAACACATAGACGTTGGAAACCACAAAAGCTTGAGGCGCGTGCACGCACGCACACACACACACACACACACACACACACACACACACACACACACACACACACACACACACACACACACACACACACACACGCACACACACACGCACGCAAACACACACATACACACACACACACACACACACAAAGACACACACACGGTGGGAACGGATAACAAAATTGACAAAATTGCATACACATAGGGACTGGATTTTTTTTTTTAAAGCCCATAAGTGCTTATTCCATTATCCTCGATATAAAAGAATAAATGAAATAGATAGAATAAAATAAATACACGTGTGCACACACACAGACACACGCACATACACACACCTCCCCCCCCCCAGACACACCTCAACCCCCACACATATACACACAAATATACATCCCCCCCCCCCTTCGCCACACACACATAATCACCCCCACCCACCCACACGCACACACAATCATACACACAACCTTCCCCCCCCACACACACAATCACACACCTCAACCCCCCCCCCCACCACACACAACCATACACACACAACCCCCCCTCCTCACACACATAATCATACCCCCCCCACACACACACACACATACACAATCACACACACAACCTCCCCCCCCCCCCCCCACACACACACACAATCACCCCCCTCACACACACAAACATACACAACCTTCCCCCCGCCACCCCCCCCCCACACACACACACAACGCCCACCACCACCACCACACCACACACACAACACACACCACACATACCCACCCACCACACACCCCCCCCCCACCACACACACACACACAAACAACAACAACACCAACACATGTGCATGCACAGAGCCACTGACCTTCCACGTGATGAGCACCCTGGTCAGCGGATGAGAGGAGTTGTACTGCAGAGAGGCGGTCAGCTGGTCCACTTTGGGGGGCTGGCTGGGGGCTGCACACATGCCCAGGGAGGGACAGGGGTCAAGAGTGGCCAACAGGGGTCAAACACTTCAAAGTCAAAACCATTTCCAGATAGAAAGGTGGTAACTTAGTGGTAACTTATTCTTAGTACTAACACATGACTTGGAACCATTCGTATCGGCGATTGCCTTTCCAATGGACCATTCCAGCGACATGGAGACGAGGGGGGGGGGGGGGGGCTGCTGCATGGGTAACAGCTAGCCCTCCATACTTACTTACCCAGGCTATGTGCTCTAGAGCCTAGAGCGTAACCCCATAGTCTTCCGAGACTGATGGGTGCCTACTGCTAGTAACACGTGAAGATTGATGATGACTGCTACGACAAACAGGACAACAAAGATTCTAGCAAAATAACACCCATGGTCTGTACACGTACGCAGGAACGCAGGCACGCACGCAGGCAGGCACACACGCACACACGCACACACACACACACACACACACACACACACACACACACACACACCACACACACACACACACACACACACACACACACACTAACACACACACGCGCGC
>CM060322.1:62765737-62770737 GCA_030674155.1 Stramonita haemastoma
AAACAAAAAGCAAGTAAACACACACACACATACACACACACACACACACACACACACACAGCACACACACACACACACACACACACACACACACACACACACACACACACACACACACACACACACACAAGGGGCCGGGATAGCCTAGTGGTCAGAACATTGCGCTGGCAATTTGACGACCCAGGTTCGATTCCCGTTCGAGGGGATTTTTCTCCTGGAGTTAACATCAGTGCTGACTCCACTCTTCCCCAAAGTCCTTCGGATGAGACTTTAAACCGAGGCCCCATGTGCGAACGCACGCAGAACATCTTGCGCATACGTTAAATCCTGTTCCGCTTTTCGTAAAAGAAGGCCATCGTGTGCCGGTGGGAACAGTTGACATTTTCAAAACTGCATAAACACGGGGACTGGATGTAAAAAGTACTTGAGTGCTTATTCCATTATCCTCGATATAAAAGAATAAATAAATAAATAAATAAATAAATAAAATTAATAAATAAATACACAAGACTTGATTTTCACACACACACACACACACACACACACACACACACACACACACACACACACACACACACACACACACACACACACACACACTAACTAACTAACTAACTAACTAACTAACTAACTAACTAACTAACTAACTAACTAACTAACTAACTAACTAACTAACTAACTAACGAACTAACTAACTAACTAACTAACAAACAAGGAAACAAACAAAAAGACAATAGGAACAGTTGTAAGTGATTATTTGCAATTATTTTCCTCACTTCCATTTCCTTAACAAAACAAAAAGATGACATGAAAATCTCTTAAGAAATAAAAACAACAAACTCAACAAACAAGAATATCATATAAAACAACCAGTTTAAAACACAACGCGACAACGTTGTTTTGTTTTTGTTTTAAAACAAATAAAATAAAATCAATACACATATAAAAACACAATGCAACAACTTCTTCGAAACAGAACAACAGAAACAACAAAAAAACGTAAAATATAAAACACAAAAAACAAGAACAATACGACAATGTATGAATCTTATTTCTGAACAAGCTAACCAAAAAAAATGACAGCTTGAAAGAATTCAGAAGACAATTCAGGTGCAGATTTTTTTGGGAAAGATCTCTCTCCACACCCCACTAATCCTTCCCCCCACCCCACCCCCACCCCTATCTACACACCCCATCCTCCCCCATCCCACCCCTACCCCACTTTTTATCTTTTTTTCTCTCTCTCTGCTTTCAGTATTGTCGCTGAAGCCCCTGCCGTAAGATAAAATGGTCCAAATTAATATTCCTGTCGACAGACAATAAAAAAGGCCACAGCTCCGAAGATACTAGACGCCTTGTTGAGACACAGACGCCAAGGAATCGATTTGGACTTCGGGGAGGGTCGGGGGGTGGGGGGTGGGGGTGGGGGGTGTTTACTCTCTCTCCCCCTTCCACCTACCTCCTGTGTTCTTCCTCGTGCACTCATTCCATTGTTGTGCCATTGAGAGAGAGAGAGGAGAGAGAGAGAGAGAGAGAGAGAGAGAGAGAGAGAGAGAGAGAGAGAGAGAGAGAGAGAGAGAGAGAGAGAGAGAGAGAGAGAGAAAGACAGAGACAGAGACAGAGACAGAGAGACACACAGAGAGACACACAGAGA
Organism: Stramonita haemastoma; assembly: GCA_030674155.1. NCBI lineage: Eukaryota > Metazoa > Mollusca > Gastropoda > Neogastropoda > Muricidae > Stramonita > Stramonita haemastoma. Next base: position 62,767,392 of record CM060322.1, read on the forward strand.
GACACACAGATAGATACACAGAGAGACAGTGAGACAGTGAGACAGACACAGAGAGAGGGACAGAGACAGACAGAGACAGAGACACAGAAAGAGAGAGAGAGAGAGAGAGAGAGAGAGAGAGAGAGAGAGAGAGAGAGAGAGAGAGAGAGAGAGAGAGAGAGAGAGAGAGAGAGAGAGAGAGAGAGAGAGAGAGAGAGAGAGAGAGAGAGAGAGAGAGAGAGAGAAGAGAGAGAAGGATGGGTTGGAAAGAGAATAATGCGAAGAAGAAAAGGAAGAGGACTGCAAAGAAGAAGAAGAAGAAGAAGAAGAAGAAGAAGAAGAAGAAGAAGAAGAAGAAGAAGAAGAAGAAGAAGAAGAAGAAGAAGAAGAAGAAGAAGAAGAAAAAGAAGAAGATGGGGTGGAGAGAGAGAGAGAGAGAGAGAGAGAGAGAGAGAGAGAGAGAGAGGGGGGGGGAGGGGGGAGGGGGGGTTGATAGAGAAAGACATTTGTACTCATATAATGGCACATAGGGACAGGAATAGACAGAGACAGAGATAGCCAGGCAGAGAGAGAAACCAAATATTTCAAGCATTCTCCCTCTGTCAGTGTGTCTGTTCTTCAGTCTTTCGCTTTTTGTTTCTGTTTCTTCCTAAGTATAATTATCTCTTTATCTCAGTCTCTGTCTCTCTCTCCCAGAGTATCTGTATCAGCCTCCGTCTCTGTCTCTCCACCAATATAAATTATCTTTCTCTGCTTCGGTCTCTGTCTCTCTCCCAATGTTTGTCTTTGCCTCCGCCTCTGTCTCTTTTTTTCTTTTTTTTTCTTTTCTTTTTTATTCTTTTATATCGAGGATAATGTGATAAACACTACTGTGCTTTTTTTTTACACCCAGTCCCCGTATGTATGCAGTTTTGTAAATGTCATCTGTTCCCACCGGCACGCACACGATGGCCTACTCTTACGAAAAGCGGAACAGGTTTAACGTGTGCGCAAGATTGTTCTGCGTGCGTTCACACCCGGTTTATAGTATCACCCGAAGGACTTTGGGGGAGAGTGGAGTCAGCACTGATGTTAACTCCAGGAGAAAAATCTCATCGACCGGGAATCGAACCTGGGGTCGTCAAATTGCGAGCGCAATGTTCTGACCACTAGGCTATCGCGATCCCGTCCCGTCCTGTCTCTCCAGTGTGTCTGTCTCTGCCTCCGTCTCTCTATATATACAACTAGCCGAGACAACCACCGAGGCGACTGCAGCTCATACACGTAATTAAAATTAAAGTTAAAGTCTGTCCCAAGCCTAAGGCTCATCAGGCCGGTGCTTATCCCGGTTTCTGTGGCGTTAAGCGACCGAGAGTCATAGACTCCCCCCCTGGATAGGACGCCAGTCTTTCGCAGGGTTAACCCCCAACACAAGGTTGGTACCCCTTTTACACCTGGGTGGGGTGAGAACATAGCCGTAAAGTGCCTTTTCCAAGGGCACAACGCCATAGCCGAAAGCTGGGATCGAACCCGCAACCTTTAGATTACGAGTCTAACGCTCTAACCACTAGACTACAGCGGCGGTCATACACGTAATGGAAATATGATATTGTGCAGCAGTATACACTAGCACAACAATAAACCCTGACTATTTTAACTAGAGTTATGGTCAGACGGCAAAAAGATACACACAATATGATAGTCACTTGTTGCTCGACTTTCTGGCTAACTCTTAAGTGAAAATACATTGTTTGATAAAAAGGTTTGGTGTGTTATTGATGAATTTGAAGAATTAAAAAAAAACACTGATGAGAGAAATAAGAAAAAAAGACGTTGTGTTTTATCGTCGATAATATTGTTGTTATTCTTTGCTTTGTTTCTGTTTTGTTTCTGTTATAAGGTCGTATCATATTTATCCAAAGCAACAGAGGCCGAAGTAGATGCTTATTTTACTAAAGCCGCAACACATAAATTTAAAAAGTGCACACGTTAAATCCTGTTCCGCTTTTCGTAAGAGTAGGCCATTGTGTGCCGGTGGGAACAGATGACAATATTTACAAAACTACATACACACGGGGACTGGATGAAAAAAAAGCACATGAGTGCTTATCCTTTCATCCTCGATATAAAAGAATAAAATAAATAAATAAATAAAATAAAAAATAAAAATAAAAACAAAAGCCCTTGCAAGTAACAACAAAAAAACAACAACATCACACATCAACAATACCAGCACCAAAAGCGTAAAACAACTAACGTAACAACAATAGATGCTGTCTGTAACACGAGCGAAAATGTGTTGCGCTACCGTTAAGCATCTGACAAGTCAGGCCCAGCACATCCGACTTCGACATAAGAGAAAAAAAATTATCCTTTGAGTTTTTCTATGGAAAAAAAATAGGCACGAGAATGGACCAAGAAGGCAGAAAATAGACAAGAAAGAGGTGACAGGGAAAAAAAACCGAAACAAGACCAAAACACAGAGAGAGATAGAAAAGAGGGAATTCCTAGCGCATTTCTAGAAGGCGGGGATGCTACTTATACTGACAGGCCCCCGGGAGAATGTAACAGACAAAAAAACAACAACAGAAACAACAAAAGACATAACATAACGCTTCATTACACAACCACAGAAATGTAAAACACACGTTCAGACACAGACGAGCAAAACCAACCTATTACATGAGCCTAGCACTTGATCAAAGAGAATCACACCATAAACACAGAAAGCAATCCCATTCTGGACACGGAACACAAGATAATAAAAAAAAATTTAAAAAAGATACAAAGACACAAAAAAAAAAGACGAGGAAGACTTTTCTCCGCAAATATACAAAAGCGCCCGAATCTCCTGAGATTTCATGGGCAGAGAGACAAGAGATAAGTGTATTCCGCAGTTTAAATGTCTGCTTCAAGTGACAATGGAATGAGTATGGAGAAAATCGATACCTTCCTGTAAACTTTGCTGATTTGTTTGTTTCTTTTGTTTTCGTCCATTTAAGTGTGTGTGCATACAAAACACAATGCAAAGCTTGTGGTTGTCTTTTTTGTGTGGTTTTGTTTTGTTTTATTAATCTTGCCATAGCTTCAAGCTGTGAATGAATAATTCAGGCAGATCTTAAAACACGGCTTTGTTCTCCTGATCATGTTGGCATTGAACAGAAAACAATGTGCTTGACACCTGTTTAATGTCTGTCTGTGTTTAGAGGGGTTTTTTGTTATAAATTCAAGAATTGTTTTGTTTTTTTTCTGACAGAATTAAGCTAGCTTTAAGGAAACGTTAGGAGTGATGTAATACAAAGGTAACATTGCTGAAATAGTCTTAGCGCCATTAGTTAACAAAAAGATATTTAAAGTTCAGATATAGCTTAAAGCAATGTATTGCATG
>CM060322.1:62790103-62792603 GCA_030674155.1 Stramonita haemastoma
TGTTTTGGTTTGGTTTGATTTCTTTCTTTTCGCTTAATATTCGTTTCTGGGATTGTTATTTTGGGGGTACATTAGTGGTAGTGGTGGAAATGGTGGTCATGGTTTGTGATAGTCGGGTGAATGTGATGGTGGTGTGTTGATGATGGTGGTGGTGGTAGTGGTGGTGGTGGTGGTGGTGGTGGTGGTGGTGTGTGTGTATGTGTGTGAGTGAGAGTGTGTGTGCGTGTGTTTGTGTGTGTGTGTGTGTGTGGTGTGTGTGTGTGTGTGTGTGTGGTGTGTTTGTGTGTGTGTGTGTGTGTGTGTGTGGTGTGTGGTGTGGTATGTGTGTGTGGTGTGTGTGTGTGTGTGATGATTCTTGGTGTTTTTAATATATATATATACACACACACTATGTTATATACATATATACATATATATGCACACATATGTATATATCCATATATGTATATACATATTTAAATACATACATACACACATACATACATACATACATACATACATACATACATACATACATACATACATACATACATACATACATACATACATACATGCATGCATGCATCCACCCATCCATCCATCCATCCATCCATCCACACACACACACACACACACACACACACACACACACAACACACACACACACACACACACACACACACACACACATTCACATCCCCCCCCAACCCCCTACCCCCACCCACCCCACACACACACACCAAAAAACCCCTTACTACAAAACCTAACCTCCTCCACCCAACAACAAAAAACCTAATAATGTTTTCAGCCAACCGCTGTTTCTACAACGGGCAGCAGAGGAACTACATGGGGAGGGTGAACGTGACGGAGGAGGGGGTCCAGTGTCAAGCCTGGAGCTCCCGCTACCCTCATGATCACACCTACAAGCCCGTGGACTTCCCGGACGGGGAGTACCCCGAGAACTACTGCCGCACTACCGCGGACTCCTCCAAACCTTGGTGCTACAGTCGAAGTTATAGGAAACGATGGGGTTACTGTAGTATCGTCAATTGTGGTGAGTGTTTGGTTGTTGGTTTGTGGGTTTGTGTGGTGTTGGGGGGGGGGGGGGGTGAGTGTGGGTGTGGGTTTGGTGAGTGTGGGTGTGTTTGGGTGGTGAGTGTGGGTTTGGGTTGGTGGTGAGTGTAGGTTTGGGTTGGTGGTTGAGTGTGGGTTTGGGTTGGTGAGTGTGGTGTGGGTTTGGGTTGGTGAGTGTGGTGTGGTGAGTGTGGGTTGATGAGTGTGGGCTGTTGAGTGTGGGTTTGGGATGGCGAGTGTGGGTTTGGATGGTGAGTGTCGGTTAGGGTTGGTTTGGGTTGGGTTTGGGTTGTGGTGTGTTAGGTTATATTGTATTGTGATGTGTTGTATTGTTTTGAATTGTATTGTGTTTTTTGCAGTTTTCAATCAAAAAAGCTTCATCTCCAGGATAATCAGTCCGCTTTTTTTAGATGAAGTGTTGTTATGGATAGAAATGTTTGATCATTGTGGAATGTGATGATATTGATGCGTTATAGTTTTTTTTTAAATTCTGCTCGAAATACATATTTTGCCTTTCTTCTTCATTTCTTTTTTGTGTGGAATTTTCTCACCGATATCAAATCATGTTTCTTGTCTTTATTATACCACACAAAAATGTGTACCTGGATACAGTTCACATAGACCAACAGATAGACAAACAGAGAAACATAATTATGCAGGCAGGCAGGCAGGCAGGCGGGCATGCAGGCACACAGGCAGGCAGACAGAAATTATTTACAAGCATCGGTCGTTGGTTTGGTTTGGTTTGTTTTTTTCATTCTGTCCAAGGAGGAAAAAAAAGAGGCAGACCAAGAAAGAGATGGGAGGACAACATAAGCGAATGGACAGGCCTAGAACTCAACCAAACCCTGAGAAAGGCAGAACAGAGAGAGGAATGGAGGGAACTGGTTGTCAAGACTTCAGGGGTTCCCCCACGGTCGCCAGACTAAGGAAGAGATAAACAGATAGATAGATTATATAGATAGATGTTTCGTAATATGTCACATATCAGTAGGTTGATTCCTCTCCCTCCCCCAAAACTCCGTGTATTATGGCCTAAGACCAATGTACATTATTATCAAACACATTCAGGGAGTTGGGAGTTCTGTCTCTGTAATTAAGGATGTATTCATCGTGTGATGGTTGTGTTTCCCAGGCTGTCCTGCCGGGTTGTTTGGGCACAACTGTGCCAAGATGTGCCACTGCAAAGACAAGACAGAGAGGTGCGACAGCATTTTAGGCATGTGCCGCAAGGGCTGTGATGATGGCTGGACCGGCTTCGACTGCCAAACGCGTGAGTCTGGTGGTTCAATTCTTCGTCTGTTCATCATGTATTGTTTGAAATGTAATGATGGTCAGGTTTTGTCATAAGGTTTTGTGGTTTGGTTTTCATTCTTGCTGTTGTTTCTTCGTCTTCTTCTTCCTCTTGTTCTTGCTTTTGTTCTTCTTCTTGTTCGTGTTCTTGTTC
>CM060322.1:62797603-62807603 GCA_030674155.1 Stramonita haemastoma
TAGTAGTAGTAGTAGTAGTAGTAGTAGTAGTAGTAGTAGTAGTAGTAGTAGTAGTAGTTGTAGTTGTAGTAGTAGGTGTAGGGGGTAGTAGTAGTGGTGGTGGTGGTGGTCGTCGTCGTAGTAGTAGTAGTAGTAGCGGTAGTGGTAGTAGTAGTAGTAATAGTAGAAGTAGTAGCAGCAGCAGCAACAGCAGCAGCAGCAACAGCAGCAGCAGAAGCAGCAGCAGCAGCAGTAGTGTAGTAGTAGTAGTAGTAGTAGTTGTAGTAGTAGTAGTAGTTGTAGTAGTAGTAGTAGTAGTAGTAGAAGTAGTAGTAGTAACAGCCACAGCAGCAAGAAGAAAAGTTTCTTTAATAAATTCGCTCAAGCCAGTCAGCCAATCAGTCAACAAAGCAGAAATTATAGAAACAACACTTTATCTTTCACCGGTAAAAGAGAAGAAAAGTTCGTCTCTGTCTGTCTGTCTGTCTGTCTGTCTGTCTGCCTCATCCTCTCACTTTCTTTGTCTGCATGTGTAAGAATCTTGTTATATTTCCCTGTTCGTACTGCAATACATACAAATAAAAAAAGGTAGTGCATACTTACAGAAAATGACATGTTATATGTTTTCATCGTTATCCATATACATTTCCTACACAAAACTATACAGATGATACTGGAACAGTAATAAGACACATCGATCCAAATATTGTATTCTCTCTCTCTCTCTCTCTCTCTCTCTCTCTCTCTCTCTCTCTCTCTCTCTCTCTCTCTCTCTCTCTCTCTCTCTCTCTCTCTCTCTCTCTCACACACAAACACACACACAAAAAACACACACACACATACACCCCCCCCCCTACACACACACACACACACAAAACACACCCACACACCCACACACACACACAAACACACACACACACATAGAGACACACACACCTACACTCACACACACACACACACACACACACACACACACACACACTCCCCTACACCCCCCTCCCCACACACACACACTGTAGTGGTAGGTCATGGGTCATGCGCATCAGTGTCAGAGTGTGGTTTCCACCCTTCTGGGTTGGTTTCCATTGACCAGGCAACAGGCTTCCTTCCCTCCACTCCACTGCCAATGACATTTCCCTGTCTGAACGACTATTGAGGGGTGGTGTTACTGGCCTCATGATGCGTAAACTGAGTATATCTGATAATGGATGAGTGAATGGATGAGTGAATGAATGGATGAATGGATGAATAAATGAATGGATGGATGGATGGATGATTGAATGAAACGAATGAACAACCCCCCCCAACTATTGCGGAATGGTTCTACAGGCTACATGGTGCATTGATTTGATAATGAATGAATGAATGAATGAATGAATGAATGAATGAATGAAAAAATAAATGAATGAATGAATGAATGAATGAATGAATGAATGAATGAATGAATGAATGAATGAAACGAATAAACAATAAAAAGACCCCAACTATTGCGGAATGGTTCTACAGACTACATGATGCATAGATTTGATAATGAATGAAAGAATGAATGAATAAATAAATGACCGAATGAGTGAATGAATCAATGAATGAATGTATGGATGTATGAATGTATGTATGAATAAATGAATGAATGAATGAATGAATGAATGAATGAATGAATGAACAAAAACCCCAACTATTGCGGAATGGTTCTACAGGCTACATGATGCATTGATTTGATAATGAATAAATGAATAGATGAATGAATAAATGAATGAATGAATGAATGAATGAATGACAGAATGAATGACAGAATGAATGAATGAATGAATGAATGAATGAATGAATGAATGAATGAATGAATGAAGGAAGGAAGGAAGGAAGGAAGGAGCAAATTAAAATGCATAAATCGAAAGACCAAAATTTTTTTAATGAAAAACAACCTTTAGGAGATGGTGTTACAGGCCACATAATGCGTAAACTGATTATTTGATAATGAATGAATGAATGAATGAACGAATGAATGAATGAATGAATGAATGAATGAATGAATGAATGAATGAATGAATGAATGAAAAAATGACCTGCAACTACATAGCAGTACCTATCAAAAATAAAAATAAGCAGATGTAAATAATTTCACTTTCACACAACCGTCTTTTTTTCTCATGAAAATGTACTGAAGATATTGGATGGAACACTAATGTGACAGACTGATGTAGATATCTACAGACACACCGATGCCTAGGGTAGGGTTGTGCGCATTAGTGTCAGAGTACCGTTTACACCCTGGTAGTCAACCGGCAACAGGCTTTCCTCTTGTCCACCCCCTAATGACATTTCTCTGTCTGAACCACTAGTGAGGGATGGTGTTACAGGCAAGCCCCGTGATGGGGAAATGAGTTACATTGTTACCGTCTGATAGCGAGGAATGTTAGAGTTACATTGTTCTGATCTGTTAACGAGAAAAAACAGACTTACATTGTTTTTATCTGATAGCGGGGAAAAAACAGAGTTACATAGCTATGCTTCTATCTGATATCGAGGATAAACTGAGTTACATTGTTCCCGTCTGATATCGAGGATAAACATTGTTCTTATCTGGTAAGGAGGAAAAACAGAGTTACATTGTTCTCATCTAATAATAAGAAAAACAGAGTTACATTGCTACTATCTGATATCGAGGAAAAACAGAGATATATTGTTCTCCTCTAATAACGGGAAAAACAGAGTTACATTGTTCTCATCTAATAACAAGGAAAAACAGAGCTATATTATTCTCATTTGATAACGAGAAAAAACAGAGTTACATTGTGCTCATCTAATAACAAGGAAAATCAGAGTATCTCCTTGTCAGAGATATTGGTTTGTGAAAGAAACAATGGGTAGTTTTCTTGCCTGTTTATATGCTAGGATTGAAATTGAGTAGAGTTTTTGAAAAATAAGATTTTAACAATTTTGCCAGCAGAGATTTCTACACTCCTTAGTTTTTCAAGTCTTGCGTGTGAGTGTTCCTCTGCAGCTGGGCTTTTCTTTGTACAATATTCATTAGATAGAAAGGAATAAAATACATTATCATGGTACATTTCAACAGTAATGAGACAGTTAAAAAAATCTTTCCTAAACTTCAAATGAGATAATCAAGAAAATTGAAATTGATAAACAATTTTCTTTTCTTTGTATTGTTATTTCATTTTCTTTATTCTTTTTCTACTACGTATTTGACCATATCTTTTTTTGTTGCTCTCCTTCTGTTTCTTCATTAACTTGCCTATGTGTAGACATTGTAGATTGAATACGTTGCAAATCATGTGCAGCTAAATCGCACTACAAAAGTAAAACAATAGTAAATACTTGTTGATAATCACTTTCATATTTTTTGTTTTTCATTTGTATATTTTTCACATAATAATGTACAGAGCGGATGACAACAAAATAAAAAAAATCAGCATGCACACAGGTGTCGTATTTAGACTTTATCCCTGAAAAAAAATCGGGGAGTTGGAGTCCCCAGGGTAGTTTGAGGCTGTATATGGCAACGTTCTGGCGGCTTCTGCAACTGCGCTGGAACTATTCCTGTCGGCGATTGCCTTTCCAGTGGATCATTCTTGCGACATGGAGAAGGGAGGGGGGTCTGCTGCATGGGTAACAGCTTGCCCATCATACTTACTTACCCAGGCTTTGCGCCCAAAAGCCTAGAGCACAACTCCATAGTCTTCCGAGACTAATGGAGGCCTACCTGCCCAGTGTTCAGAAGAAAAAAGAGATCAGAAATACGAAAGATTGATCCTAACATTTATCAACACACAAACTTCCAGTGAAGGGTTGCGTGGATCAGTGTCAAAGTACCATTTACACACTTCAAGTTGTGTTCCCATTCAACAGGCAACAGGCTTCCCTCCCTCCAGTCCACCCCCAAATGACATTTCTCTGTCTGAACCACTATTGAGGGAAGGATGGCGTTACAGGCAAGCCACATGACGGGGAAAATGAGTTACATTGCTGCTATCTGATAAGGACGAAAAACAGAGTCCTTACTTGTCAAAGATGCTGCTTTGTGAAAAATAGTACAGAAAGTTTTTAGATTCGTTGGTTGTTGTCTATATGTGAGGATTCTAAGTGAATAAAATCTTTGACAGAAAACATGAGTTGAAGAATGTTACTGATTAGGGGGGTGTCTACAACTTTTAAAAATTGGAGACTTTAGTGTGTGGGTTTTATACACCTTGAAGTGTCCTTTTTGGAGACTAGCTACGCACAGACAGGCAAGTAGATGGACAGACAGACAGACAGGCAGGAAGGCAGGCAGGCAGGCAGGCAGGTTTTGTTGTGTCATTTTTGCAAGTTAAATTAAACAGCATTAAGGCATGTAACCAAAACATAAACTTAAGATTTGATAAATAGTACACCAAATAGATACCCGGTGTGTGTTTCATTCTTTGTTTGTTTCTTTCCTTCCTTCTTTCTTTATATCTTTTTTTTTCTCTTTTTCCCCCTGTTCTTTCTTTCCTTCATTTTTTTTTGCTAGTTTGTCTCTGTGTGTGTCTCTAACTCTTGTGTTCGATTGTGTTCGCTTTTGTCTTATTTTCTTCATATTTTCCGTTCCGTTCTCATCTTTATTCTTCTCTTTTCTATAGATCTATTTGACAACACACTTATTATTTTCAACATGAATGTTGCAAACAACGTGGTATGGAAAATAATAACAGCAATACAACAGCCTTTCTACCTACATTCACATACAATTATGATGTCTGAAAGTTAATGATCTATGGCGTGACAACTGAACCATCGGGTGCCAAACTGTAATTGCATCTGGCAGTAACCAAATAAAGCAAACAAGAAAACAAACTGATAATATATCTATTTATCCGTCAATCTTACAGAGCTAAAACACATGCCTATATTCAACTAGGTAACACCTAAACGAACACATAAGCTTTGGGGGCGGAATAGTTAAGTGGTCAGAGCACTCGCTTTCTCCAAGTCAAAGTTAAGCAGCATCGAGCGTGGTTACCAGTTGGATGGATGACCGTTTGCGCGCCTTGGCTTCAGTACAGTTCCCCCAGTTCACCCAGCTATAAATGGGAAGGTAAAGCAGCGAGGGAGAGGAGATGGGCGCCGCCCTCAATATGCTGGCCCCTAGTGAAGCTGAGGTGTCTGATGCCTCGCACCCTACCACCACATAATTTATGGGACACCTTTACCTTTAAGGTTTGGGAATAAAAGCATATGTCCTCCACGTCTCTGGGTCCATGAAGTTGTGGATTCGAATCTCTGTAGCCGTGTCAGGTGAAATAAAGGTGAAAAAAAATTACAATTTGAAATGAGCGGTATGAGCACAGCACAATGGGAAATGTCGCAGAAGATGAGGAATCAGAAAAGACATGTTTTAGTCAATAATATAGTGACTTTGTATAATGGTGAAGTGGCTTACAGTGTTTATTCACAAAGGAAAACAAGTCTGTACCTAACTGTGTGTCCTTTTTCAGATAACTCTAGGACAGTGACTTTATCCACAGACGTAGTTATCATTTGCTGTACCATCTATGCAATGTAGCATACGTTTCGTGTTATGTTACTTTTACATACGCTTCACATTCATACCATCTACATTATGACGTTAACAAGAAATCCACCATATAAAATTCGTCTGCATCGAAACTGTGTATTGATAATTCAAAAGGGCAAAACTATGATGATAAACTGGGTTACGTTACGTAGTATGGAAGGAACAAACATAATCACAGGCTTAAGCAGTGTTGTAAACATAACAACACAACCTCCAACCCTCCCTATCCCTGTGTCTGTCTTGTTCCAGCTTTTTGTATTGAGTTTGTATAGTTTTGTATTGGCTCCGATGTCCTTGAGAGAGACTAAGGCGTTGTTAAAGAATGGAGTTAGTGAAGGCTTCTAGTTGCTATTACACTTTGTTTTTCCGTCTCCAGCGCGTGACGTTATACCATTAGGTTTCATACGGCAAAAAATTGCTCAAACAGAATGGACACGAAGGAAAGGTACATTAGCTGTTTTTGACAATAGGCACAGATATCATAAACATCCGCCCCCACACACGCGCATGCGTCCGCGCAGGAACGCACGCGTGCATACAGGCTTGCATGCAAGCACGCTGGCTCCCACGTACATACACACACAGAGACACGAACGCACAATCACACACACACACACACACACCACACACACAACACACACACACACACACACACACACACACACACACACACACAAAAACCGAGGCACCATGTGCGAACCCACGCAGAACATCGTACACACACGATAAAACCTGTTCTGCTTTTCAAAAAGGTAGGCCATTGTGTGCCGGTAGGAACAGATGACAAAACTGACAAAACGACAAACAAAGTGAGACTGGATGTAAAAAAAAAAAGCACAAGAGTGCGTATCCCATTATCCTCGATATATTTTTTTTAATGTGCTTATCCCATTATCCTCGATATAAAAGAATAAAATAAATAAATAAATAAATAAATAAAAACACCACACACACACTCACACACACACACACACACACACACACACACACACACACACACACACACACACACACACACGTACCGAAGGTTTTTCCTTTTTTTAAATATGCATATATATGATTTTTTTCTTAGATGGATAGCTTGATGAAAAAAAGCAATTGCACTGCTTATTGAATGTACCATCTGGAAATAAAAATTTGACTTGACTTGACTTGACTTGACTTTACACACACACACACACCACACACCACACACACCGTTGATTACTGATGTTGCTAGGATTATTTTCAAGTTTTCTGTAAATATTTTATGGTAGGGTTTTTGTTTGTTTGTTCGTTTGTTTGTTTAGTCTAACATCACCAAGTGTAAATAGACTCTAAACTAAATTACAACAACAACAACGGACACACACACAAATACACACACATACACATACGCACGCGTACATGCACACATACACACACACACACACACACACACACACACACACACACACACACACACACACACACACACACACACACACACACACACACACACACAGTTTCAATGCAGTGAAAGTTTTCTCAAGAATTAGGTAACTGAAACTGCAAGACAAAGAAAGGAGAGGAGAAATGAGGTTTAGCCGTCAGATAATACTGTGAAGGGATTGCCACAGAGTGCTGTTTGGTTTGGTTTTATCTATATAGGCCTCTTTATTTAGCCTTTTATATCGAGGATATAAAATAATCCTCCTAAACCTTTGTCAGAAGATCCACGACACCAAAGAATGGCCAAAAGAATGGACACAGTCTCTTGTAATACCCCTGCCAAAGAAAGGAAACCTCAAGCAATGCCAGAACTACAGAACCATCAGTCTCATAAGCCATCCTAGCAAGATCATGCTGCAGGTAGTCCTCAACAGACTGAAAAACCAAGCAGAAAAACTCCTGGCAGAAGAACAAGCGGGCTTTAGACCAAAACGCAGCACAATGGAACAAATTTTCAACCTGAGAATTCTGATAGAGAAGCATCTCCAACACCAAAAAGACTTGTACCACAATTTTATAGACTTCAAAAAGGCCTTTGACAGGGTATGGCATGACGGCCTCTGGCAAGTACTCAGGCACTTCAACATTGACAACTGCCTAATTGAAGTCATCAAGGCTCTGTACGAGAATGCAAGAAGTGCAGTTTTCATGAACAACCACGTGGGCGAGTTCTTCAAGACCACGGTTGGAGTCCGCCAGGGCTGCCTTCTCTCACCTGTACTCTTCAACCTCTTCCTCGAAAACATCATGACAGAGACACTGCAAAACCACCACACTTCCATCTCCATTGGTGGAAGACCCCTTTGCAACCTCAGATTTGCAGATGACATTGACCTCATGGGCAGCAGCAAACAAGAACTGCAAATCCTCACAGACAGTCTAACAGACCGAGCGAGCGCATACGGCATGGAGGTCAGTACAGAGAAATCGAAGATCATGGTCAACAGCGCGAGTAATGACAGCACGGAAATAAAGATGAATGGAGAAATATTGGAAGAGGTGAGCCAATTCAAATACTTAGGCTCCATCCTAACAAAAGATGGCACATCAAACAATGAGGTGAAAGCTCGCATTGCAACAGCAACATCTGCTCTAGTCAGACTCCAGAGGATCATCAGAAGCAACAACATCAGCTTCTGCACCAAATACCACCTCTACAAATCCCTCGTAATATCTATCCTCCTATATGGCTGTGAATCATGGACTCTGACAGCAGAGTTAGAGAGAAGAATCCAAGCATTCGAGAACAAGTGCCACAGAAGACTCCTCAAAATATCATACAAAGAACACAAGACCAATAACTATGTGAAAGAGGAAATCAAAAAGCGTGTGGGCCCCCAAGAGCCTTTGCTCTCCACCATAAAGAGGAGAAAGCTGATGTGGTTTGGTCACACCACAAGACACAACACCCTAGCAAAAACCATCTTGCAAGGAACAGTCGAGGGCAAAAGAAGAAGAGGCCGCCAAAAGAAATCATGGGTTGACAACATCAAAGACTGGACTGCCCAACCCCTGCAACGCCTCCTACTAGCCACACAGGATCGTGAAGCATGGAAAAAGATCTCCGTTGCGTCTTCTCTCATGTCCCCCCTACGTCCTTTGGGACATGGGACTGAGTGAGTGAGTGATCGAGGATAGTGGAATAAGCACTCGTGTACTTCTTTTACATCCAGTCTCCATGTCTAAGTGGTTTTGTCTTTTTTTTCACCTGTTCCCACTGGCTTACAAAAGCCTACTCGTACGAAAAGCAGAACAGGATTTAATGTGTGCACAAGATGTCCTGCGTGCGTTCGCACACTGGGCCTCGGTTTACAGTCTCATCCAAAAGACTTTAGGGGAGAGTGGAGTCAGCACTGATTTTAGCTCCAGGGGAAAATATCCCCTCGAATGGTAGGTTATCCCGTCCCTCTTCGGTTTTGACATTGTTCTGCTGCTTCGCTTCTTTCAAGATTCACATTGGTTGCAACGTCCTCGTCAGACGTAGCAGCGGATGACAACAACAAAAAAATCACCAACAAACCAGCATGCACACAGGTGTCGTGTTTAGACACCATCCCTGAGGAAACATCAGGGAGTTGGAGCCCCCAGTGTGGTTCGGGGCTGTATATGGTAACGTTCTGGCGGCTCCTGCGACGGCACTGGAACCATGCGTATCGGCGATTGCCTTTCCAATGGATCATTCCAGCGATGTGTAGAGGAGAGGGGGGAAGGGTCTGCTGCATGGGTAACAGCTTGCACTCCATACTTACTTACAGAGCCTAGAGCAGAACTCCATAGTTTTCCGAGACTGACAAATGCCTACTGTCAGACATAGTGTTAGATTTTGTTCTCTGCTATATTTGTACACATTTCAAGATTAAAAGGAAAACACCACACTACGAAACCGGGGCAGATGTTACTTTTAGAACTGAAAAACAACAACACAGTATAGATCTATCAAAAATCAAAACAACTAAGCAAAATTAAAAGAACAGTAGGAAAACAGTCACTGTCTTCTTTTCATTTGTTGTCTTGTTTTAAATGCTTTGTTTTAAATTACTTTTGTTCTGAGTTTTTTCTTGTTCTTCTTTGTCTTTTTATTCTTTTCTCGTGTCTTTTTCTTTAGATTCTTCTCTTCTCCAAAGTTGTTTTTGTTTTGTAGCCATGTCAAACGAAGTGAATTTGCAATTTTTTGCAAATTCACTTAATTTTCATGTTTACAGTTCTGATAACCCAAACATATCATTTTGAATATTCTCGATTCGTGTGATGATTTTTTCGTTTGATATTTTTAACTAATCTATCCTGCTTATCATTCCATACAAATGTATAAACAGCTTGTACTTTTACAAAGTTTCAAAAACTGTGTCTTGTGGATTTGGTAGTAAGGAGCCATAAATAAAGTGATTTCGACATACTAAGTTGTTTTCATTTTGTCACGCTGCCTTCAGTTCTTAACTTTTAACCCAGATTTTGAATCTGTGTTTCCCATCTCTAGGGAGAAGGGGAGTGGGGAGGAGA
>CM060322.1:62812603-62825103 GCA_030674155.1 Stramonita haemastoma
TCTCTCTCTCTCTCTCTCTCTCTCTCTCTCTCTCTCTCTCTCTCGACCGAGTTTCCATGTGAGAAACGCACACGGAGTATTATCTTCCACACACGTTAAGATCTGTTCTGCCTTTCGAAGAGTAGGCCATTTGTGCCGGTGGGAAGGGATGACAAAGTTAACAACACTGCATACACGCAACGATTGGATCAGAAATACACATTAGTGCCTATTCAATTTCTCAGAAATAAAATAATAACTAAAACGGGAATTGAATGAATGAATAAATAAATAAATAAGTAATAAATAAAGAAATAAATAAATACATGAATAGGTAAATGATATGAACAGAAAAATTTTTTAAAGCTCTCTTTTGTTTTTGTTCTTTTTACTTTTACGAATCTCTACTCCTACTTCTTTGCTTTTTGTTTGATGTAAGTGCTCTGTTGAACGAATTCTTTTATGTATAATACATGACTCTGAAAATGAACTATCGTGAATTATTATGGAGGGTGGCTGTAATATTTTCATCTTTTTTCTGCTCCTTCTTGTTCTTCTTCTTCTTCTTGTTTATGTTTATGTTCATGTTTATGTTGTCGTCGTCGTCGTCGTTGTTGTTGTTTTTGATGTTGATGATGTTGTTGTTGTTGTTGTTGTTGTTGTTTTCTTCTTCTTCTTCTTCTTCTTCTTCTTCTTCTTCTTCTTCTTCTTCTTCTTCTTCTTCTTCTTCTTCTTCTTCTTTCTTCTTCTTCTTCTTCTTCTTCTTCTCGTTCTCCTCGTCCTCGTCCTCGTCCTCCTCTCCTCCTCCTCCTCCTCCTCCTCCTCCTCCTCACTCCTCCCTCCTCCTCCTCCTCCTCCTTCTTCTTCAAATGCTTAGACGGCAAGTATTGTCTGTCATGTGAACGAAAACGTGTTGCGCTGCCGTTAAGTGTCGGACAAGTCAGGCTCAACGTATCTGACTTTGGTATGGGAAAGAATTGTTATCTTTTAAGGTTTTTTTCTGAATAAAAAGGCAGAAGAATGGACCAAGAATGTAGACATTATAATAAGAAGTTTGTGACAGGAAAAAGGAATCGAGGCAGAAAGAAGAAAGAAAATATATCAAGAGGGAATTCCTGGCACAGAATTTCCAGAAGGTGGGGATGTTACTTGATAGAACATCTTGCGCACGCATTAAATCATCTTCCGCTTTTCGTAAGAGTAAGCCATCGTGTGCCTGTGGGGGACAGACGACATTTACAAAACTGCATACATACGGGGACTGGATGTAAAAAAAGCCCACGAGCGCTTATTCCATTATCCTCGATATAAAAGAATTAATAAATGATAAATTAAAAAATAGATAAAATAAATTAAAATAGGCCCCTGGCATCCTCACAAAGGAGATGATATGTATTATGTTTTCCTCATGGTATATATGGATATATATTTTCTTTTTGAAGGTTCAGAAGAATTGATTGTTTTCAGAAGAAGTACTCTACACAGGCTTACAATTTTTTGCCTTTACAGGTGAAACTTTTGTTTAACTTATCACATCTTCCTGAGGAGGAGACAGAACGAAACTGGGTACAGTTGTGGCGGGGAGATAGAAAACGAGCGGCGTGGGAACAGAGGGAATAGGAACGTCACAGAAGATGACGCAGCCAAAAAAGAAAACTTATCACATGTTCTTGTCTGCGTGAATTTACAAATGTGACGCTCCACCACATAATGAGTCGCATTGCACTAGAGGTCAATTTTTATTTATTGAAATGTTATCAAACTGCAACAAAATGACTATACAATACAAAAAACAGACTGAAAATCGGACAATTCTAATAAAAGTTATTGCAAGTTGAAATGCTAGACTGCAGGAAATGACAAAATGAGAAACTGACAAGTTTAACATCGTAATAAGTGGTCAGAATGAGGGCTTAAGTATTTTAAAACACGTTTTAAGGCAAAAGGAGACAAAATTATGATTTGATATTTCAATATGATATAGATTAATGGCTATGCTTTAATAATCAATCAAAATCACTAAATTGCCTTCTTGACCCCACCTGCCCTTAATAGCACCTAGTGGAAAAGTGGGTTATGTGCTTAACGACTCATTCTTCTGCTAGTCATTCTATTTCGAAGACATTTACCAGTCTTCTAATTTCACAATTCGCTAATCTTTGTTCATCTCAAAGTTATCATTGACTGATATTATATCAGAACAGGGTTCTTTTCGGATGAGACTTTAAAACCGAGTTTGTGTGCGAACACACATAGAACATCTCGCGCCCACGTCAAAATTCGTTCCGCGTTTTAATCAATGCGCGCTAGTAGAAACAGGAAACAAAAAAAGATACACCAACAGGCACACTGGTTCAGACATCAACCCGGAAGATGAAATGAGGCTACCTTAATGGTAGTAACAAAAAAAAAATCCAAACGGTTGCATACACAAAATGTTCATTTATTTATTTATTTATTTATTTATTTATTTATTTATTTGTTTATCTTATTAATTATTCTTTTATATCGAGGATAATGGAATAAGCAATCATATGCTTTTTTTTTTACATCCAGTCCCGTGTGTATGCAGTTGTGTAAATGTCATCTGTTCCCACCGGCACACGATGACCTACTCTTACGAAAAGCAGCGAACAGGATTTAACGTGTGCGCAAGATGTTCTGTTCTAATGTCACCATTGGTGAAAAGCTTGAAACGTTAGCCGAGGGATGCTGAAAACTACATATTATCAGAACCATACAGGAAGACACTGAAGCCTGATAATCCACGTTGTGAAGAAGGAAAAGAGGCTTTACATGTCATATAAACAATATTCTACAAAAAAAACCATCAACAAAATCCTCTCTTTTTCCTATGATGGATTGCTTAAAGACAACGATCGATTCAGCCGACCCCCTCAACCCGATGTATGAAGCAGTCTGAGGCCTTTTGCTGTCAGACCCAGTTTGTTTTTTCCTTTTACCATTAGTGACGCTCCACCACGAAATGAGTTGCTTAGCACATTACCCAATTTTGCGCTAGGAGCCTTTAAAGGCAGGTGGGGTTGAAGTTGTCTATTTGAGATTTTGATTGATTATTAAACTATATCCGTTATTCTACCTTGTAATGAAATATCAAGACATATTTTATTTATTCATTTTGCTTATAAATGTGTTTTGAATATACACAAGCCCTCATTCTGACCACATGCTACAAAAATAAACTTGCCCGTTTCTCATTTTGTCACGTCCTGCAGTCTATCATTTTAATTTGTAATAACTTTGCACAGAATTGTCCGATTTTCTATTTTGTTTTTTGTATTTGATAGCCACTTTATTGTACATTAATAACATGTCAATAACTAAAAATTAACCTCTGGTGCACTCCGACTTATTATGTGGTGGAGCGTCACTTAAAGAGACGCTCTACCACGAAATGAATCGCTTAGCACATTACCCAATTTTGCGCTAGGAGCCATTAAAGGCAGGTGAGGGTCAAGTTGTCAATTTTGAATTTTGACTGATTATTAAACTACATACGTTATTCTACCTTGTAATAAAATATCAAGGCATATTTTATTTATTCCTTTTGCTTATAAATGTGTTTTGAAAATGCCCAAGCCTTCATTCTGTCCACTAATTAGTATGCTAAACTTATCAATTTCCCTTTTTCTCATTTGCTGCAGTTTACCATTTCAACTTGTAATAACTTAAGGCAGGAATGTCCGTTTTCAATCTGTTTTTTGTATTGAATAGCCTTTTTTATTGCAGATTACTAATATGTCAATAACAAAGAATTAACCTCTGGTATAATGCGACTATTATGTGGTGGAGCGTCACATGTGATCTTCACGTGGAGCGTGCCGGTGATATTTTCCAGCAGTGATACTCTGATATTAGTTTTTATGTACTCTAGGGGGAAACAATGACGAGGTAAATCAAAAAAAAAGAAAAAAAAAGAAAAGAAAAGCACGGCTCCCGCTATTTCAAGATATCTTGTTCTGGATGCAAAGAAACAGAGAAACAGTAGATTCTAGACATAGTAAATTGGTATCATGTTTTATTTTAAAAGAAAATAGTCGATATTTTTGTTTTAATGTTTGTTTTTGTTAGTTTTACTGTTGTACTCCTTTTTTTTGTTGTGGAATATATGTTTTTATGTGTTTGTTTTTTTTTCCTTTTTGGCTCTTTCTCTCCATTACATTCTTTTTTTCTTGTCTCCTCTTCCTGTCCCTACGCTGTTTTTCTCTTTTTTTCTTCCTGCATTTCCCTGTTTCTTCTTTATCACCTTCATGTGTGTGTGTTTGTGTGTGTGTGTGTTTTGTGTGTTGTGTGCGTGCCTCTGTGGTGTGGTGTGTGTTGGTGTTTGTGTGTGTGGGGTGTGGAGAGAGGAGAGAGAGAGAGAGAGAGAGAGGAGAGAGGAGAGAGAGAGAGAGAGATAGGGGAGAGAGAGAGAGAGAAGAGAGAGAGAGAGAGAGAGAGTGTGTATTATGTGCGTGCGCGCGTTTGTGTGTGTTGCGTGTGTGTTTGTGTGTGTTGTGTGCGTACGTGCGTGCGTGGGGTGCGCGCTTGTGTGTGTGCGTGCGTGCGCGTGTATATATGTATATAGCCGCATACAGTTTTTTAATTACGAAAAGAAAATTATAAATCTTTTCTGTATTTTTTGTTCTTGGCTACAGCTTCCAGGTTCCTAATGCTGAGAGTATTGCATATGCGACCGCTTTTACCCACACATTAAGACAGCCACATTCCTCTTGGGGAAATTTTGTTTCCAACTTTAAAACATTTTCCGTGTCATTTTCTCGTGAAAATAGTTTTTGTAACATCTCTTGAAAAATTAATGATTAATGAGAGTCTGACCTAAATAGTCATTCGCCTACATGGTTTCTTATGATGTAAACCCTGCACATTATTTCTCTTGATGTATGTATATACATGATGAGGGAGAGGAGATGGGCGCCGCCCTCAATATGCTGGCCACCATAGAAGCTGAAGTCTCTTGATGCCTCGCTCCTTTACTGACTGCCTCGGGTATGGGACACCTTTACCTTTTACCTTTTTGATGTATGTATTGATGATAAGCTCGTTTGCTGATTTCGTTTCGCTAGGGCTAGAGTTGTAGGTAGACGTTTCCTGGCTTAAGGTGAGCTGATGAAATGTGTGTCTGAAGCTTATTGATTGGCAATATGTATGGCAGGTGAACTGCATGCGGCTAAAGTAGGTCGTACTGCGTAGTACTCGGGGCAACAACAACTTCTTAGCCGTCTGTCTGTCTGTTGCCCAAGTTTACAGGAAAAGAGGCTGCTGTCTTTGTCTTTGTCTTTGTAGTAGGGGCTAGTTAACACAATGGCTAAACCCATTCTGTCTCTTTCGTTTCGTTAACGTACAACAGTGCGTGTGCACCGCGCACATATATATGCACGTACGCATGTGCAGAGAAACACACACACGCGCGCGCGCACACACACATACACTCACACATACACAGACCATACTCGCACAAAAAAAACACACGCACACACCACCATACACGTGCACACCACACAATACACGCACTTTCGCGCGTGCGCGTGCGTGCGCGCTCAACACACACACACACACACAACACACACACACACACACACACACACCACACACACACACACACACCATTTTTTCGGGATAGGAAGACAACGCATTTTCTTGCAGTTAAAACACTTCTAGAACAGTTACACGTTTCATGTCTGACACATTTTTACACGAAAGCTGTGAAATGTTCTGATATTTTTCCATGGAATAGAAATTCATAAATAATATCAGAACAAAACCGTTGCATATGCAGAAAACCTCCCATTGGTAAACATCGCATCGAGCTCTAATAAAATAAAAATTTAAAAAACCCAACAACACCAAATAACGCCCCAAATCTTGAATCCTAACCTTAATTTCTTTTTCAATAACTCTGTTATTTTTTCCTCTGTCGAAATTTAACCGAAAACTAACCCAGGACCGACTGTATAGGATGAGTGTATGACCGTTTGATTTCGATTAATTTGGGCCCATGAAATTTGTGGGTTTGAATCTCGAAAACTGGGGGTCGCGACTGGTGAATGAAGGGTTCGGGGATTTTTACGATCTCTCGATCAACTCTAAGGGAAGAAGTACCAATACCTAAATTTCCTTTCGTCTAAACGTACGCAGAAGATCAAATACGTGCGTTAAAGATCCCAAATTATGCCAAAGTTTGATGGGTTACGAAACACGAGAATATCTAGCATACATCCCCGAATTCGGAATGTGGCTACCTTCTCGGTGGGTTGAAAAAAATAGTCGCACACACAAAATATTACCATTAAAATTAATGGTGAGTCTCGAAGATCTATCCGAGGAACAAAGAAAAAAAAAAGAAAGAAAGAAAGAAATTATAAAGGCAAAGGGAAAGACGGCCCACCCGTCTTGAGCAAACTTGCTCTTTTGCTTGTACTTGTCAAATAACAATACCATGTTGTCTGCAATTGTTTTTTTGTTTCCAATCAGATTGACTTTTTTCTACAAGATTTTAGCCAGGGGTCAACCCTCTTTGTTGCCGTGGGTTCTTTTATGTGCACTAAATAATGATGTGTAACGCACGTGACCTCGGTTTATTCTCTCATCCGAAAGGACTAGCACACAGACCACTACTCATGGGTCTAATAGATGATGGAAAAGTTTTGGGCTCCTACTGTTTACATCCCCGCTGCTTCTTGTTTCCTATCAATCTCATTGTTTATAATTCTCCAGTTTGTTTGTGAAAAAAAACGGCATTGGCGGTAACTGCATTAACGTGGAACGGATAGCCTAGCGGTCAGAACATTGCGCTGGGCAATTTGACGACCCGGGGTTCGAGTCCGTCGAGGAAAATTTTTCTCCTGGAATTAACATCAGTGCTGACTCCACTCTCCCCAAACAAGTCCTTCGGATGGAGACTTTAAAACCAAGGCCCCGTGTGCGAAACTCACGCAGAACATCTTGCGCACACGTTAAATTCCTGTTCCGCTCTTCGTAAGATTAGGCCATGTGTGCCGGGTGGGAACAGATGACAATATTTACAAAACTGCATACACGGGGACCGGATGAAAAAAAAAAAGCACATGATTGCTTATTCTGTTATCCTCGATATAAAAGAATAAAATAAATAAATAGATAATAATAAACGTTGCCATTATTTCCGATATGACCTGTGTGGTCGGCGGGGCTGAAAACAGTATGACTGCAACTATGCCATTCATTTTGGCTGAAACCCGTTTAGAAGGAAGTGTGAAATGTTAATGAACTTGTAATGTCCTTGTTTTTCACGTAGGTAGAAATCCATAGACTTGCAATGTTTCCTCTAAAAACAAACAAAATATCAGGAATTAGATGTGAAGTGCAAACTAAACTAACGTTCGAAAATATGCATCTAGGATTAGGATTCTGTTTTTAAAGTTTTGTAACAGCTAATTTATTTATATATATATATTTTTATATTGATGAATGTTCTCATCCGGACTTGGTGAGACACCTCTTATGAATACGACAGACTGGTATAACCTCATATTTGTTGTTGTTGTTTTTTTTAAACAAGATTTCCTTATCTACTTGTGTGGCCCATTTTTGTTCCTTAAGGTTAAAAAACACCTTTGCACTTTAATCGTCTCTGCCAAAATACAAATGAAGCCAGTTTTAGCCCACAAACATGTGAATGTGTCCTGGGGAGCATTCGATCTTCAGTTTGTTGGGGGTAAACCCCCAAAAAAATGACGACCTGACTTTTTGTTTTGTTTTGCTTTTACTGTGAATGAAGCCAGATTTGATCCCTAAATGCGGAGGAAAAACAAAGTCAGTTATTTTATGTTTTTATATTGAATATAATGGAATAACCCAATGAAGTGCTTGTTTTTCGTCCAGGCCGCGGGGTGAAAGCTTTTTTGTAATTTGTGTTTTGGGTTATGAGCATTGTTAAAAGTGTGTTGTTAAGGCCCAGGTGCTTTTTCAAGGTTTTGATCAATCACGGTTGGCGTTTAGAAGAAATTTTCACCCCCCCCCCCCCCCCCACACACACACAATATCTATGAGGATGGGGGTTTCTTTTCAGTGTAAATACCATCTCCACCTTCTAGAAATTATGTGCTAAGAATTCCTCTTTCAATCCCTCTCCTTTTTTTCTGTCTTGATTCTTGTTTTTTTTCTTCCTTATTTTTTTTGTGTATTTTCTGTTTCTTTGGTCCTTTTTTTCCTCTTTTTTTTTCCTCCAAAAGACAAGATCACAATTCTCTCCCACTTTGAAATTCGGATGCCTGGGCCTGACTTTTCATTGTTTTTTTTTAAAAAAAATCAAATTTATTCATTCTTTTATATTGAGGATAATTGAAAAAAGCACTAATGTGGGTTGTTTTACTTTCCGCCCCTTGTGAATGCTTTTTTTTAAATTTGTCATCGTTCCCGCCGGCAAACAATGGCCTACTTTTACAAAAAAGCGGAAACAGGATTTAATTGGGGGCCAAGATGTTCTGCGTTTTTTTTAAACCTGCTTAACGGCAGCGCAACACATTTTCGCCCCATATACAACAATGTAGTTTTTTGAGGTCCGATAAAAGGAGAAACGTTTACTTAAAGGTTTTCGTCTGCCCCAATGTTCAAAGACTTTGGAGGGAAAGTGCAAATTGGTAGTTTACAGGACAGTGGTCTGTAATTTTCAATGCAGCGGGAAAAGTACAATGAAAAAAGTAACTTTCCAACCACTTAAAATAATCCGCATTGCAAAAAGGTAAATTTTTTTGGTTATTGAAATGTTACCCGAAATGGAACAAAATGCAATACAGGTAAAAAAAGCAGATTGAAAATGGACAATTCTATAAAGGTTGAAATGCTAGCCTGCAGGAATTTGCCAAAAGGGGAAAAATTGCCCAAGTTTAATATCGTAACTAGGTGGTAAGAATAGGGTTGGGGTTTTTTAAACCGCGTTTTAGGCAAAAAGGAGAAAAAAATTATGATTTGATATTTAATTTTAGGTGGGTTTTTAATGGCTATACTTTTAAATAATCAATCAAAATCACAAATTTTTCCTTACTTGACCCACCTGCCTTTAATATTCCTAATGGAAAAAGTGGGTTAGGCCAAACGACTCACTGGTGGAGCTCCCCAAATATATATTTTTCAAAAACTGTAGAAAAATAAAAGCGCGTATGTGGTTGGCCGTGTAAATGTGTGTGTGAAAAGTGGGGCTTTTGTGTGTTTTGAAAAAGAGAACAGAGAAAAAGAGAACAGACAAAACAAGAATAGAAGAGAGAGAAAACAGAGGGCAGAGAAAGACAGAGACAAAGAGAATAACAACATCTTTTTTTTTAATACATGGGAACAAAAAAAATGTGATTTAATTTCTGATGACAAAAACTTTCTTTTGTTCTTTTTTTTTTCTTGTTTTCTTTTCCTTGTTGTTGTTGTTGTTGTTGTTGTTGTTGTTGTTGTTGTTGTTGTTGTTGTTGTTATTTTTGTTGTTTTTCTTTTTCTTCTTTTCTTCTTCTTCTTCTTCTTCTTCTTCTTCTTCTTCTTCTTTTTTTCTTCTTCCCTTTTTCTTCTTCTTCTTCTTTCCTCCTCTCCTCCTCCTCCCCCCCTTTTCCCCCCACCTCCTCCCCTCTCCTTCCTCCTCCCCTCCCCTCCTCCTCCTCCTCCGTATCCCTCTTCTTCTTTGCATTCTTTGCATTCTTCCTCCTCCCCTCCTCTTTTCCCCCTCCTCCTTCTTCTCCGTATCCCTTTCCCTTTTTTGCATTATTTGATTCCCTCCTCCTCCTCCTCCCCCCTTCCCCCTCCTCCTCCAAACTCCTCCTCCTTTCCTCCTCCTCCTCCTCTAAAACTCCTCCTCTCCCCTTCTTCCTCCTCCGCCTTTCGCTTTATTCTCTTCCTTATTCTCCTTACCTTTTCCAATATCGGTGGCGTCCCCAATACAATTCGTTTTTTAACCCCTTTTTCTGTAGATGGCGAGCGTTCTTTTTTAAACATTTATTTTTTAAAAGGGACCGTTATCAATTTATCGTGGGGGGAAGCACTTCACCGTTTTTCCTGAGAATCATGTAGATCTGACCCTGGGTGATTTTCCCCTGGCCATGGTGTGATTCCCTTTTTCTTTCAGTGTGATGGCTTGCAAGAAAAGGAGGTGTGTGTTTCAAGGTTTGGAAATTTTCTTTTGTAAAAAGTTTCTGCACAGACAAGCAAAGAGGACACACACAAAAAATGTCCTTTTTCCTGGTTAAGAAAAGGTGCCGTTAAAAGAGTTTGTTTCGTGCGCTTATATTCGTGTGTGTGTGGGGGGGGGGGGGGGGTGGTCTGGGTTTTTTGGGTGTGTGTGTTGTGTTGTTGTGTTTGTTGTGTGGGGGGTGTTGTGTGTGTTGTTGTGTGTGTTTTTTTTAAATGGATGGATGGATGTGTGTGTATATGTATGTATGTATGTATGGTGTATGTATGTATTATAAAATTTTGAAAAAAATGTATGTATGTATTATTATGTATGTATTTTTTGTATTATGTTTTGGGGTATTTTTTGCATGTATGTATGTATGTTTGTATGTATGTATTGTAAAATGTGTGCATGTATGCATGTATGCATTTTTTAAAATTGGTGCATAAAATTGCTTTTTTGTATGTTTAAAATGTTTGTATGTATGTATGTTGTATGTATAAAATGTATGTATAAAAGTATGTTTGTATGTATGTTTTTTTTGTATGTATGTATGTATAAAACTATTGTATATATGTATGTTGGGGGGGAGGAAAAGGGGGGATGGATTTTTTACCTCCTCCCCTCCCCGTGGGTAAAATGTAACACCCTCCTTTTCCCCAAAACCAAAGAATGACCATTACAAAAACCCCAAATTTACAAAAAAAAAGAAAAAAAAGTTCCTTTCTATCCACCTCACCCCCCACCCCCACGCCCAAAAAAACCCCCGCTGGGCCTAATTTAAAAAGGCGCAAGAGGGGGGAGAGGGGGGAGAGAGAGGGGGGAGGGAGAGAGAGGGGAAGAGAAGCAGAGGGGGGAAGAGAGAGAGAGGAGGGGGGTAGAGAGGGGGGAGAGAAAGAGAGGGGGGAGCCCCAACGCATTTTTCGCTAAAAAATTTATCCCCGGGAAGGGGCACTTTTTGTTTTTTGGCCCCAAAAATGAAAAAAAGGGGGAAAAAAAAAAACAACAAAACAAAACAACAAAACAAGAAAAAAACAGGAACAAGAAAACAAAAAAAACAAGAACAAGAAGAAAATAACAAGAAGAAAAAGAACAACAACAACAAGAAAAACAACAACAACAACAAAAAGAACAAAAACAACAACAAGAAGTTTTCCCCTTAAAAAAATTTAAACCCAAAACCCCCCGTTTCCCCCCTTTTTCCCCTTTTACCTGTCCCCCAAACTGGGAGAGGGCCCCCGGGGCCGACAAAGCTGCAGAGAAAACAGACAAAGCTGCAGCACCTTCAATTAGCACGGACCCAAGCGGCCCAAAAGGGGGTCGGAAAAACCAGACACGGGGGAATCCCCCCTGAATTCCTGGAGCACAAAAATTTGAGACCTGGAACTTTTCACCCCCCCCTTCTCCTCCCCTCCCCCCCCCTCCTCAAAACACGCCGGCAAATACACAATCATACCTGGAGGACACAAATTTTTTTAATGCACACAGAGAGACAGACATACCCCAACACAAATATAAAACCAGAAACATTTTATACACACATTTTTACTCTTTTTTTCTCGTTACCTGCTCTCTGGGGTCTGGGGTCTCTGCCTCTCTCTCTCTCTGTTTGTCAGACACACACACACAAAAAAAAACACACAAACCACACACACACACCCCAAACCCCACCCCCCACACAACAAAACACACACACACACCCACACAAAACACACTCTCTCTTCTCTCCCTCTCATTTTACACAAACACTTTTTTCCCCTTTCTCCCCCCTTCACCACACACACGCACGGGGGGCCAAAAACACACACCACACACACACCCAACACACACCACACACACCCCCAAACCAAAAAAACACAACACCCACACACCAAACCAATGCAAAACACCCCATTATTTTTAAAACGGAAAATCAAACAAGCGCAACAGTGTTATTGCCTTTGTGCAGGTGTCATTTTTCCCCCTGTTCTTATGATTTTCTCTACCCAAAGAAATTTTTTAAAAAAACGCAACTTTATTTTTAGTTTTTTTTTTTGTTGTTGCTTTTTGTTGTTTTTTTCCCCTTTTTTTTTACTTGTTTTTTTCCCCTTTTTATTTTTGTTTTCCTTCAGGAAAATTGGTGGGGGCCCCAAAGGGGGGCTAACGGGGGTTTTTTGGGGGTCGTTTTGTTTTTTTTTGTTTTTTTAACTATGTCGGGTTTGTTTTTGTATTTTTTTTTGGGGCTTTTTTTTTCTTCAGTTTTTTTTTAGGGATGTCAAAAAATTTTTGGGAGGCCCCTTTTCCTTGTGTTGGGGTATGAAAAAAAACATTCTACTTCGCAAAAAATGCTTAGCGAGCAACTTTGTTTTTATCATGGGGAAGAAAAACGCGT
>CM060322.1:62830103-62832603 GCA_030674155.1 Stramonita haemastoma
TCACTTTTTGTGAACATGACTGGGATAAAATACAAATAACAACAACACAGATATTAAAATTAATGATCCTTTGGACACATTATCTATTTCTTTCGTTGATATTGCTGCAATTTATCTTCATGTTCTTCTAGTTGCCACTGGTTTATTTCTTTGTCTGTTTTCTTCTGTATGATTTTTTGCTTTTTCGGTTGTTTAGTTACATTATTTTTTGTATACACATTTAGAAATTTTATTACGCTGAACCATCTATAAGTGCTATGAAACACAGACACGCGACAGGCAAATAAAATGATATTTTTTTCATAAAAAACATCTACCGAATCAGCTCAATTTTGGAAAAGAACGGTGGCGTGTTCGTACAGCTTTGTACAAACAACCACACCATCAAAGCAGCAAAATTTGCAAGCAAGCAAGCAAGCCGGTAGTGAAGCTACGAAAGTATTACCCAAAGCCACGAACAAAACAAACCAAAAAAAAAGCGCGCAAATACAAAGGTGAATAGCTATTCAACCATCCAACCAAGTACCAACCAGTTAACTATTCAAACCAGCAGCCAGCCTGCCAACTAGGATATTTTGTATTTTTTGTATTTTGTACCACTTTATGTCACGCAGATTTCTTTGCGTGAAATTCGGGCTGCTCTCCCCGGGGAGAGCGCGTCGCCACATGTGCAGCGCCTACCCATTTTTTTTTCTTTTTCCTGCATGCAAGTGTATTTGTTTCCCTATCAGAGTGGCTTCTTTCTACAGTATTTTGCCAGGGACAACCCCCTTGTTGCCGTGGGTTCTTTTACGTGCGCTAAATAGTGATGTGTAACACACGGGACCTCGGTTTATCGTCTCATCCGAAAGACTAGCGCCCAGACCACCACTCAGGGTCTAATGGATGGGGAAAAAGTTTTGGGTCCAAACGGGGTACGAACCCCGCACACTCCGACCCGGACTTTTTGCTTTCTAGGCAAGGCGCGTGACCACCTAGACCACCGATCCACTGAAAATAAGATTTATTTATTTATTTATTTATTTATTTATTTGTATTTGCACCATTTTCAGGACAGGGTTTAATTAAACCAACTAAGCAACAAACCAAGCCAACCATGCAACTATCCAAGTAAGCAAGCAAGATAAGAAGCAAGCGAGCAAGCAAGCAACTGCACTATAATTAGTAAGTAGGTAAGTGAGTAAGTAAGTAAGTAAGTAAGTAAGTAAGTAAGTAAATAAGTGAGTGAGTAAGTAAGTGAGTAAGTAAATAGGTAAGTAAGTAGGTAAGTAAGTAAGTAAGTGAGTGAGTAAGTAAATAAGTAAGTGAGTAAGTAAGTGAGTAAGTGAGTAAGTAAGTAAGTGAGTAAGTAAGTGAGTAAGTAAGTAGGTAAGTAAGTAAGAAAGTAAGTAAGTAAGTAAGCAAGCCAGCAAGCAAGTAAGTAAGTAAGTAAGTAAGTAAGTAAGTAAGTAAGTAAGTAAGTAAGTAAGTAACTAAGTAAGTAAATAAGTAAGTAAGCAAGTAAGTAAGTGAGTAAATAAGTAAGTGAGTAAGTAAGTAAGTAAGTAAGTAAGTAAGTAAGTAAGTAAGTAACTAACTAACTAAACTAACTAACTAACTAACTAACTAAGTAACTAACTCACTCACTCACTCACTCACTCACTCACTCACTAAATAGCAATACAGTAGTTCCATACAGTTTTATTAAAACCAACCAACCAACCAGCCATCCACCCAACGAACCTACCAACCAACCAACTAATACACTGATTCTAAGACGTTTTAAACCTACCGACCAATCAACTAACTTAACAACGAGACAACCAACCAATGCACTAGCTCCAAACAGTTTGAGCAAAACCAACCAACGAAGAAACCAACCAACAAAATTAATATACTAGTGTCAGGACAGATTTAACAAATTGATAGATTTTTTTTTTTAAATGTCAAGGCATATTTCTTATCGGATACGTTGGCGAACAATTGTCTCCCTCTGGAATCAGGGTGACATCATAGGAGATGACGTCATCAGGGGACTTTAGGGAGGTATAAGAGGGGTCAGGGTTTAGATTTATGGGAGGCTTATGTGGGTGTCTGTTTTGTGTGATAAATAAACAACAAACAAACCAAACAAATGTGTTTTTTGTGGAATTAGTTGGGATTATCTAATGCATGCTGTGAAGGGATTCTGGTATTCAGGATTATTGTGGCGTGGCATTTGCTTATTCATGTTTTTGTTTGTTTTATCCATTTATTGCTTGATTGATTCATTCATTCATGAGTTTTTTCCTTCATTTCTTTGCTTGTATATCTACTCTACATTGTTATATCCTGAAGTCAGATTGCAGCTACCTTAATGGTGGAAAAAAATCGGTTGCATACGCAAAAATACTGCTACTGGGAAACCTAAAAATTCTAGCCAAAATATAAAAAAGAAATATAAACATTTTTCTTGTGCCTCTTAACTTTCTTTACTCATTCTTTCTTTTGTTTTTAGTTCGTTCATTTAGACCGTAAAGCA
>CM060322.1:62839718-62844718 GCA_030674155.1 Stramonita haemastoma
GAGAGAGAGAGAGAGAGAGAGAGAGAGAGAGAGAGAGAGAGAGAGAGAGAGAGAGAGAGAGAGAGGGGGCTTTTTTCCCAAATACCTCGCCATATGAACAGTCATACACCGACTTTTGAGGATTTGTTCTCGTTTAATGCGGAGAGAGGGTTGTTATGCTTAGAGCTTAGTCATAGACAAAAAATAATCTCCAAATAACATTTCAAAGCATGTCAACATTTTAATGAAGACCTTGGTATTTTGCTTTCGTCACTAACTGACATTAAAACTTTTGCTTTGGCTAAGACAGAAATGAGGAAATATTCGACATTTCACACAACGCAGTTGTGTTTGTATCCAGACGCAAAATAAGTTGTAACTTATGTGCAAGTTGCACAAAGCTGTCAGACCTCATTACGTTTTCTTGTCAAATTCTTCATGTATAAAATGATACAAACTGGCAAAAAAAACCAATATGTCAACCTACTCTGGAATCAACGACGCAATAATTGTAGTAATAAAACAATTATCCGCAATAAACTTGCAATGTCAACGTTTCCGTTTATTCGTAAATGCTAGGAGATCCAAACCAAACTTAATCATTTATTTCTTAATTTGTGTCTGCACGAACATTTAATTCTGTTAACAGATCGCGATAAAGTTTTTTTATTTGTAAAATACATATTTTACAAGTGTTGTTGTTTTTTACAATGATGAACTAATGACATGTTAAATTGTATCATCTCTTGGGTCAAAGATAGGGAAGAGCTTGTAACTAAAAAGAAATAAAAACTGCACCAAACATATATTATGCTAAAACTGTAATGTCCCTTTCATTTTTTTTTCTATTCCATGCAGAATATTAAGAAGGTATTGATATGTGTGGTACTGTTTTTTTCGTGTGTCTCTTTCATTTGAGTTTTGTTTTCTTAGAAAGAGAAACGAATGCCTCATTTGACAAAAAGGGTTAGAAATGAATTAAAATAAATGCATACTCATGGAAGCGTACGCTCGCATGTGCGTATACACTAAGCAGGCACACATACACACACGCACAAACACACACACATAACTATACATACATGCACGCACATACACACATCTATCTGCTCGCACACACGTGCGAAAACACACACACACACACACACACACACGCACACACACACACACACACACACACACACACATACACACACACACACACCACACACACACCACATACACACACACATACACACACCCTCACGCACGCACACTTGCGTGCTACAGTGCGCGCGCACGCACAAACACATGAACAGAATTACTGTGCTTAAAGCCTGGCGAACGTTTATCTCGCTCAGTGTTGATCAAAACAAATGGGCTGGGAAGGGCACTCTCTACTGTCTGACATAGTGTAAGTAGGTGCCGTAAAACTTCTCCATCAAACGTTAACGAGCACACACACACACACACACACACACACACACACACACACACACACACACACACACACACACACACACACACACACGCACACACACACACACGCACGCACGCACGCACACACGCACGCACGCACGCACGCACGCACGCACGCACACACGCATTAGTGCTTATTCCATTATCTTCGATATAAAAGAGTAAAATCAAAATACACACACACAAACACACAAGCACACACACGCACGCACGCACGCACACACACATTAGTGCTTATTCCATTATCTTCGATATAAAAGAGTAAAATTAAAATACACACATACACAAACACACACGCACACACACACGCACACACACATACACACACACACAAAAACGCAACACACACATACACACATACACACATACACACATACACACACACACACGCGCGCGCACACGCACACACACACACACACACACACACACACACACACTAACACTAACACTAACACTAACACTAACACTAACACTTTCGCATGGTGATAGGAATTTCGTTCGTTGGAAGCAGAGACAGATGAAACAGGAGGGGAAAGTCTTAGGTTTGGAATAAGTATGTCTTTAGTAATGAATAGGCTAGCTATATCTTTAACCATATCCAACAACTAAAATTGCTTACATTTTAGTACTGGGATCCCCCTCCCCACTCAAAAAAAGAAAGATTTTTCATACTTTAAAAAAAAAAAGAATATTTTTTCTTAAATCATCACAAAAGAAGTTTTACAAGTACACTTATTAACGCAAAGACTTTCAAAGTTTGCCAGCTAATACCATTTGACATTTATTTTATTCTACGCAAAGAAAGCTTCAGAATAATATGTAAAATGATATTCCGCTCGCATTACGACCAACAGCCATATAACTTATAACAAATTAATGATATTTGACACTGGTCAGAACAAAAGTCTTTAATAAAGTATGTCTGTAATCGATATCTCTAATACAAGGTGTATTCTAAATTAGTCTAAAAGTGAAACTTTACCCTTTTCAGGGCAAACTTCAAAAAGATGTCTGAAAGTAATACTTTACACATGTTATGATCACATCTTTTATATAATTATGTTGACAGGTGGGACAGTTGCGAAATATTTGTATGTATACAACTTTCATTTTACATCTGTTTATGAAAAAAAAAGTTTTAAAGTAATGTGTTATATGTTATATGGCATCTAGCTTTCTGACATCGTTGCCTCCTACTAAAAAGTTTCCTTACTTAAAGCTAAAAAAAAGATAATATAAAGGTGTCCAATAACCCATGTGGTCATGGGGAAGCAAGGCATCAGAGAACTAAGCTTCTATTGGGTGCCAACATATTGAGGGCGGTGCCCATCTCCTCTCCCTCGCTGCTTTACCTTCCCTGACCCTAAAGAGGGCAGGTACCCATTTACAGTTGGGTGAACTGGGGGACAGTACTGAAGCCAAGGTGTAAAAACGGTCACCCATTCACTTGGTAACCATGCTCGATGCTGCTTAACCTTAGCTTGGGGAAAGCGAGTGCTCTGACCACTGAGCTATCCCGTCCCCATTAGAACTGTCCTTTCACATTTATCTTCAAGCTGTTACTTCTCGTACATTCGCTATTTCTTTTGCTTATATGTTACATGCATGTGTCGATGCATGCCGGCAGAGATGTGCTTACGAATAATTTCAAAGCAAAATGCATGTCTATAGCATCTTTTCATCAGCAATGATCTGTCGTTGTTTTTGAATACTCGAGACGCCTTGACAATAGTTTTGTTTCTTCTTCAGAACGCTCTTTTTCTTTTTCTTTCATACGCTTTTTTCTCTTTCTTAGAAAGTTTGTTTCTCCCTTACAACATGTCTTTCTTTCTCAGAGTACGCTCAATTTTTCAGCAGTCTTTCAAAAAATCGGATGTCAACTACATACATGGATCTTCACTGCACTCAGGCTGGAAATTGTGTTCTAAAAATTCCCTCTTTTCTATTCCTCTATTTGTTTCCGCCTTGTGTTTTTTCCCTTCCTGTCACCCCCTTATGGTCTATTTTCTGCCTTCTTGGTTCTTTCTCCTACATTTTGTTTTCTCCCAGAAAGATAGCAGAACTCTCTCCCATGTGGAAATTGGACGTGCTGGGCCTAACTTGTCAGGTTGCTTAACGGCAGCGCAACGCGTATTCTCTCGCATGTTAAACAACACAAGTTGCTCTCTAAGCGAGTATTCGACGAAGTAGAATGTTTTTGTTTACATACCCACAACACAAGGACAAACCATCACCATCAACTAAATACTTTTTCGACATCCCTAAGAAAATACTGAAGAAAAACAGCACCAAAAGAAAGTACAAATACTAACCAAACATAGCAAAAAAAAACAAAACAAAAAAAAAAGACCCACAAAAAACAACAGTCTAGACCGCTTTGACACCTACCAATGTCTGAAGGCAACAAACAATAACAAGAAAAACAACATCTGGAGAAAAACAACAACAACGACAGCAACAACAACAAAACAAAAAGCTAGATATAAAGTTGCGTATGTAAAAATGTCATGGTGAGAGAAAAGTCACCAAGAACAGTGTAACGTGACACCTGCATCAACAAGGCAATAACACTGTTGCCAGCTTGTTTGAACTCCAGATGAAAAGTAATAGTGTGTAGTGCATGTGAGTGTGTGTGTGTGTGTGTGTGTGTGTGTGTGTGTGTGTGTCTGTCTGTCTGTGTGTGTGTGTGTGTGTCTGTGTGTGTGTGTGTGTGTGCGCGCGCGCGCGTGCGTGTGTGTGTGTGTGTGTGAGAGAGAGAGAGTGAGAGAGAGAGAGTGTGTGTGTGTATGTGAGAGAGAGAGAGTGTGTGTGTGTGTGTGTGTGTGTGTGTGTGTGTGTGTGTGTGTGTGTGTGTGTGTGTGTGTGTGTGTGACAAACAGAGAGAGAGAGAGAGAGGCAGAGACAGAGACAGAGAGAGGCAGGTAACGAGAAAGAAGAAAGAGTATATATGTGTGTATACAAATGTTTCTGGTTTTATATTTGTGTGTGCATATGTCTGTCTCTCTGTGTGCATTATTATAATCATGTGTGTCTCTCTGCCTATGATTGTGTATATGCCGGCGTGTTGAGAGGAGGGGGTAGGAGGGGAGGAGAGGGGTCAGAAAA
The DNA here is from genome assembly GCA_030674155.1 of Stramonita haemastoma. Classification (NCBI taxonomy): domain Eukaryota; kingdom Metazoa; phylum Mollusca; class Gastropoda; order Neogastropoda; family Muricidae; genus Stramonita; species Stramonita haemastoma. The sequence goes on from CM060322.1 coordinate 62,844,261, forward strand.
GATGCCAGGTCTCAGTCGCTCCAGGAATTCAGCGGCATCTCCATGTGTCTGGTTCCAGACCCCGTGGCCAGCTAGGGTCCGTGCTAATCTGAAGGTGCTGCAGCTTTGTCTGTTTCTCTGCAGCTTTGTCTGCCATGGCCAGTCTCCACAGTTTGCAGACAGGTGAAAGGGTAACTGTGGAATCTGTGAATAGGCTAAGTTTTTGAGGTAAACTTCTTGTTGTTGTTTTTGTTCTTGTTGTTGTTGTTGTTCTTGTTAATGTTGTTCTTTTTCTTCTTGTTCTTGTTCTTCTTGTTCTTGTTCTTCTTGTTCCTGTTCTTGTTCTTGTTCTTCTTCTTCTTGTTCTTCTTCTTCTTCTTCTTCTTCTTCTTCTTCTTCTTCTTCTTCTTCTTCTTCTTCTTCTTCTTCTTCTTCTTCTTTTTCATTGGAGGCTCAAACAACAAACTGTGCTGTCTGTC
>CM060322.1:62847218-62874718 GCA_030674155.1 Stramonita haemastoma
AATTACTAGAAGGTGGAGAAGCTATTTACACTGAAAGGACGCCGGCATCCTCATAGATATGTGTGTGGTGGGGGGGGGGGGGGGGGGGGGGGGGGTGGGGGGGTGAAAATATTCTTCTATATACGCCAACCAGTGATTGATCAAAACCTTGAAATAGTACACCTGACATTAGTAACACACTATTACAATGCTCATATCCCAAAGACACAAATTACAAACTGCATGCACACGCGGACTGGATGTAAAAAAAAAAGCACTTGGTTGCTTATTCCATTCTACTCAATATAAAAAAAATAGATAACTGACTTTGTTTTTCCTCCGCTATTACGCATCATATCTGGCTTCATTCACAGTAACAAGCAAAACAAAGCAAAAATCACGTCGTCATATTTTGCGGTTTACCCCTAACAATCTGACAGATCGAATGTCTCTCAGACACATTCACATGCTTTGTGTCTAAAACTGGCTGTCATTTGTATTTTGGCAGAGACAGATTAAAGTGCAAAGGTGTTATTAACCTTAAGTAACAAAACTGGGCCACACACGTAGATAAGGAAATCTTGTTTAAAAAAACAACAACAACAAATATGAGGTTATACCAGTCTGTCATATTCATAAGAGGTGTCTCACCAAGTCCGGATGAGAACATTCATCAATATAAATATATATATATATATATTAGCTGTTACAAAACTTTAAAACAGAATCCTAATCCTAGATGCATATTTTCGAACGTAGTTAGTTTGCACTTCACATCTAATTCCTGATATTTTGTTTTGTTTTAGAGAACATTGCAAGTCTATGGATTTCTACCTACGTGAAAAACAAGGACATTACTAGTTCATTAACCTTGCACATTCCTTCTAAAAGGGTTCAGCAAAATGAATGGCATAGTTCCACTCATACTGTTTTCAGCCCCGCCGACCACACAGGCCATATCGGAAATAATGGCAACGCAGTTACTGCCAATACCGTGTTTTTTTTCACAAACAGATTGCTGGGAAATTGTAAACAATGAGATCAATACAAAAACAAGAAACAGCGGGGGTGTAAACAGTATGGGCCCAAAACTTTTCCTCCATCCATTAGATCATGAGTGGTGGTCTGGGTGCTAGTCTTTCGGATGAGACGATAAACCGAGGTCACGTGTGTTACACATCATTATTTAGTGCACATAAAAGAAACCACGGCAACAAAGAGGGTTGACCCTGGCTAAAATCTGTAGAAAAAAGTCAATCTAATGTGGAAACAAATACGATTGCAGACAAGATGGTAGTGTTCTTTGACAAGTACAAGCAAAAGAGCAGAGTTTGCTCAAGACGGGTGGGCCGTCTTTCCCTTTGCCTTGTATAATTTCTTTCTTTCTTTCTTTCTTTTTTTCTTTGTTCCTCGGATAGATCTTCGAGACTCACCATTAATTTTAATGGTAATATTTTTTGTGTGCGACTGTTTTCACCTACCGAGAGGGTAGCCACATTTCGTCTTCGGGGATGTATGCTGGATATGCTCGTGTTTTCGTAACCCACTTTGGCATGAGTTCTGGGATCTTTAAAGCACGTATTTGATCTTCTGCGTGCGTATATAGACGAAAAGAATTAAAATACTGCCCTTAAAGCTGACCTGAGAGACCGTAAAAATCCCGAACTCTTAATTCACCAGACGCGACCGAGTTTTCGAGATTCGAACCCACAAATTCATGCACCAATATAAGTGAACTCAAACGGTCATAACCACTCATCTATAGAGTCCGTCCCTGGGTTAGTTTAGTTAGGTTATAATTATTTGGACAGAGGAAAAAGAACAAAGTTATTTAAAAAGAAATTAAGGTTAGGATTCAAGATTTTGGGCCTTATCTTGGTGTTGTTGGGTTTTTTAAATTTTACTTTATTAGAGCTCCGATGTTTACCAATGGTGGGATTTCTGCTTATGCAACGGTTTTGTTCTGATATTATTTACGAATTTATTTTCCATGGAAAAATATGAGCATAAAACAACTTCTTATAAAAATGTCACGACTGTGTGTGTGTGCGTGCGTGGGTGCGTGCGTGCATGCGTGCGCGCGCGCGTGTGTGTGTGTGTGCGCGTGCGTGTGTGTGTGTGTGTAAGTGCGCACGCGCGCAAGTGCGTGTTTCTGTGTGTGTGCACGCGTATGCGTGCGTGCGTTTGGTTTTTTGTGTGTGAGTGTGTCTGTGTATGTGTGTGTATGTGTGTGCGCGCGCATAATATGTGTGTTTGCGTGCACACGCACTGTGTATGTAAACGAAACGAAAGAGACAGAGAGATGGTTTAGCCATTGTGTTAACTAGCCTACTACAAAGACAAAGACAAAGTCAGCAGCCTCTTTTCCTGTAAACTTGGGCAGACAGACAGACAGACAGACAGACAGACAGACAGACGGCTAAGAAGTTGTTGTTGCCCGAGTACTACGCAGTACGACCTACTTTAGCCGCATGCAGTTCACCTGCCATACATATTGCCAATCAATAAGCTTCAGACACACATTTCATCAGCTCACCTTAAGCCAGGAAACGTCTACCTACAACTCTAGCCCTAGCGGAAACGAAATCAGCAAACGAGCTTATCATCATACATACATCAAAAAGGTAAAAGGTAAAGGTGTCCCATACCCTAGGCAGTCAGTAAAGGAGCGAGGCAACAGAGATTTCTATGGTGGCCAGCATATTGAGGGCGGCGCCCATCTCCTCTCCTTCATCATGCATATACATACATCTAAAGAACTAATGTGCAGGGTTTACATCATAAGAAACCATGTAGACGAATGACTAATTAGGTCAGACTGTCGTATTCATTAATTTTTCAAGAGATGTTACAAAAACTATTTTCACCTAAAAAATGACACGGGAAATGTTTGAAAGTTGGAAACAAAATTTCCCCGAAGAGGTAAAAAGCGGTCGCATATGCAATACTCTCACCATTAGGGAACCTGGAAGCTGTAGCCAAGGAACAAAAAATACAAAAAAAGATTTATAGATTTTCTTTTCATAATTAAAAAAAGTATACAGGTATATACATATACATATTGAAGTCATCAAGGCTCTGTACGAGAACGCAAAAAGTGCAGTTTTCATGAACAATCACGTGGGCGAGTTCTTCAAGACCACGGTTGGGGTTCGCCAGGGCTGCCTTCTCTCACCTATACTCTTCAACCTCTTCCTCGAAAACATCATGACAGAGACACTGCAAAACCACCACACTTCCATCTCCATTGGTGGAAGACCCCTTTGCAACCTCAGATTTGCAGATGACATTGACCTCATGGGCAGCAGCAAACAAGAACTGCAAATCCTCACAGACAATTTAACAGATCGAGCGAGCGCATACGGCATGGAGGTCAGTACAGAGAAATCAAAGATCATGGTCAACAGCGCGAGTAATGACATCACGGAAATAAAGATGAATGGAGAAATACTAGAAGAGGTGAGCCAATTCAAATACTTAGGCTCCATCCTAACAAAAGATGGCACATCAAACAATGAAGTGAAAGCTTGCATTGCAACAGCAACATCTGCTCTAGTCAGACTCAAGAGGATCATCAGAAGCAACAACATCAGCTTCTGCACCAAATACCACCTTTACAAATCCTTTGTGATATCTATCCTCCTATATGGCTGTGAATCATGGACTCTGACAGCAGAGTTAGAGAGGAGAATCCAAGCATTCGAGAACAAGTGCCACAGAAGACTCCTCAAAATATCATACAAAGAACACAAGACCAATAACTATGTGAAAGAAGAAATCAAAAAGCGTGTGGGCCCCAAAGAGCCTTTGCTCTCCACCATAAAGAGGAGAAAGCTGATGTGGTTTGGTCACACCACAAGACACAACACCCTAGCAAAAACCATCCTGCAAGGAACAGTCGAGGGCAAGAGAAGAAGAGGCCGCCAAAAGAAATCATGGGTTGACAACATCAAAGACTGGACCGCCCAACCCCTGCAACACCTCCTACTAGCCACACAGGATCGTGAAGCATGGAAAAAGATCTCTGTTGCGTCTTCTCTCATGTCCCCCCTACGTCCTTTGGGGCATGGGACTGAGTGAGTGAGTGATATACATATATACACGCGCGCACACACACACGCACACACACACACAAGCACGCACGCACGCACGCACGTACGTACACACACACAAGCGCGCATGCACACATACACTCTCTCTCTCTCTCTCTCTCTCTCTCTCTCTCTCTCTCTCTCCTCTCTCTCTCTCTCTCTCTCTCTCTCTCTCTCTCTCACACACACACACACGCACACACACACCCACGCACACACACACACACACACACACACACACACGCACACACACACACAAACACACACACACAAACACACACACACATGAAGGTGATAAATAAGAAACAGGGAAATGCAGGAAGAAAAAAAAGAGAAAACAGCTTAGGGACAGGAAGAGGAGACAAGGAAAAAAAGAATGTAATGGAGAGAAAGAGCCAAAAAGGAAAAAAAACAAACACATAAAAACATATATTCCACAACAAAAAAAAGGAGTACAACAGTAAAACTAACAAAAACAAACATTAAAACAAAAATATCGACTATTTTCTTTTATATAAAACATGATACCAATTTACTATGTCTAGAATCTACTGTTTCTCTGTTTCTTTGCATCCAGACAAGATATCTTGAAATAGCGGGAGCCGTGCTTTTCTTTTCTTTCTTTTTCTTTTTTTTTGGATTTACCTCGTCATTTTTTCCCCTAGAGTACATAAGAACTAATATCAGAGTATCACTGCTGGAAAATATCACCGGTACGCTCCACGTGAAGATCACATGTGACGCTCCACCACATAATGAGTCGCATTATACCAGAGGTTAATTCTTTGTTATTGACATATTAGTAATCAGCAATAAAAAGGCTATTCAATACAAAAAACAGATTGAAAATCGGACATTCCTGTCAAAAGTTATTACAACTTGAAATGATAGACTGCAGCAAATGAGAAAAAGGGAAATTGATAAGTTTAGCATACTAATTAGTGGTCAGAATGAAGGCTTGGGCATTTTCAAAACACATTTATAAGCAAAAGGAGTAAATAAAATATGCCTTGATATTTTATTACAAGGTAGAATAACGTATGTAGTTTAATAATCAGTCAAAATCTCAAAATTGACAACTTGACCCTCACATGCCTTTAATGGCTCCTAGCCCAAAATTGGGTAATGTGCTAAGCGATTCATTTCGTGGTAGAGCGTCTCTTTATGTGACGCTCCACCACATAATAAGTCGGAGTGCACCAGAGGTTAAATTTTAGTTATTGACATGTTATTAATGTACAATAAAGTGGCTATCAAATACAAAAAACATATAGAAAATCGGACAATTCTGTGCAAAGTTATTACAAATTAAAATGATAGACTGCAGGACGTGACAAAATGAGAAACGGGCAAGTTTATTTTTGTAGCATGTGGTCAGAATGAGGGCTTGGGTATATTCAAAACACATTTAAAAGCAAAAGGTATAAAAATTATGTCTTGATATTTCATTACAAGGTAGAATAACGGATATTGTTTAATAATCAGTCAAAATCTCAACATTGACAACTTCACCCTCAACTGCCTTTAATGGCTCCTAGCGCAAAATTGGGTAAAGTGCTAAGCCACTCATTTTGTGGTGGAGCGTCACTTTTGGTAAAGGAAAAAACAACCTCCGTCTGACAGCAAAAGGCCTCAGACTGCTTTATACATCGGGTTGAGGGTGTCGGCTGAATCGATCGTTCTCTTTAAGCAATCCATCATAGGAAAAAGAGAGGATTTTGTTGATGTTTTTTCAACAATATTGTTTATATGACAGGTAAAGCCTCTTTTCCTTCTCCACAACGTGGCTTAGCAGGCTTCAGTATCTTCCTGTATGGTTCTGATAATATGTAGTTTTCAGCATCCCTCGGCTAGAGTTTCAAGGTTTTCACCAATGGTGGCATTAGAACAGAACATCTTGCGCACACGTTAAATCCTGTTCCGCTTTTCGTAAGAGTAGGTCATCGTGTGCCGGTGGGAAAACGATGACATTTACACAATTGCATACACACGGGGACTGGATGTAAAAAAAGCATTTCATTGCTTATTCCATTATCCTCGATATAAAAGAATAATTAATAAGATAAATAAAATAAATAAATAAATAAACAAATAAATAAATAAATAGATAAATGAATAAATAAATAAATAAATAAATAAATAAATAAATAAATGAACATTTTGTGTATGCAACCGTTTGGATTTTTTTTTTTTACTACCATTAAGGTAGCCTCATTTCATCTTCCGGGTTGATGTCTGAACCAGTGTGCATGTTGGTTTCTTTTTTTTTTGTTTCGTGTTTCTACCAGCACGCATTGATTAAATCGTGGAACGAATTTTGACGTGGGCGCCAGATGTTCTATGTGCGTTCGCACACGGGAACTCGGTTAAAAGTCTCATCCGAAAAGATTTGTTCTGATAAAATATCATTCGGTGATAACTTTGAGAGGAACAAAGTTCGACAAATTGTGAATTAGAAGACTGGGGAATGTCTTGGAGATAGAATGACTAGCAGAAGAATCGAAGGAAATTTGCGACGCCCCACCACGAAATGAGTCGCTTAGCACACAACCCACTTTTCCACTAAGAGCTATTAAAGGCAGGTGGGGTCAAGTAGGCAATTTAGAAATTTTGATTGATTATTAAAGTATAGCCAATATTCTACCTCATATTGAAATATCAAATCATAATTTTGTCTCCTTTTGCCTTAAAACGTGTTTAAAAATACCCGAGCCCTCATTCTGACCACCTATTACGGTGTTAAACTTGTCAGTTTCTCATTTTGTCATTTCCTGCAGTCTAGTGTTTCAACTTGTAATAACTTTTTATAGAATTGTCCGATTTTCTATCTGTTTTTTTGTATTGTATAGCCATTTTGTTGCAGTTTGATAGCATGTCAATAAATAAAAATTGACCTCTAGTGCAATGCGACTCATTATGTGGTGGAGCGTCACATTTGTAAATTCGCGCATACAAGAACATGTGATAAGTTTTCTTTTTTTGCTGCCTCATCTTCTATGACGTTCCTGTTCCCTCTGTTCCCACGCTGCTTGTTTCAATCTCCCCGCCACAGCCATACCCAGCTTCGCTCTGTCTCCTCCTCAGGAAGATGACTGTGATTAGTTAAACAAAAGTGTCAAATGTGAAGGGGAAAAATTGTAAGCCTGTGTAGAGTACTTCTTCTGAAAACAATCAATTCTTCTGAACTTTTCAAAAAGAAAATATATATCCATATATACCATGAGGAAAACATAATACATATCATCTCCTTTGTGAGGATGCCAGGGGCCTATTTTAATTTATTTTATCTATTTTTTAATATATCATTTATTAATTCTTTTATATCGAGGATAATGGAATAAGCACTCGTGGGCTTTTTTACATCCAGTCCCCGTATGTATGCAGTTTTGTAAATGTCGTCTGTCCCCACAGGCACACGATGGCTTACTCTTACGAAAAGCGGAAGATGATTTAATGTGTGCGCAAGATGTTCTATCAAGTAACATCCCCACCTTCTGGAAATTCTGTGCCAGGAATTCCCTCTTGATATATTCTTTCTTTCTTTCTGCCTCGATTCCTTTTTTCCTGTCACAAACTTCTTATTATAATGTCTGCATTCTTGGTCCATTCTCCTGCCTTTTTATTCAGAAAAAAAAACTTAAAAGATAACAATTCTTTCCCATACCAAAGTCAGATACGTTGAGCCTGACTTGTCCGGCACTTAACGGCAACGTAACACGTTTTCGCTCACATGAGAGACAATACTTGCCGTCTAAGCATTTGAAGAAGGAGGGAGAGGAGGAGGAGGAGGAGGAGGAGGAGGAGGAGGAGGAGGAGGAGGAGGAGGAGGAGGAGGAGGAGGAGGAAGAGAAGAAGAAGAAGAAGAAGAAGAAGAAGAAGAAGAAGAAGAAGAAGAAGAAGAAGAAGAAGAAGAACAACAACAACAACAACAACAGCAACGACGACGACAACGACGACGACAACATAAACATGAACATAAACAAGAAGAAGAAGAAGAACAAGAAGGAGCAGAAAAAAGATGAAAATATTACAGCCACCCTCCATAATAATTCACGATAGTTTATTTTCAGAGTCATGTATCTACATAAAAGAATTCGTTCAACAGAAGCACTTACATCAAACAAAAAGCAAAGAAGTAGGAGTAGATATTCGTAAAAGTAAAAAGAACAAAAACAAAAGAGAGCTTTAAAAAGAATCATTTACCTATTCATGTATTTATTTATTTATTTATTACTTCTTCATTTATTTATTCATTCATTCAATTCCAGTTTTAGTTATTATTTTATTTCTGAGAAATTGAATAGGCACTAATGTGTATTTCTGATCCAATCGTCGCGTGCATGCAGTATTGTTAACTTTGTCATCCGTTCCCACCGGCACAAATGGCCTACTCTTCGAAAGGCAGAACAGATCTAAACGTGTGCGCAAGATGATACTCCGAGTGCGTTCTCACAAGGGAACTCGGGGGTGAGAGAGAGAGAGAGAGAGAGAGAGAGAGAGAGAGAGAGAGAGAGAGAGAGAGAGAGAGAGAGAGAGAGAGAGAGAGAGAGAGAGAGAGAGACAGACAGACAGACAGACAGACAGACAGACAGACAGACAGACAGACAGACAGACAGACAGACAGACAGACAGACAGACAGACAGACAAAGAGCCATAGAAGAGAAGGAAGATACTGAACACCACCTACTTCTACTGCAAACCGTCTAACCTTTTTTCTTCTCTTAGCTTTTTTTTTTGGTTACTGATATTAGGTTTCCTTTTCACATTTTTTTTAAACAGTGACTGCTGATACGACTATGTCTCTCACACACAACGCAGAAAAATTGTCTGACTCCTAAATATCACCGCCATCACCACCACCACCATCACTACCACCACCACCACCGCCGCCACCACCACCTCCACCACTACCACCACCACCTCCACCACCTCCACCACCACCACCCCATCTTCAGTTTTCTGTTAAGCACACTTGCAAGGTAAAGTTAAAGGTGTCCCATAACCTATGTGGTTGCAGTGGAGCAAGGCATCAGAGACCTCAGCTTTTCTAGGCGCCAGCATTTTGAGGGCGGCGCCCATCTCCTCTCCCTTGCTGCTTTACCTTCCCTGACCCTAGAGAGGCAGGTACCATTTACAGCTGGGTGAACTGGGAAGGTCAGTACTGTAGCCAAGGCGCGCAAAACGGTCACCCATCCACCTGGTAACCACACACGTTGCTGCTTAACTTGACTTGGGGGAAAGCGAGCGTTCTGACTACTTAGCCATCCGGCCCCCAATTGTAATCGATACAAAATTCTAACCTTCACCAGCAACCCACAAAAAAAAAATGCGGACAGCTGGTATTTCCTTTGTATGACACTGTTTATTTGACGGCACTGGGTTAAAACAAAACAAAAGGAACTGAAACAAAGCTTTCTCTTCCTTATTTGGCAGTGTCATCAAGTTTTCTTTCTTGAAGAGGTTTCACGGTTTCGTCTTTTAGAATCATCCTTCAGCAGTTTGCAGGAGAACAAGAATGCATTTCAGCTACGGAAAACTGCTGGAAATGTTGAAAATATTGAGAACATTGGAAGAGTGTTGTTTCTGATTATTGCAGAAGATGTGTGTGCCATATTCCAAAGAGGCAATAAACAAGACACAGGAAATAGAGAATATCTGGGTCAGTAATATGTCCTCTAAGGTTTCACAGAGAGAGATCTATTTATTTCTATTTATCTATTTATTCTTTTATATCGAGGATAACAGAATAAGCAACATGTGCTTTTTTTCATCCGGTCCCCGTGTGTATGCAGTTTTTGTAAATATTGTCATCTGTTCCCACCGGCACACGATGGCCTACTCTTACGAAAAGCGGAACAGGATTTAACGTGTGCGCAAGATGTTCTGCGTGCGTTCGCACACGGGGCCTCGGTTTAAAGTCTCATCCGAAGGACTTTTGGGGAGAGTGGAGTCAGCACTGATGTTAACTCCAGGAAAGAAATTTCCTCGACCGGATTCGAACCCGGGTCTTCAAATTGCCAGCGCAGAGAGAGAGAGAGAGAGAGAGAGAGAGAGAGAGAGAGAGAGAGAGAGAGAGAGAGAGAGAGAGAGAGAGAGAGAGAGAGACACACACACACACACACACACACACACACACACACACACACACACACACACACACACACACACACACACACACACACACACACACACACATAGACAGAGGGAGACACAGAAATACAGACAGACAATAGACAGACACAGACACAGAAGAGAAAAAAGACACTAAATACCTACTTCTAGTACAATTCATCTATCCTTTTTTCTTCCTCTACCGATTTTCGCAACTGATATCAAATTTCCCTTTGACATTTTTTTCACACAGGGACTGCTGATACGACTATGTCCCTCACACACTCAATGCGGAAGAAGTGATTAACATCTAAAACTCTCAACAATCACTACAAACACTGCCACCACCACTACCACCCCCACATCTTTCTTTTTTCTGTAAACGACATTCGTAAGGTAAAGGTAAAGGTGTCCCATAACCTATCTGGTTGTAGGGGAGTGAGGCATCAGAGACCTTTACACTCCCTGACCCTGAAAAGGTCAAGTACCCATTGACAGCTTGGTGAACTGGGAGGGACTGCACTCAAATCAAGGCGTGCAAACGGTCACCCATCCACCTGGTAACCACACTCGATGCTGTATAACTGTGACTTGGGGAAAGCGAGCGTTCTGACCACTGAGCTATCCGACCCCTAAAGACACTAGTAACCTATACAAAATTGTAACCTTCACGCAGTAACCCACAAAAAAAAAAATGCGGACAGCTGGTATTTCCTTTGTATGACACTGTTTATTTGACGGCACTGGGTTAAAACAAAACAAAACAAAACGAACTGAAACAAAGCTTTCTCTTCCTTATTTGGCAGTGTCATCAAGTTTTCTTTCTTGAAGAAGTATCATGGTTTTTGTTTTTTTTTAGTATCATCCTTCAGCAGTTTGCAGCAGAGCAAGAATGCATTTCAGCTAAGAAAAACTGCTGGAAATGTTGAAAATATTGAGAACATTGGAAAGAGTGTTGTTTCTGATATTGCAAGAAGATCTCTGTGTGTTGTGTGTGTGATTGCTGTGTGTGTGTGTGTGTGTGTGTGTGTGTGTGTGTGTGTGTGTGTGTGTGTGTGTGTTGTGTGTGTGTGTGTGTGTATGTTGTGTGTGTGTGTGTGTGTGTGTGTGAGTGTGTGTGTGTGTGTGTTGTGTGTGTGTGTGTGTGTGTGTGTGTGTGTGTGTGTGTGTGTGTGTGTGTGAGTGAGATGAGAGAGAGAGTATGTGTGTGTGTGTCTGTGTGTGTGTGTGTGTGTGTGTTCTGTGTGTGTGTCTGTGTGTGTGTCTGTGTGTGTGTGCTGCGTGCGTGCGTGGTGCGTGTGTGTGTGTGTGTGTTGTGTGTGTGTGTGTCTGTGTGTGGTGTGTGTGTGTGTGTGATAGTGCAAAGAGGTACTAAACAAAAAGGATGTAAAGAAGTACTGGGTCAAGTAATATGTCCTCTCATGTAGAGAGCGAGAGAGAGGAGAGAGAGAGAGAGAGAGAGAGAGAGAGAGAGGAGAGAGAGAGAGAGAAAGAGAGAGAGAGAGAGAGAGAGAGAGAGAGAGAGAGAGAGAGAGGAGAGAGAGAGAAGAGAAGAAGAGAAGAGAGAGAGAGAGAGACAGACAGAGACAGAGAACAGACAAACATGTGAACCAGAGAGAGAGAGAGAAAGCGAGGGAGCAAGAAAAAAAAGATTGCAAAGAAAAAGACAACAACAACAACAACAAGAGCAACAACAACAACAAGAGCAACAACAACAACAAGAACAACAAAAACAACAAGAGCAACAACAAAAACAAGAACAACAAGAGCAACAACAACAAGAGCAACATCAACAACAACAACAACAACAACAAGAGCAACAACAACAACAAGAACAACAAAAACAACAAGAACAACAAGAGCAACAACAAAAACAAGAACAACAGGAGCAACAAGAGCAACAACAACAAGAGCAACAACAACAAGAGCAACAACAACAACAACAACAAGAGCAACAACAAGAGCAACAACAACAAGAACAACAACAACAAGAGCAACAACAACAAGAACAACAACAACAACAAGAACAACAACAACAAGAACAACAACAAGAGCAACAACAAGAACAACAACAACAACAAGAGCAACAACAACAAGAAGAGCAACAACAACTACAACAACAACAACAACAACGACAACAACAAGAACAAGAAGTAGAGCAAGAAGCAAAAAAAAAAAGCAAGAAACAAGAAGAAGAGCAAGAACAAGATGACAAGAGACGAAGAAAATGAAAAAGAAAAAAAAGAAAAAAAAAGAAGAAAACAATGTTGACCTAAATTGATAGATGTCCATCAAGTGTAGATGTACGTGACTATTGTATTTTTGTTTCGTTTTTAGTCCATTGTACACGTGCCAGTTTCTAAAATGACAGACACACGATTTTTTTGTCACGTGCGTTCACATTGTGTTCTTGCCTCCTTCCTCGTGCGAATGTCGGGGGCTCTTTCAGTAAAAGTTGCATCTTCATCTTTTGAAAATTATGTGCTAGAAATGTCCACTTTGCTATCACTTTTCCTTGTTTCTGTCTTCTCTCTCTGTCTCTCGCTCATTCTCTGTCTGTCTGTCTGTCTGTCTGTCTGTCTGTCTGTCTGTCTGTCTGTCTGTCTGTCTGTCTCTCTGTCTCTCTCTCTCTCTCTCTCTCTCTCTCTCTCTCTCTCTCTCTCTCTCTCTCTCTCTTTATTTTCTGCCTTTCCAGTCTATTTTCCTAGTTTAAAAAAGTAAAATCTGTTAATATATTGTGTGGCATTTTTCATATGAATTTGTTCATTAGCTCTGATAAAGTCGGTATGCGTCGGGAGAGAGAGAGAGAGAGAGAGAGAGAGAGAGAGAGAGAGAGAGAGAGAGAGAGAGAGAGAGAGAGAGAGAGAGAGAGAGAGAGAGAGAGAGAGAGAGAGAGAGAGAGAGAGAGACAGACAGACAGACAGACAGACAGACAGACAGACAGACAGACAGACAGACATACAGACAGACAGACAGACAGACAGAGACAGACAGAGACAGACAGACAGACAGACAGACAGACAGACATGCAGACAGACAGACACGACACGACACGACAGACAGATACAGAGAGAGACACAGAGAGAGAGACAGACAGACACAGAGACAGAGAGAGACAGACAGACAGACAGACAGAGACAGAAACAGAGACAGACACATACAGAGAGAAACAAACACACAGAGAGAAAGATAGAGAGAGAGAGAGTAGGAGAGACAGACTCAGAGGGCTTAAAATGGAAAGATACATACAAAGACAGAGAAAGAAGAAGAAGAGGAACGAGAAGAAACGAACTGAAAGTGAATGAAAAGCAAAAGAAGAAAAACAATTTTCACGTAATTTGAGAAACCTCGGTCCAACATAGACATCGTAAACTGTTTGCACATAAACTATCCTGACCCCCCCCCCCCCCTCCGCTTCTCCTCCCCACCCCCCTCCTCCCAGGAGATGGGAAACACAGATTCAAAATCTGGGTTAAAAGTTAAGAACTGAAGGCAGCGTGACAAAATGAAAACAACTTAGTATGTCGAAATCACTTTATTTATGGCTCCTTACTACCAAATCCACAAGACACAGTTTTTAAAATTTTGTAAAAGTACAAGCTGTTTATACATTTGTCTGGAATGATAAGCAGGCTAGGTTAGTTAAAAAAAATAAAACAAAAAAATCATCATACGAATCGAGAGTATTAATTATTATATGCTTGGATTACTTGAATTGTAAACATGAAAATGAAGTGAATTTGCAAAATTTGCAAATTCACTTCGTTTGACATGGCTACAAAACAAAAAACAACTTTGGAGAAGAGAAGAATCTAAAGAAAATGAGAAAAAGAATAAATAGACAAAGAAAAAACAAGAAAAAACTAAGAACAAAAGTAATTTAAAACCAAGGATTAAAAACAAGACAACAAATGAAAAGAAGACAGTGACTGTTTTCCTACTGTTATTTCAATTTTGGTTAGCTGCTCTGATTTTTTTATGTATTGTGGTTTTTTTGGGTTTTTTTTTCAGTTCTGAAAGTAACATATCTGCCCCGGTTTCGTAGTGTACTGTTTTCTTTTTAATCTTGAGTGTGCACAAACATAGCAGAGGACATAATCTAACATAGTCTGACAAGAGACATCTATCAGTCTTGGAAGACTATGAAGTTGCGCTCTAGGCTCTAGAGCGCAAAGCCTGAGTAAGTAAGTGTAGAGGGCAAACTGTTACCCATGCAGCAGACCCTTTCACCCTTCCACGTTGCTGGAATGGTCCATTGGAAAGGCAATGACCGATACGCATGGTTCCAGGTCCGTCACAGGAGCCACTAGAATGTTGCCATATACAGCCCAAACCGCCATGGGGACTCGTACTCCCAATTTTGTTTTCAAGGATGGTGTCTAAACACGACACCTGTGTGCATGCTGTTTTTTTTATAATTATTTTGTTGTCATCTGCTCCTACATTTCACATGGACGTTGCAATCAATGTGAATCCTGAAATAAGCACAGCAGCAGAACAAAGCCAAAACCAAAGGGGGACGCGATAACACAGTGGTTAAAACATTGCGCTCGCAATCTGACAACCCGTGTTCTAATCCCGTTCAAGGGGATATTTTCCCCTGGAGCTAGCAACAGTGCAGACTCCACTCTCCCCAAAAGTCCTTCGGATGACAATAAACCGAGGTCTCGTGTGCGAACGCACGCAGGACATCTTGTGCACACATTAAATCCTGTTCTGCTTTTCGTAAGTGTAGGTAGGCCATTGTGTGCCGGTAGGAACAGATGACATAATTGACAAAACAAAATACACACGGGGACTGGATGTAAAAAAGTACACGAGTGCTTATTCCATTATTCTCAATATAAAAAGCTTAATAAAGATGCCTATATAGAGAAAACAAAGCCAAAACCAAACACCACTCTGTGGCAATCCCTTCACAGTATTATCTGACGGTTAAACCTCATTTCTTCTCTCCTTTTCTTTGTCTTGCAGTTTCAGTTACCTAATTCTTGAGAAAAAAACCTTCACTGCATTAAAACTCTGTGTGTGTGTGTGTGGTGTGTGTGTGTGTGTGTGTGTGTGTGTGTGTGTGTGTGTGTGTGTGTGTGTGTGTGTGTGTGTGTGTGTGTGCTGTGTGTGTGTGTGCATGCGCGCGCGTATGTGTATGTGTGTGTGTGAGTGAGTCAAGTCAAGTCAAACTTTTATTTCCAGATGGTACATTGAATAAGTAGTGCAATTGCTTTTTTTCATCAAGCCTTTCCATCTAAGAACAAAACCACATATAAATGCATTTTTAAAAAAGGAAATCCTAGGATTAGGTGTGTAGTGTGTGTGTGGTGTGGTGTGTGTGTGTGTGGTGTGTGTGTGCACGCGCGCGCGCGCGCGTGTGTGTGTATGTGTGTGTGTAAGTGTGCGTGCGAGCACGTGTGTGTATGTGACTGTGTGTGTGTACGTGGGAGCCAGCGTGCTTGCATGCAAGCCTGCATGCACGTGTGCGTTTCTGCGCGTGCGCACGCGTGTGTGTGTGTGAGGATGTTTATGATATCTGTGCCTATAGTCAAAAACAGCTAATATACTTTTCCTTCGTGTCCATTCTGTTTGAGTGATTTTTGCCGTATGAAACCTAATGGTATAATGTCACGCGCTGGAGACGAAAAAAAAGTGTAATAGCAACTAGAAGCCTTCACTAACTCCATTCTTTAACGCCTGTATCTCTATCAAGGACATCGGAGCCAATACAAAACTATACAAACTCAATACAAAAAGCTGGAACAAGACAGACACAGGGGGAGGGAGGGTGGAGGTTGTGTTGTTATGTTTACAACACTGCTTAAGCCTGTGATTATGTTTTTTTCCTTCCTTACTACGTAACGTAACCCAGTTTATCATTCTGGTTTTGCCCTTTTGAATTATCAATACACAGTTTCGATGTAGACGAATTTTATATGGTGGATTTCTTGTTAACGTCATAATGTAGAGAGTATGAATGTGAAGCGTATGTTGAAGTAACATAACACCAAACGTATGCTACGTTGCATAGAAGGTACAGCAAATGATAACTACGTCTGTGGATAAAGTCATTGTCCTAGAGTTATCTGAGAAAGGACACACAGGTACAGGTACAGACTTGTTTTCTTTTGTGAATAAAACAATGTAAGCCACTTCACCATTATGCAAAGTCACTACACTATTGATTAAAACACATATTATCTTTTCTGCTTCCTCATCTTCTGCGACATTCCCCATTCTGCTGTGCCCACATCTTTCATTTCAAACCGTACCATTTTCCACCATTATTTCACCTGACACGGCTACCGAGATTCAAACCCACGACTTCATGGACACAGAGACGTGGAGGACAAACGCTTTTATCCACACAACTTAAAGGTAAAGGTAAATGTGTCACATAATTTATATGGTGGTAGGGAGCGAGGCGTCAGAGACCTCAGCTTCTCTAGGGGCCAGCATGTTGAGGGCAGCACCCATTTCCTCTCTCTCGCTGCTTTACCTTCCCTGACCCTAAAGGGGGCAGGTACCCATTTACAGCTGGGTGAACTTGGGGACTGTACTGAAGCCAAGGCACGAAAACGGTCACCCATCCAAATGGTAACCACGCTCGATGCTGCTTAACTTTGACTTGGGGAAAGCGAGCGCTCTGACCACTTAGCTATCCCAAGCCCAAAGCTTACGTGCCCGTTTATGTGCAGCCTAGCTGAATATAGGCATATGTTTTGGCTCTGTAAGCTTGACGGATAAATAGAGAGATTATCAGTTTGTTTTCTTGTTTGCTTTATTTTTGTTACTGCCAGATGCAATTACAGTCTGGCACCCGATGGTTCAGTTGTCACGCCACAGATCATATTAACTTTCAGACATCATAATTGTAGGTGAATGTAGATAGGAAGGCTGTTGTATTGCTGTTCTTATTTCCCATACCACGTTATTTGCAACATTTTTTGTTGAAAATAATAAGTGTGTTGTCATATAGATCTATAGAAAAGAGAAGAATAAAGATGAGAACGGAACGGAAAATATGAAGAAAATAAGACAAAAGCGAACACAATCGAACACAAGAGTTAGAGACACACACAGACACAAACTAGCAAAAAAAATGAAGGAAAGAAAGAACAGGGAAAAAAAGAGAGAAAAAAAGATATAAAGAAAGAAGGAAGGAAAGAAACAAACAAAGAATGAAAACACACATCGGGTATCTATTTGGTGACTATTTATCAAATCTTAAGTTTATGTTTTGGTTACATGCCTCAATGCTGTTTAATTTAACTTGCAAAAACGACACAACAAAACCTGCCTGCCTGCCTGCCTGCCTGCCTGTCTGTCTGTCCATCTGCTTGCCTGTCTGTGCGTAGCTAGTCTTCAAAAAGGACACTTCAAGCTGTATAAAACCCACACACTAGAGTCTCCAATTATTAAAAAATTGTAGACACCCCCTACCCCCCAATCAGTAACATTCTTCAACCCATGTTTTCTGTCAAAGACTTTATTTACTTAGAATCCACAGATATACACAACAACCAACGAAACTAAAAACTTTCTGTACTATTTTTCACAAAGCAGCATCTTTGACAAGTAAGGACTCTGGTTTTCGTCCTTATCAGATAGCAGCACCGTAACTCGATTTCCCCAGCATGGGGCTTGCCTGTAACACCATCCCTCAATAGTGGTCCAGACAGAGAAATGTCATTTGGGGGTGGACTGGAGGGAGGGAAGCCTGTTGCCTGTTGAATGGGAACACAACTTGAAGGGGGTAAACGGTACTTTGACACTGATCCACGCAACCCTTCACTGGAAGTTTGTGTGTTGATAAATGTTTGGATCAATCTTTCGTATTTCTGATCTTTTTTTCTTCTGTACACTGGGCAGGTAGGCTTCCGTCAGTCTTGGAAGACTGGAGTTGCGCTCTAGGCTTTTGGGCGCAAAGCCTGGGTAAGTGAGTATGGAGGGCAAGTGGTTACCCATGCAGAAGACCCTCTCCTCCCCTCTCCACGTCGCTAGAATGATCCATTGGAAAGGCAATCGCTGAAATTAATAGTTCCAGTGCAGTTGCAGGAGTCGCCAGAACGTTGCCATATACAGTCCCAAACTACCCTTGGGACTCCAACTCCCCGATTTTTTTTTTCAGGGATAAAGTCTAAACACGACACCTGTGTGCATGCTGGTTCTTCTTTTGTTGTCATCCACTTTGTACATTATTATGTGAAGAATATACAAGTGACAAACAAAAATATAAAAGTGATTATCAACAAGTACTTACTATCTTTTTACTTTTGGAATGTAATGTAGCAGTAGATAATTTGAGAAGCATTCAATGTTCAATTCCTACACACAGACAAGTTCGTGCAGAAACAGACGGTGAACAAAAGAAACAGATATGATCAAATACGTAGTAGAAAGATAATAAAGAAAATGAAATAACAATACAAAGAAAAGGAAATTGTTTCTCAATTCCAATTTTCTTGATTATCTAATTTGAACTTTAAGAAAGATTTTTTTAAGACTGACTCATTACTGTTGAAATGTATCATGATAATTTGTTTTGTTCCTTTCTATCTAATGAATATTGTATAAAGAAAAGCCCAGCTGGAGACGAATACTCACAAGCAAGACTTGAAAAACTAAGGAGTGTAGAAATCTCTGCGGCAAAGTTGTTAAAATCTTATTTTTCAAAAACTTTACTCAATTTCAATCCTAGCATATAAACAGGCAACAAAACTACCCATTGTTTCTTTCACAAACCAATATCTCTGACAAGGAGATGCTCTGATTTTCCTCGTCATCAGATGAGAGCAATGTAAGTCTGTTGTTGTTTTTCGTTATCAGATGAGAACAATGTAACTATGTTTTCCTTGTTATTAGATGAGAACAATGTAACTCTGTTTTTTCCCGTTATCAGAGGAGAACAATATATCTCTGTTTTTTTCTCGATATCAGATAGTAGCAATGTAACTCTGTTTTTCTCATTATTAGATGAGAACAATATAACTCTGTTTTTCCTCCTTATCAGATAAGAACAATGTTTATCTTCGATATCAGACGGGAACAATGTAACTCCGTTTATCCTCGATATCAGATAGTAGCATAGCTATGTAACTCTGTTTTTTCCCCGCTATCAGATAAAAACAATGTAAGTCTGTTTTTCCTCGTTAACAGATCAGAACAATGTAACTCTAACTTTCCTCGCTATCAGACGGTAACGATGTAACTCATTTCCCCATCATGGGGCTTGCCTGTAACACCATCCCTCACTAGTGGTTCAGACAGAGAAATGTCATTTGGTGGTGGACAAGAGGAAAGCCTGTTGCCGGTTGACTACCAGGGTGTAAACGGTACTCTGACACTAATGCGCGCAACCCTACCCTAGGCATCGGTGTGTCTGTAGATATCTACATCAGTCTGTCACATTAGTGTTCCATCCAATATCTTCAGTACATTTTCATGAGAAAAAAAGACGGTTGTGTGAAAGTGAAATTATTTACATCTGCTTACTTTTATCTTTTTGATAGGTACTGCTATGTAGTTGCAGGTCATTTTTTCATTCATTCATTCATTCATTCATTCATTCATTCATTCATTCATTCATTCATTCGTTCATTCATTCATTCATTCATTATCAAATAATCAGTTTACGCATTATGTGGCCTGTAACACCATCTCCTAATGGTTGTTTTTCATTTGGTCTTTCGATTTATGCATTTTAATTTGCTCCTTCCTTCCTTCCTTCCTTCCTTCCTTCATTCATTCATTCATTCATTCATTCATTCATTCTGTCATTCATTCATTCCTTCATTCATTCATTCATTTATTCATTCATCTATTCATTTATTCATTATCAAATCTATGCATCATGTAGCCTGTAGAACCATTCCGCAATAGTTGGGGTCTTTTGTTCATTCATTCATTCATTCATTCATTTATTCATACATACATTCATACATCCATACATTTATTCATTGATTCATTCACTCATTCGGTCATATATTTATTCATTGATTCATTCATTCCTTATTCATTCATTCATTCATTATCAAATCTATGCATCATGTAGTCTGTAGAACCATTCCGCAATAGTTGGGGTCTTTTTATTGTTTATTCGTTTCATTCATTCATTCATTCATTCATTCATTCATTCATTCATTCATTCATTCATTCATTCATTCATTTATTTTTTCATTCATTCATTCATTCATTCATTCATTCATTCATTCATTCATTCATTCATTCATTCATTATCAAATCAATGCACCATGTGGCCTGTAGAACCATTCCGCAATAGTTGGGTTTTTTTTGTTCATTCGTTTCATTCAATCATCCATCCATCCATCCATCCATTCATTTATTCATCCATTCATCCATTCATTCACTCATCCATTCACTCATCCATTATCAGATATACTCAGTTTACGCATCATGAGGCCTGTAACACCATCCTTCAATAGTCGATCAGACAGGGAAATGTCATTGGCAGTGGAGTGGAGGGAAGGAAGCCTGTTGCCTGGTCAATGGAAACAAACCAGAAGGGTGGAAACCACACTCTGACACTGATGCGCATGACCCATGACCTACCACTACAGTGTGTGTGTGTGGGGAGGGGGGGGGGAGGGGAGTGTGTGTGTGTGTGTGAGTGTGTCTGTGTGTGTGTCTGTGTGTGTGTGTGTGTGTGTGTGTGTGTGTGTGTGTGTGTGTGTGTGTGTGTAGGGAAGTGTGTGTGTGTGCCTCTGTGTGTGTGTGTGTGTGAGAGAGAGAAGAGAGAGAGAGAGAGAGAGAGAGAGAGAGAGAGAGAGAGAGAGAGAGAGAGAGAGAGAGAGAGAGAGAGAGAGAGAGAGAGAGAGAGAGAGAGAGAGAGAGAGAGAGAGAGAGAGAGGAGAGAGAGAGAGAGAGAGAGAGAGAGAGAGAGAGAGAGCGGCAAGGCAAGGCAAGGCAAGGCAAAGTATTTTATTCGAGGATAATAGATAAGCACTCGTGTGCTTTTTTACATCCAGTCCCCGCCCTTTTCAGGGATACATCAAGATGAAAAGATACTAAACAATAAAATTTTACGCAGTACCAAGCAACACACAAGAATAAGGACACTATATATGATAAGGTAATAAAAATGCACTCGATCAGAAGACAAAATCAGAAGTCACAATAAAAAGATTTAGAGAGAGAGGAGAGAGAGAGGAGAGAGAGAGAGAGAGAGAGAGAGAGAGAGAGAGAGAGAGAGAGAGAGAGAGAGAGAGAGAGAGAGAGAAGAGAGAACACTGAACACTGAAATGG
Source organism: Stramonita haemastoma (assembly GCA_030674155.1). Taxonomy (NCBI): domain Eukaryota; kingdom Metazoa; phylum Mollusca; class Gastropoda; order Neogastropoda; family Muricidae; genus Stramonita; species Stramonita haemastoma. The sequence continues at coordinate 62,868,657 of CM060322.1, forward strand.
TTTAATGGTACCTTGGCCTTGGACCACAATACACCAGGTGAGGGGGGCAGGGGTGTGAGTGTAATGCAAAATGAAAGCATTGATAGATTTATCACTTACTATGGCAATAAAAAAATGAAAGCATGGATAAATTTCACACCTACTATACAATGAAACATCAGAGCATGGATACATCTCCTACATATAGCAATAAAAATGACAGTACTATCATAGTTCACACAGACCACTGCAATGAAAAAATAAATCATGAATAGATTTCTCACCTACTATAGCAATGAAAAAATGAAATCCTGGAGAAATGTCATATATAATATAGCAATGAAAAATGAAAGCATGGATACATTTCACACCTACTATAGCAATGTAAAATGAAAGGATGGGTAAATTCCACATACACTATAACAATGAGGATGATAGCATGGATAAATTTCACACATACTATAGCAATGACGAATAAAAGCATTGATACATTTCACACATACTTCAGCAATGAAAAATGAAAGCATTGATACATTTCATACCCATTATAGCACTGAACACTGAAAGCATGGATAAATTTCACACCCACTACTGCAATGAGAATGAAAGCAGGAATAAATTTCACTCACACTATAGCAATGAGAATGAAAGCATGGATACGTTTCACAAATACTAAAGCAATGACAAATGAAACCATGGATAAATTTCACACCTACAATAATAATAATAGCAACAACAACAACAAATTCACATATATTGTAGCAATGAAAAATGAAAGCATAGATAAATTTCACACCTACTATATCGATGAAAAATGAAAACATGGATAGATTCCACATCTACTATAGTCATGAACGATGAAAGCATGGTTAATTTTCACATATACTGTAGCAATGAAAAATGAAAGCACGAGTATTTTTCACACCTGCCATAGCAATGAAAGCGGAAAGTATGGATAATTTTTACATATTCTATAACCATGTAAAATGAAAGCATGGATAAATTTCACAGTACCATGGCAATGCAAAATGTAAGCATGGGTAGATTTCACACACAGTGAGAGCATGTTTACAGTAAACTGCCTCATGAATACCAGTCTCACTTCCTTTCCAAATAACGTTGTATATAATTTCAAACCAATAACAAGAACACACACACACACACACACACACACTCACACACACACACACACACACACACACACACACACACACATGCACGCAGGCAGGAGAGAGAGAGAGAGAGAGAGAGAGAGAGAGAGAGAGAGAGAGAGAGAGAGAGAGAGAGAGAGAGAGAGAGAGAGAGAGAGAGAGAGAGAGAGAGAGAGAGAGAGAGAAGAGAGAGAGAGAGAGAGAGAGAGAGAGAGAGAGAGAGAGAGAGAGAGAGAGAGAGAGAGAGGAGAGAGAGAGAGAGGAGAGAGAGAGAGATGGAGGACACTGAACACTGAAATGGCTTAATTACACATCGGCCTTAGGCCACAATACAATATAGACAAGCAAATAGGAGAATATAATGATATAGCATTGCTCAACAGTTTTCTACAATCACTGGTTAACTTAAGCTCATATACATCTCAACCCGCTACAATTCAAAACTTCTCAATATTATCTAACCACAGTTTACATTTCACTTTTACTGTAATAATCAGAATAAGAGACATGAGTATAAAAGCGGGAGATAATGAAAAAATATATGATCATGTTATGCACGAATTCCTGACTATATGCATTATAAACAAAGTAGGCTATATATCACTGGATTACCTAATAGACTTAAAGTATTTTCTTCCGCCTATCGATTGCATGAAATACATATTTAGATACATTATATCTGTGCATAGGATCAGTGGCTCTGAGTAACACATGCAGTGAAAGTTCTTTGATTCTTTTAGAAATTTTACCCTTAAATCTTCATATGTAGCACAAATGAACACAAAATGTTTTTCATTTTCAATTTCGTTTATACAGAATGGGCAGAATTTATCATGAACAGATTGACTATAGCGGTGTACATTATTGTTAAGTGGGAGAACATTAAACCTTAACTGCGTAATGGCAACACGAAGACAATAATTTTCGATATCTAGAACATACCTTTCTTTTTCAAAAATAGTTTTAAATGATCTATAAAATTGGTATCGGTCACGATCTCTAATAGTTCCTGACCATTCTTGGACAAACATATCGATGAGTCTCTGCTTAAATATGCTAAGAAACTTTTTAACATCCCCAACGCCCTGTTGCAACCAAACAATATTAAATCCAGTTAAGCATAAAACTTCTCTTATTTTCGAAACCCAGCACTGTTTTCCGGAATTATCTAGATGCAACAGCATTTGATATGCCTTGTATGGTAACCGTTCACTATCCATTTCTAATAGCTTAAACCAATATCTTAAGCAAGCAGTGTATGAATTTACAAAGAGTGGATATCTACACAAGTCTCCATATATCATTTTGTTTGGTGTTTTGGTTGGCACGCCTAGAAATCTTTTGCATGCCATCATGTGAACTTTTTCTATATGTTCTAACTGGGTTGTTCCCCATACTTCTGCAGCATATAGCAAGATAGGTTGTATTTTTGTATCAAAAATTTTGAAAAAAGTATTTGCTGACATCTCTTTATATTTCCGAAAAATTCTATTTAGCTGAACTACTGCCTTTTTGCCTTTTGAAACTAGATGCCATGTACCGTTTTTTGCACTGATCATGGTAGTGAACTTGAATCCTAAATAACAATAATTGTTTACTACTTCTAACTTTTCACCATTGTAGAACCATTTCTCATGTTTTCCAAGAAAGCCCCCTTTTCGGAATACCATTACTTTTGTTTTATCTATGTTTACAGTTAACTTTATCTTATTACAGCAGTTTTTTTAAAATATCTAATTGATTCTGGAGACCACCTGGTGTTGTTGATATCAAAGCCACATCATCTGCAAATAACAAGATGAATAACTCCATAATATCTGGAAATAGTTGCACCCCATGTTTACCCTTTTCATTGATTTGTTCTGCTAGCTGGTTTACAAATATTGAAAACAGTGTGGGGCTAAGAACACAGCCTTGCCTTACCCCAATGGGACAATCAAACATTCCAGTTAATTCAGAATTTGCTCGAACACATGATTTTAATGACCTATACATAGCTTGAAGTGCACCAAAGAATTTACCCTGTACACCTTGATTTTGAAGGCACTGCATGAGTTTGTTATGTTGAACAGAATCAAAAGCTTTTCTGAAATCTACAAAAGCAACATAAAGTTTTCTTCCTTTCTTGTTCATGTGGTTCTGAATAATTGCGTATAGTGTAAATATTTGGTCAACTGTTGAATATTTTCTTCGAAACCCTGCTTGACATTCTGAAATTAAGTTATTGCTCTCTAACCAGGTATATAATCGTGTATTGAGTATTGAAGTATAACATTTAGATATAGTACTTAAGAGAGACACTCCCCTGTAGTTATCAACATCATTTAGGTTTCCTTTTTTATGTAATGGTATGATTATAGCTTTTGACCATTCATGTGGGTAGATTCCTCGCTCAAAAATAACATTAAATAATTTTGTAAAAAATTTTACAACACTACTACCACCGGTCTTTAGCATTTCAGCTAAAATATCATCTATCCCACTTACTTTACCCTTTTTAAGTCTACCAATCGCCTGAACAATTTCTGCTTCTAATATTTCTTTATTCAATATATTATCTATTTCATCTGAAAATTCAAACTCAGTTCTATCATCCCTTTCAAACTCTTCAGTATTATCTTCGAAAACAGTTTTAAAATGTTTATACCACTCATCAGTACTGATATCATTTACTACCTTTCTCTTATTTGTACAACCCATTTTCCTCAGCTCATTCCAAAAGTGTGACCCATTGTTAATTTTATTTGTTAATGCTTCAGTCTTTTGCTTTCTATAAGTATGCCTTTTGGTTTTCAACAACTGCCTGTAATGCTTTCTTGCTGTAACATATATTTGCCTATCTACTTCTTTTCGACTTGCTCTAAACTGTTTTAGTTTTTTTCTACATTCATTTTTTGCATTTTTACATTCAAAGTCAAACCACTCTGATCGTTGTACTCTATGAATACGACATCTTTTGAGCATGCATTTGCTAGATTCTTTTGAACAATCTACAAATATATCTAAAGCTCTGTCTACATCATCATCTAAGTTATTCATGGCCAATATCAGTCTGTTTTGAACATCTGTACTCTCCCAAGATTTCTTGAAATCATTTTCTTTTGCCTCATTCCACATACATTTTTCAAACACAGCATTGTCATTTACTTTCCTGTTATCAGAATGGACATCCCTGTTTTCAGCTGCTTTCACCTCCAGGACAATGGGTAGGTGATCAGATTCTACAAAGTTTTCAACCTCTAAAGATAATATTTGAATTGAAGAAAAAAGTTCAAGAGATAAGACAAAATAATCAACAGTGCTTTCCCCTGCATATCCTACATATGTACAACTTTCATCAAAATCTGCTTCACTCAGCCCATTCAATATAAGACAATCATACATGTTACACAATTCAATAAGTTGTTCACCAAATCTGTTAACAGTACCATCTTGTGATTTCCTTAAAAACTGGTCATTATTAGAAACAGACATTTCTTCAAAATCAGTGCTATCCCCATTGAAGGAATAATTCCTTTGTGCTGTTCTTGCATTCAAATCCCCATTTACAATAATATCAAAATCACTATGTGAATCATATAGATGTGCTAAGCATTGCTCTAAGATCTCTAAACCAAAGTCATCTCCTTGACCATTCCAGAAAGAAGAATCATATGGAGGAATATAACAACACAAAAACATAATATTTTTATCAGTTGAAAAAAGGCATTTATCAATATTTAACACAACAAAGTTTTCTTGCTCCACATTCACCCGTTCTATAAACCTAGTAAATGTTTTTCGCACTAAAACAATCACCCCACAGAGTATCTCCCTTGCTGGGATAATTTCTTTGCCTTTGATGAGAATATTACATACTCATTAAATAAATCAGACTCAAATTCAAAACTAACAAAAGTTTCAGTTAAACATACAAAATCATAGGAAGTAATAAAGTTAATGAAATCAACATTATCTAATTTTGGAAGGAGACCATTTACATTGTAATTCAAAAATTTAACAGAACTATTATTTACATTTTGTACAGAAGTTGTTTCATTTGGGCATGAGAAGATAAAGTCCTTTTTTGATGATAAAGTGGCCCGGCCGAATTCCTATCTGCTGGTGCCTGAAGCACCTTTCTTTTTGTGCTGGGGCACAGACTGTTGTGGTTTGCTTTTGTCCCCTGTCTGATTGGCGGACTCAGCTTTTTTAAAGGACTCCACAATATTGCTTTGACTGCTGGATCTAGCTGCAGTTTTCTGGCTTGTCTGCTTGTTTAGTCGAGAGCTAGAAGCAGCCCTCTTAGGTCGTGCACTGCGTGGTGCAGGTAAGTTTGTAGGGGTCTGACTCTTTGCTTGATCAAAGTCATCGCATGTCTGATCCTTATCTTGTCTATCATATGCATGCTCCTTATTTTGTTGATCATATGCATTTTCATTGTCTTGTTTATCGACTGAATCATTAAAAATTTTATTTTCATTGACTTTATCATCTGTGTCAGTCATGCTTGTCTTGACTCTATTACTCTCAGTCACATTTGTCTTTCTGTGTGTTGCTCCTCGTGCATGAGTTAACTCCATAGAACCATCACTGGAGGTACTGTTTGTTCTGAGCCTGCTTGTTGACTCTGCATTGAATATTTGCTCTTGAGGCACTGTGATACTATTAGTGTCACTTAGCACACTGTCATCATCACTTGGCACATTGTCACCATCACTTGTCACTATATCCTGCATTTCAGATTTATTCTCATGTGGTTCAGGGATGAGGTTGATACTGTCAAAATTGTCACTGTGTGGGGATCCTTCCACACTCCTATATTGGTGCTGATGATTATAGACAGTTTTGTTGGCACCGTCTTCCTCAGTGGGAACTGAACCATGTTTGCTGCCTCTCTGTGGACCACTTGTGGTTCTGAAGCTGTCTTTGGTTGATTTTGTATTCACAACA
>CM060322.1:62884718-62892218 GCA_030674155.1 Stramonita haemastoma
TGTGTGTATGTATTATTTAAATATGTATATACATATATGGATATATACATATGTGTGCATATATATGTATATATGTATATAACATAGTGTGTGTGTATATATATATTAAAAACACCAAGAATCATCACACACACACACCACACACACATACTACACCACACACCACACACCACACCACACACACACACACACACACACACACACACACACACACACACACACAAACACACGCGCACACACACACACACACACACACACACACACACACACACACACACACAAACACACTCACACACACTCTCACTCACACACATACACCACCACCAGCACCACCAGCACCACCAGCACCACCACCACCACCACCACCATCAACACACCACCATCACATTCACCCGACTATCACAAACCATGATGGCCACCATTTGCACCACTACCACTAATGTACCCCCAAAATAACAATCCCAGAAACGAATATAAAGCGAAAAGAAAGAAATCAAACAAAACCGAAACAAAACACAACAAAACAAAGAAAAGGAACAAGGCAATGAACAATTTCTTCCTGCCCTGAATTTAAAAAGAGAGAGAGGAAAAAAAGCGAATATGAAAGTTTATAAAAGCGCAAAAAGAAAACGAAACCAAACCAAACAAAACAAAACAACCCCTACCACCAAACCAACCAACAAAAAAACACAACAAAACAAAGAAACAAAACAAGACAATGAACAATTTCTCCCTGTCCCACAAACTAAAAAAGAGAAGAAGAAAGAAAAACCAAAACAACACAGAAAAGACAAGCTCGCTCCATAATCTCTAACTTTAGCAGGCATACAACAAGGTTAGGAGAGCTCATGCCTTATCAGTTTGTCACTGGACATATCCCAAAAGGGGGAGGGGGAGGCGGGGGGGGGGGGGTTCCACCCTTAACCATCTCAACATGTCTACCTCCCATCCCCTCCCCTCCCCTCCCCCTCCCCTTCCATCCCCTCCCCTCTCTGGAACTGAGGTGTCAGAGGGAGATGTTTTCGCTTATATTGCCTATTGATCTTTTACAACATCGCTCGCCCAGTGTCTCGCCCTAGCAGACAAAGAATGAAGAAAAAGAAAGAAAGAAAGAAAGAAAGAAAGAAAGAAAGAAAGAAAGAAAGAAAGAAAGAAAGAAAGAAAAAAGGGAAAGTTTTTTGCGGTGAAGTGATTGGGACATGTGCCCCACTAAGATGTTTGCAGCCTTGGGTAACTATTTTGTTTTTTGTTGTTTTTCTTTAAATTTCATACCACTTTATGTCAGAGCAGATTTTTCTACGTGAAATTCGGGCTGCTCTCCCCGGGGAGAGCGCGTCGCCACAAGTGCAGCACCAATACAGTGTTGTCTTTTTCCTGTCCGCAAGTGTATTTATTTTCCTATTAGAGTGGCTTTTTTTTTACAAACTTTTGCCAAGGAACAACCCTCTTGTAGCTGTAGGTTCTTTTACGTGCGCTAAATAATAACGTGTAACACACAGGGCCTTGATTTATTGTCTTACCTGAAAGATTAGCACCCAGATCACCACTCATGGTCTAATACATGGGAAAAGTTTTGGGCCCAAACGGGATTCGATCCACCGCACATTTCCGACCATGACTTCCGCTTTCTAGGTAGGCGCGTTACCTCTAGACCACTGATTGGAGGTTGGGACTTAAAACTAAAGCACCTAAAAAAAAATAATGAAACAAAATAAAAGTCTGTAACTTTCACGATTGTTCTGGGTGACTGTGTGTGAGGTTGATGTTGATTTCATTTTGTTTTCCCTCATAATTATAGAAGTATTGTTGTCGTAGTCACCGTCATCATCGTCATCATCGTCGTGGTCGTCGTTGCATCAATATCATCATCAGCAGCAGTAGCAGCAATAACAGTAGTGTAATGAAATCATATATTTAGTACTGCAGGGTTTGTTTGTTGTGTTGTTGTTGTTGTTTTTACTGCAGCCATCTCTATCAGTATAACTAAAATTCGTTTTTGTAGTTTTATATCTTAGGTAGATATTTCTAACGTTTCAGGTTAATAAAAAATCTGCTCACAATAATACGCCAAACCTGCCTTTCAGTGTAATTGCATACGCCTGATAATAAACCATGACGTGTGTGTGTGTGTGTGTGTGTGTGTGTGTTTTGTGTGTGTGTGTGTGTGTGTGTGTGTGTGTGTGTGTGTGTGTGTGTGTGTGTGTGTGTGTGTGTGTGTGTGTGGTTGTTCTTCAGTTTAACGTCCTTCCACTAAATAGTGATATCAGACAAAAAAGTGTGTGTGCGCGCGCGCGCGCGCGCGCGCGTGTGTGTGTGTATGTGTGTGAGTGTGTGTGTGTGTGAGTGTGTGTGTGTGTGTGTGTGTGTGTGTGTGTGTGTGTGTGTGTGTGTGTGTGTGTGTGTGTGTGTGTAGACAAGGCAAGGCAAGAGAGAGAGAGAGAGGGAGAGAGAGAGAGAGAGAGAGAGAAGAGGAGAGAGAGAGAGAGAGAGAGAGAGAGAGAGAGAGAGAGAGAGAGAGAGAGAGAGAGAGAGAGAGAGAGAGAGAGAGAGAGAGAGAGAATGTGTGTGTGTGTATAAGTGTGTGCACGCCACGTATGCCTGCATTCATATGTGAGTGTGTGTGTGTGTGTGTGTGTGTGTGTGTGTGTGTGTGTGTGTGTGTGTGTGTGCGTGCGTGTGTGTGTGTGTGTGTTTGTATGTGTGTGTGTGTGTGTGTTTGGAAGGGGGGTGTGTACGTGCGTGCATGCATGCATGCATGTGAACATCCTTGCCTGCTTGAAATCACATAGAATAAGCATAAGTGTAAAAGGTAAAGTGGGACATTCATACATAATAAGATTAAAAGTAATGGGATATGTTTTGCCCTTTTCAGGATTTGAACTAGGACTTTTCTTCAATCCAAAGTTACATTTCCCTTGGGCTATCATTTCTTCCAAATTATTCATTGACATTTAGGAAAATGGAGGATGATACTGTCTGCGCAGAGAGGGGGTGGGGGTGCAAAGAGAAATGGGCTTTTCTAAGTGACACCCACTTGAACTGGTCCAATTTCAAGAAGAGTTGAAATATCCAATATATTAAACTGCTGGATTTTTTTCAATTTTTTTTCTCCAAAAATCTAACATGGAAGAAAAAATGTATATTCTATGCATACACTGATTTTAAAAAAAAGCACACACACACACACACACACACACACACACACACACACACACACACACACACACACACACACACACCTACAGGCTACAAAAAAAAGTTTGAAACGAAAACACAAAACGAATAAAACACGAAAGAGAAATTCAAAAGAAATAGAGACTTGAAAACAAGAAATAAACAAACAAAGAAAAAACCATTTAGAAAGGGATACAATGGTGAATAGAGAAATAAAAACAGAAAAAGACAAAGTGAAATAACCCCCCCAAAAAAACTAACAAAAGCAAAAGAAAGAAAGAAAGAAAGAAAGAAAGAAAAGAAAGAAAGAAAAGAAGAAAGAAAGAAAGAAAGAAAGAAAGAAAGAAAGAAAGAAAGAAAGAAAGAAAGAAAGAAGGAAAAAAAGGAAAGAAAGAAAAAGAGAAAGAAAAAAGAAAGACAGAAAGAACGAAAGAAAGACTCAAGCAAGCAAATGAACATCTAAACGAACAAACAGACCAGCCAACCAAAGCAAAAAAATAATAAAAACCATGGTAACATCAGCCTGAAACAAAAATGATCCTCTCTAGTCATTAAAAGCTTCGGTAATATTCCTTACAGACACAAACTAGTCACTAAAAGCCACTAAACTAGTCACTGAAACAAACAGACACAAACAGACAAACTAAACAGACACAAACTGGTCACTAAAAGTCACTCCAGTCACTAAAAGCTTCGGTAATATTCCTTACAGACACAAACACGCAAAATGTACAAAAACCATAACGGCAACAAAAAAAACAGTAAATAAATTTTTAAAACAAAAACAAATTTTTAAAAACATCTAAACCCCAAGGATAAAAATCCCATTTTTTATTAAAAAACAAAACAAAAACAACAACAAACAAGCAACCAAAACTTCCCTAAAAAAAATAACAAACAAAAAAGTAAACTAAAATCCTGACCCCCAAAAATCTAAACATAAAAATAAACTAGCCTGCTTTACCTCCCAAAAACTTACATTAAAAAAAAAAAACCCGTAGGACAAAAATTTCAAGAGGGAGGGCTTTTAAGAGACTAGCACCGGCAATGGCCCAGCATGCAGATATAAGAGTTTATCCCCTCTGTCTACCCCGATCAGCCTCATCTTCTGCTGCAGTGGCCTCAGAATGGCACCAAGAGAGAAGACTTCAGACTAACTTCTGAAAGTGGACTAATATCGTATTTCAAATTTCCTCTTGTCCCCCCTTCAGCAATTTTGTGTTTCTGTCTCTGTGTGTCTCTTTTTGTCTGTGTGTGTGTGTGTGTGTGTGTGTGTGTGTGTGTGTGTGTGTGTGTGTGTGTGTGTGTGTGTGTGTGTGTGTGTGTGTGTGTGTATTCTTCTGTCTGTTTGTCTGTCTCTCTGTCTCTCTGTCTCTGTCCGTCCGTCCGTCCGTCCGTCCGTCCGTCCGTCCGTCCGTCCGTCCGTCTGTCTCTGTCTGTCTGTCTGTCTGTCTGTCTGTCTGTCTGTCTGTCTGTCTGTCTGTCTGTCTCTCTCTCTCTCTCTCTCTCTCTCTCTCCTCTCTCTCTCTCTCTCTCTCTCTCTCTCTCTCTCTCTCTCTCTCTCTCTCTCTCTCTCTCCACGGCACGCGCTATGGAACCCAAAACGTAGAGTTGCCACTTATATATCATTATTCTCAAAAGTGACAAACCTTTCCCTGTTCATCTTAAACCGGCTGTGATTCTGAACGTAGTAGCGACTGTCCAGTTGACGACAAGTGTCAAAGTGATGGACATCTGTGCCAAGATGGACAGTATAATGGAAAGAACCGGATAAAGGGAAGACCATAGATCTTGTTGTTCTATGACTGTTCTGTGTGCGTTCTCAGCATGGACTCTTCTGTTTCTTTGTCTCGCTGTCTCTGTCTTCCTTCTGCTCTTCTCTCTGTCTCTCGTTCTTTCTCTCTCTCTCTCTCTGTCTCTCTGTCTGTCCTTCTCTCATCGTCTCCTCTGCTCGTCTCTCTCTCTGTCTCTCTGTCGTCTCTCTCTCTCTGTCTCTCTCCCTGTTCTCTCTCTTCTCTCCTTCTCTCTCTGTCTCTTCTCTGTCTTCTCTCTCTCTCTCTCTCTCTGTCTCGTCCTTCTCTCTCTCTCTCTCTCTCTCTCTCTCTCTCTCTCTCTCTCTCTCTCTCTCTCTTCCACTCTCTCTCTTGTCTCTCTCTGTGTCCTCTCTCTGTGTCTCTCGTCTGTCTGTCTGTCTGTCTGTCTGTCTGTCTGTCTGTCTGTCTGTCTTCTCTCTCTCTTCTCTCTCTCTCTCTCTCTCTCTCTCTCTCTCTCTCTCCTCTCTCTCTCCCCTCTCTCTCTCTCTCTCTCTCTCTCTCCTCTCTCTCTCTCTCTCTCTCCTCTCGGTTGGTCACGAGACGCGAAGCGGACAGGGCGTACATTTTCTGTGAGCTACAGTAAAACTCGTAATTCATACAAAAATGCCAGTTACTGGACTTCCAGCGGCTGTGGAGAGGACCTTAGGCGCCCTGCTGACTGACAATGCAGTTTCCAGCTGGAAAGTGGCAGGAGAAGGGGACAGCGTGGTTTTTGTCTTGCGACTGAAACCAGTGGACACAGCAGTGTCAACCAACATGGCGGATCCAACAGTGAATCGCAGCACACAAGTACAATACTATAGGAAAAAATCCTACTCCCAAACCCGCAGGGATTTTGAACGCTCTCGAAAGCATAAAGAGAAGCAGGCAAGTGTTGTGTGTGAAAGTGACTGTGTATTCAGTGCCTCGAGTCCACCTGACAAAAGTGTAGAACAGCAGAATGCAGCATGCGCAGATACGCATAGAGTAGACCTACCAACAGCACACACACAGGACATCAACACAAAACCATCAGTTAAGTTGCTATCATCGGTTGATTTAGAACCTCCCTGTATGTCTGATTGTAGTGACTGTGCTGATATGTGTGTTTTGCAGCCTGAGGTGAACGATGATAATATTGTTGGTGCATTCGACAAAGGAAATGTCAAACAGTATGTGGCTACTCTAACTGATAGATCGGTACAGAAAAGGCTGAGAGATAGACAAAGAAATACACACTTTAGAAAATCTGTCCTACATCATTCAGATGGTGAAGATATTGTGACCTGTGAGTCAGATGACATTGTGATCCAGCTCGCATGCCAACCAGACACTGAGCCAGTATGTGTGTACTGGTTTGTCAAACAGCAAGAGAAAAACATGTTAAAAGAGGAACGTGTCAAACTCGCCAGTTTGCGGAATGGGAAGCGAATCCAGAACACACTACACACGGAGACCCTTTCGCGTGCTTCAAGGGACTTGGCGACACTTAGAGAACTATTACATCGCTGTCTTGGCTAGGGTGTGTGACAATGACTGGACGAAAGAAAGGCTCGGAATGCCGTAACATATCCGACTGTAAAGAGTGTCGTGTCTCGATGTACATTACAAATCAATGCTGTGGTTTCCATGGCATGGAATGGTGTTGTGCGTCAGCTTAAAGCAATTTTCGTTATCGTTATTCGGCAACCCCCTTCATGTATGGGCCAGTGGCCTTTTTTCATGAATAAACCTTTCGAGTTCGAGTTCGAGTTCGAGTTCTCTCTCTCTCTCTGTGTCAGTGAGGGGAATATTAATACAGTGCGAGGGATATCCTGTTCCACAGAGACGTACGTAAATCTTATTGCGCCTACGCAGATTATCTTGGGGTCACTTGTTTGTAGATTACTGTAAACTGTACGGAGTTAGGGGTATGTATGTTGGAGGAGAGATGAGGGTTAAGAACCTGTCAAGGTCACACACACACACACACACACACACACACACACACGCACGCAAACACACACACACACACAAACACACACACACACACACACACACACACACACACATATGCTAAGCTTGTAGAAAATACAAATCCTAGCCACTGATCTTTCACACACAGCTGGAAACTGGAATCAAGGCTTTTAGGATCAGAGCCAAACTTTCCTCATCCATTTCACCCACCAGAATGTCTAGACAAGAAAAATCCTTTAAACCAGAACCGCCATGACAAGACAAAAGCAGTATTGCTTCAATCTCGCCAGATCACTGATTCTTATGCCACTTATCTTATGTGGTCATATCCATTTTAGTCTGTCATGGATTCACATTACGAAAAGTCAGTAACACGTTGTAAAGCTCAAGATTCAAGATTTAATTCGCCTTTGACCCCTCTTGGGGCATGGAGGATTTCAGAAAGCAAAATCAACTGTAACACATATAGTTTGCATTAACAGAATACGTTCATACACAGAATTTTACAGACATAAAAATATAGTCAACCTTTTCGTTAATGTTATGCAACTTTACTCTTAACTATGAATTTCCTAAG
>CM060322.1:62902218-62912218 GCA_030674155.1 Stramonita haemastoma
ACAAAAACAACGACAATAACAACGAAAACAGCAAACAAACAAATCAGTTAAGGGAAGAAAAAAGGCCACGAATAAAACTAGACTCTACTTGTGCTTTTAAAGTGAGCTTTGAACTACTTTCAACATAGTATAAACTAAATATCTACGATAGCTGCAAAATCGTAAAACAACAACAATAAAAACAACAACAACAACAACAACAAATATCCTGACCAAGTAATAAGTGAAAACAGGGGCGATAACTGAAAATAATCTACATAAGAGATTTTAGAATTGCTTCTCTTTTAAATACAAACTATTTTTTCCCTAATTGCTAAAACTGGCTTCGCAATACCATTATCTATACTAAGATCCTCCAATTATAAAACGCAAGCAAACTTTTATTGCAGTTTGATGTGTACACAAAGAAAGGAATGCAAATTGGAAGACACAAAACTGAAATAAATAAGAAAACATTATTTTAGAAACATAGGTTTGTTTTTGTCAAAAGATATAAGACTGCAAAGTATGCACGTGTTTTTGTGCATCATGTGTGTATGTGTGTGTATGTATGTATGTATGTACGTATGTATGTGTGTGTGTGTGTGTGTGTGTGTGTGTGTGTGTGTGTGTGTGTGTGTGTGTGTGTGAGAGAGAGAGTGTGTGTGTGTGTGTGTGTGTGTATGTGTGTGTGTGTATGTTTGTGTGTGTGTGTGTGTGTGTGGGCAGTGCCAGAACGGCAATCAGGGCAATGCAATGTATCTTATTTTTCTAAGCTATACAGAGGGCATCGGGTTTCATGCCTTTGCCAACACTGCTTTAGAGAGAAGGATAAAGAGACAACATGACTGTTTGTTTTTGAAAACAGTTATCTGCCAACTAAAATAAAAGAATATCACAATTAAAAAAATCAGAAACCGAAGATATACACGAGAACAAAAATACCCAGACGCTGCAAAGACAGTTTTAAAACGTACTTCCATAAACAACACTATGGAAATTTCCAAGCCCCCATTGAAATTCCGAAGCCCCCATGAAAATTCCAATGCCTCCATGGAAATCCCGATTCCTCTGTGGAAATTCCCAAATTTCCCAGCCTCCCTGGAGATTCCCAAGCCTCCAACTATAATCAGAACGTCTACCACAAATATTTATTCTCTCAACAGCAATTTCACAGTGCTACCCCTTTTGTGAAAAAATAGTCACTACGTCTTTGAAACAACTTCCAAAATAGGCGACTACTTTGTGCAGAAAACCACTTAACCTGCAAAACAACCACACAAAATTACTACTGTATGAAGTGAATATTTTGTTAAACAAACAAACAAAACAACCATTTAAACGATGAAACTTCACAGTGCTACAACTATGTGGAGAAAAAAAAATCATTTTGCCCACAATGTTTTCAGTTCGACGCTTGTTTTAATCTTTTTCGCACCTCATCAAGACTGAAGACATAGGTTTTTCACGAATACTGAGCCTGCTCATCTTAAAACAAACACCTCATAAGATCAGATATGCTTTTTTGCAAAGGAGCGTGAACAGATTCTGATTCTTCATTGAAGACACTTGGTTCTCTGTTTGTGGAAATGCAATGGGGCTGACAGTGAAGGAAAAGAAACAAACTTGGAGGACAAAGAAGACTTTGAAAAAAAAGCGTACCTAAGAGAATGCTTTATTCAAAAGCAGACGCATTTTTTCAAAGATCAGATATGTTATCTTAGAAGCAGATGATTTTAACAGATATGTACCTCACTTTCTCCCACTTTCACACATAAGACATTCGTTTCACTGTTTCTGCATGAGGCATCCTTATATCACGTCATCAATGCAAATTATCTTTTTTAAATATATGTATTTAAAAAAAACTGTTTAAAGAAACATCACATTTCTCTTCAGTTTTAAAGAGATTCTTTATTAAAGATCGTGCCACACAAAGACAGACCAAACTTTGAAAACACACATTTAAAAAAGGGGTTAAGCAGTGATGTTCAATTCAATTTAATTCAAAATACTTTATTATCTCTAAAACAGAAATTCCAGTTAAGTTAATGTTGAGTTTGAAAACGGAATGTTTCAATGGAAAATGGAGAGAGAAAAAACCCTTTATATTACAGTGGCTTCTTTAAGACAACCAAAGTCAGCATGTCTCTCTGTCTGTACCTGCAAACCATCACCATTCCCATCTCTAAAGGGAAAAAGATGATAGGATGGCACCAAAAGACAACTTGACTTGTCTGGAATTGAATTGAATTGAGTTGAATTGGCTTGACTTAGCTTGGTTTGACTTGGCTTGGTTTGACTTGGCTTGGTTTGGTTTAACTTGGCTTGGTTCGACTTGGCTTGGTTTGACTTGGCTTGGTTTGACTTGGCTTGGTTTAACTTGGCTTGGTTCGACTTGGCTTGGTTTGACTTGGCTTGGTTTGACTTGGCTTGGTTTAACTTGGCTTGGTTTAACTTGGCTTGGTTTGACTTGGCTTGGTTTGACTTGGCTTGGTTTGACTTGGCTTGGTTTAACTTGGCTTGGTTTAACTTGGCTTGGTTTGACTTGGCTTGGTTTGACTTGGCTTGGTTTGGTTTAACTTGGCTTGGTTTAACTTGGCTTGGTTCGACTTGGCTTGGTTTGACTTGGCTTGGTTTGGTTTAACTTGGCTTGGTTTGACTTGGCTTGGTTTGACTTGGCTTGGTTTGGTTTAACTTGGCTTGGTTTGACTTGGCTTGGTTTGACTTGGCTTGGTTTGACTTGGCTTGGTTTGGTTTAACTTGGCTTGGTTTAACTTGGCTTGGTTTGACTTGGCTTGGTTTGACTTGGCTTGGTTTGGTTTAACTTGGCTTGGTTTAACTTGGCTTGGTTTGACTTGGCTTGGTTTGACTTGGCTTGGTTTGGTTTAACTTGGCTTGGTTTGACTTGGCTTGGTTTGATTTGGCTTGCTTTAACTTGGCTTGGTTTAACATGGCTTGGTTTAACATGGCTTGGTTTGGTTGAGTTAGTTTGACAGGCTTGGCTTGGCTTGGAACGACTTGGTTTTGAGTGACTTTGCTTGCCTTAGCTAAACTTGTTTTGGCTTGGTTGGATTCGGCCTGGTTCGGTAAGACTTGACATGGCATGGCATAGCACAGCTTGGCTTGGCTACACTACACTGCACTACACTACACTACACTACACTCCGCTACGCTACGCTACACTAAACTACGCTACGCTACACTACACTACACTACACTGCACTGCACTGCACCGCACCGCACCGCACCGCACCACACCACACCACACCACACCACACCACACCACACCACACTACACTACACTACACTACACTACACTACACTACACTACACTACACTACACTACACTACACTACACTACACTACACTACACTACACTACAACAACAATACCATCACCACCGCGACCACCACCACCACCACCAACAACAAAAACAACAAGAAACGGTAAAAATAACAAGGAAAGAGTGACACCAACATTGTCACAAATGTTATACAATACAAGATCATACAATACAGTACACGTAACAAAATGTGCTACATTCAACACTGAAAAACGTAACACCAACACAATACAGTACGCTACAGCATTGAAGCAATCAGCTTGTTATCATCAAGTTGTTTCACCTGTGCATTAAAGGATGCTGGATGTAAGTGATGCTGGTTGTCATGTTACTGTAAGAGCAGAAACATCGGCGCATTTCAGCGTTCTAACGCACGCAAGTACCTCGTTTTTCTTGATGTCCAGAAAACTCGGTAAAATTGTTGATCAGGAAAGATAAAGTAGGGTATTTGCTTTTGTGTGTGTGTGTGTGTGTGTGTGTGTGTGTGTGTGTGTGTGTGTGTGTGTGTGTGTGTGTGTGTGTTTGTGTGTGTGTGTGTGTGTGTGTGATTGTGTGTTTTTATGTTGTGTGTGTGTGTGTGTTGTGGTGTGTGTGTGTGTGTGTGTGTGTGTGTGTGTGTGTGTGTGTGTGTGTGTGTGTGTGTGTGTGTGTGTGTGTGTGTGTCCAGAGTGTGAGCGTGAGTGTAAGTGAATGTGTGTGTATGTGTAAGAGTGTCCGCGTGTGTAGGGTGTGTGTGTGTGTGTGTATGTGTGTGTGTGTGTGTGTGTGTGTGTGTGTGTGTGTGTGTGTGTGTGTGTGTGTGTGTGTGTGCGTGCGTGTGCGTACAATGTTATACAGTACAATGTAATAGAACTTGGTGTGCGTACAATTTTATACAGCACAATCTAATATAACTTGATAAATGCTACAATATAATCCAACACAAATACAATACATTACAATTTGTCTTTTTTCCTCACCTAAAACCCAAAGGTTCGTTCACCAATGGTAAGATTTTGAGTATGCGACCATACAATTTTGCGACCATTTCCCCATCATTAAGTTAGCCGCATTCCGACATCGTGGATGTCTAAACACGGCACTAGTGTGCATGGATTGATGGGTTTCTTTTGAATTTTGTCAAATGATTCTACCAGTAAACAATAGACTACTCTTCCGAAAGGCAAAACGGGTTTTAACGTGAGCGCCAGATGTTTGCGTGCACTGGTACACTGATACACAGGACCTGGGTTTATAAAAAATAAAAGGTGTTCCATTACCTACGTGGTCGTAGGTGAGCAAGGCGTCAGAGACCTCAGCTTCTCTAGGGGCCTTGACCCTAAACAAGGGCAGGTACCCGTTAACAACTGGGTGAACTGGGGGACTGTACTGAAGCCAAGGCGCGCCAAAGGCCATCCATCAACTTAGTTACCACACTCGATGCTGCTTAACCTTAGCTTGGTGGAAAGCTAATGCTCTGACCACTGAGCTATCCCCTCCTCAGGGTTTATAGTCTCACATAAAGGACTTTCGGGGGAGTGGAGTTGTTACTGATGTTAACTCCAGAAAAAAAAATCCTTTAAACAAAATTTGTTTTGGATGAGGTTTGAACCTGGACTGTCAAATCATGAATACAAGACTCTAGCCACTAGTCTACCCTCTCCCCTCCCTTCTACTCCCCCCCCCCCCCCCCCCCCGTAGAGTTTGGGTGAAGAACTGTTATAAGCAAGTTGCTGCTGCAGTGCAGTGCACCAAAGGCTGTTTGATGGAAGCGATATTGGCATTTTATTGTGAGGGTAGAACCTTCGTCACATCTAACTAAGTATTGTAACGCACGCGACTTTCTCATTCTTCCGACTTTTCCAACAACGCAGTGGACACTTAACTGTTATATAACAAGGAAAAGTGTGTGTGTGTGGGGGGGGGGGTGGGGGTTGTCGTGTGCGTGCGTGTGTGTGTGTGTGTGTGTGTGTGTGTGTGTGTGTGTGTGTGTGTGTGTGTGTGTGTGTGTGTGTGAGTCTGTGTGAGTCTGTGTGTGTGTGTGTGAGTGTGTGAGTATGTGTATTTGTAAAAGTGCACGCATACGTGCGTGTTTGTGTGTGCGTGTTTGTGTGTGTGTTTGTGTGTGTACGTATGTGCGTGCATGTGTGTGCGTATATGTGTGTCTGTTCACGTGTGTTAAAGGCAAAACTATAGGTGTCCCATAACCTATGCGGTCGTAGGGGAACGAAGCATCAGAGACCTTAGCTTCTCTAGGCGCCAGAAATTGAGGGCAGTGCCCATCTCCTCTCCCTCGCTGCTTTACCTTCCCTGACCCTAAAGAGGGCAGGTACCCATTTATAGCTGGGTGAACTGAGGGACTGTACTGAAGCCAAGGCGTGCAACGGTCAACAATCCAATAAATTGGTAACCACGCTCGATGCTGCTTAACTTGACTGGGAAAAGCCAGAGCTCTGACCACTGAGCTATCCCGCCCCCCCCGGCACGTGTGTTAACGAAATAAGAAAATAAAATTATTTCCTCAATTACGCACAAATGCTTCCACGAAAAATACCCATTTATTCCCACAGCTAACACCAACACCAACATCAACAACAAAAAACATATATCTGATCCCATTCTTCACCCCATAACCACACCACCCCCTTCCGTCTCTGAAAAAAAGAAAAATCACTCAACCAGCCATACAAAAAAGCCACGCACAAAACCAGACAGTGGCAAACAAAGCTATCCGATAAACAGCAAAAAATACCGGGGTCAGGTGTATGTTATTACATATGACAAGACCTAAAAGTGTCCATAAGTGCTAGGCTAAAAATGATTCTGCTTCATTCCTGTCCGAGTAAGTCTCCTTATTTTCAGGTCTGGACAGGAAAGAGTGTCTGGGTGGGCTGTTTGGTTGTTGTTTTTTTTTCTGCGAAAGTGTAAAAATACTTGTTTAAAAAAACCTCATTCCAAGAATAAAATCTATAAAAAGGAAAACTACAACTTCTGTGACAAAGGGGAAGTATTCTTTGTCTTCTTCTTCAGTGTTTTTGAGATTTTGGCTTAAAAGTGTGAAGATGTTTTTTTGGCATTTATCATTATATTCCATGTTTTTCACTCATTCAACAGCAGCAGCAGCCGTATCATTCATCATCATCATCATCATCATAGTGGGTTTTTTTTAATGTTCTGATTCAACTTGCATCCAATTGCCTCAACAACAACAAAACATACAAACAAACAAACCACAAATCTTAAAGAGTATAGAACTCAACACACACATAGCAAACGCTGTAGACACCCAGATAGGATGGATACTCTCAGTGCGTGAGAGGACAGATGATGGCATTGTGCGGACTGTATGTAGAGCCCCCCTCCTCCTCCCCCCCCCCTCCTCATTGTCCGAGAGAAGATCCTTCCCTGGAACAAGGTCATGCACCGTGGACACTGGAGAAGATCTTTTCTTTCCTGATTCTAATACAGCACGGCACGCGCTTGTTCGTCTGATCTCTCTGTTCTGTTCTGTTCTGTTTCTCCTCTTCTCTTCTCTTCTTTTCCATTGTGTGCCGGTGGGAGCGGATGACAACATTTGCAAACTTTCATACACACAGGGATTGGATGTAAAAAACAACAACAACAAAAAACACATAAGTGCGTAGTCCATTATCCTCGAAAAAGACAAATAAATAAAAATAAATACATAGATAAATAAATAAATAAATAGTCTTCTCTTCATTTCTTTTCTTTTTTGGCATCTTGTCTTCTCTTCTCTTCTTTTATCTTCTTATTTCTTCTATCCTCTCTCTTTTCCTCTCTCTTCTCTTCTCTTCTCTCTCTTCTCTTCTCTTCTCTCTCTCTCTCTCTTTTCTTCTTTCTCTTCTCTCTCTCTTCTCTCTCTCTCCTCTTCTCTCTCTCCTCTCTCCCTCTGTCTCTCTCTGCTCTGCCTCTCCTCTGCTCTCTTTTCTTCTCTTCTCTTCTCTTCTCTTCTCTCTCTTTCTTCTCTTCTCTCTCTCTCTCTCCTCTCTCTCTCTCCTCTCCTCTCCTCCTCTCTCTTCCTCTCCTCCTGTCCTCTCCTCTTCCTTTCTTCTCCTTCCTCTCCTTCCTTCTCTATCTTCTTCTTCTCTTCTTTCTTCTCTTCTCTTTTCTCTTCCTCTTCTCTCTCTCTTCCTGTCTTCTCTCTCTCTCTCTCTCCTCTCTTCCGTCTGTCCTCTCCTGTCCTTCTTCCCTTCCATCCCTTCTGTCTGTCTTCTGTCTGTCTGTCTGTCTCGTCTTCTTCTGCTCTCTCTCTCTCTTCTCTCTCTCTCTTCTCTCTCTCTCCCTCCTCTCCTCTCCCCTCCCTCCCCCCCTCTCTCTCCCTCCCTCCTCCCTCCTCCTCCTCCTCTCCCTCCTCCCTCCTCTCTCTCTCTCTCTCTCTCTCCTCTCTCTCTCTCTCTCTCTCTCTCTCTTCTCTCTCTCTGTGTCTCTGTCTCTCTCTAAGCTGTAGTCTGATGTGTCGGATCCCCCTGTCAATGTGTTGATGCCTGTTATCCTGGCTAAATAGGCCCGTGTCACGCACCAACGGAGCTCATCGCTTTTCCAATAAAACACGCAAAAAAGAACAAACAAAAAGAGAAAAAGAAGGAAAGACTGAAACACACACATGCACGCACGCGCACATACGCACGTACGCACGCGCGCGAGCACGCACGTACGTGTGCAGACAAGCATGCGCGCGCTCAAATAAACACACAACACAAAGAAAAAGAAAAAAAAATGAAACACACACGTACACACATACTAACACACTAGCACACTAACACACAGACACAGACAGACACGCGCGCGCGCGCGCGCGCCACACACACACACACACACACACACACACACACACACACACACACACATACACACACACATCTGTTTAATATCACAACTTGTGAAAAGACGTTAAAGGAATTTGCACAACACACACACACACACACACACACACACACACACACACACAACACACACACACACGCACACATACACATACACACACACCACACACACACACACACACACACACACACACACACACACACACACACACATTTGAATTTTTCTCTTCATATTTCGGCCTTAGATACATTTTTCACTTGACCACTTGGATGGCAATCACAAATATTTAACAAACAAATAAAAGAGACTTCTGTGTTTTGGTATATTATGCAAGTACCCATACAGGGAACTAGTGAACTCAGTCTGTCTGTATGTCTGCCTATTTATTTATTTTTTTTATTTCGAGGATAATGGAATAAGTACCCATGTGGGTTTTTTAAATCCAGTCCCCGTGTGTATGCAGTTTTGTAAATGTTGTCATCTATTCCCAGTGGTAAACAGTGCCCACTGTTAAAAAAACAAACTGGGTTTTAATGTGTGCGCATGATGTTCTGCGTGTGTTCGCATACGGGACCTCGGTCTACAATCTAATCCGAAGTCTGTTTGTCTTCCTGTCTGTCTGTCTGCCTCTGTCTGTGTCTGCCCCTGTCTGTCTGTCTCTGTCTCCGTCTCTCTGTCTCTTTCTGTCTTTTTTGTTTGTCTTTTTTGTCTTTTTGTCTGTCTCTCTGTCTCTGCCTCTGTCTCTCTCTGTCTCTCTGTCTCTGTCTCTGCCTCTGTCTCTGCCTCTGTCTCTCTGTCTCTTCTCTCGTCTCTCTGTCTCTGTCTCTGTCTCTCTCTCTCCCCTCTCTCTCTCTCTCTCTCTCTCTCTCTCTCTCCTCTCTCTCTCTCTCTCCTCTCTCTCTCTCCTTCCCATTCCTGTGTTTCCTGCCCATCCCAGTAGATAATAGATAATAGATCACGGTGTTCTCTCCTAAATGCTGCAGTGCCATTGTTAAGATGATAGCTCGATTTATTACTTACTATAACTGCTGTCTGATTTTCTTTGTTTGACCTTTACATAGCCTTTCCCCTTCGTGTCCTTTTGTACTGGAATGAATAGCCTTACCGCAATAAATCATTCCTGCTTCTGTCTCTCTGTCTCTCTCTGTCTCTGTCTCTGTCTCAATCTCTCTCTCTCGGACTCTGTCTGTCTGTCTGTCTGTCTCTCTGTCTCTGTCTTCTGTCTGTCTGTCTTCTCTCTGTCTCTCTCTGTCTCTCTCTGTCTCTCTGTCTCTCTTCTGTCTCTCTCTCTCTCTCTCTCTCCTCTCTCTCTCTCTCTCTCTCTTCTCTCTCTCTCTCTCTCTCTCTCTCTTCTCATCATCAGGTGCAAAGGCCGGATAAAGAAACAAAAAAGTGAATACTTATCTGTCATCCTTAAAAAATAAAGACTACCCAATCATTCATTGAATCATTCATTCATTCATTCATTATTTCATCCATTCATTTATTTATTCAATCATTTATTCATTCATTTATTCATTCAATCATTCATTTATTGATGCTTTCATTTATTTATCAAATCATTCAATTATTCATTCATCCGTTCATTCTCTCTCTCTCTCTCTCTCTCTCTCTCTCTCTCCTCTCTCTCTCTCTCTCTCTCTCTCTCTCTCTCTCTCTCTACTCCACCCAGCTGACATCCGGGTCCCCAGAAGCCTTGCGCGCATCCTCGTGGGCAGGTTCCGGTCACTTTGTTGCATTCTTCGTTGCCAAGGCAACGGCAGCGAAAGCGACAACGGAATCCAAAAAATCCGGAAGCGCACTGCCGTCGCATAAGGTTGTGTAATCCATCTGTAACAGGGAGACAAAACA
>CM060322.1:62917218-62929718 GCA_030674155.1 Stramonita haemastoma
CATCTCACGAGTGTGTGATTTTGAAGCGTATTCATTTTTCTATCTGCACGCGTGCGTGCAAACACACACACACATGCACACACACCGATATACTTAAATAGTATATGGACATATATATGGACACACACACACACACACAATATATATATATATATATATATATATATATATATATATATATATATATATTATATATATGCATTTATATTAGGTGCATATGATATATACATTTACACATCCATCCATTCATCCATCTATCCATCCATCCATCCATTCATCCACACACACACACATACATACTAACATACACACGCATACATTACATACATGAAACATCCAGCCATCTAAAGGTAAAGGTAAAAAGGTAAAGGTAAATGTGTCCTATAACCTTTGTTGACGTAGGGGAGCGAGGCATCAGAGACCTCAGCTTCTCTTAGGGCCAACATATTGAGGGCGGCGCCCATCTCCCCTCCCTCGCTGCTTTACCTTCCCTGACCCTAAAGAGGGCAGGTACCCATTTACAACTGGGTGAACTTGGGGAACTGTACTGAAGCCAAGGCACGCAAACGGTCACCCATCCAATTAGTAACCATGTTCGACGCTGCTTAACCTTAGCTTGGGGAAAGCAAAGTGCTCTGACCACTAAGGTATCCAGTCCCCACAGATAAATGGCTAATGTTCGGATGATACATGGAAAACGTCGCTCCGAAACCAACAAGGCCAGTAACGTATGTACATGTGCTAACAGACCGTCGGCATATCCCTAAATCACTGCTGACCCCACTGTCCAAAGGCACATCATAAAGGATTCATCGCATTTGCTCTCAGCTTCTTCTTTCCCATGCTACTGTATGCATTTTTCCAACGCTCGTCCACAAGCAAGTGTGCCTAGACACGCACGCATACGCGCGCATCCATGGCTGTATGTCACACGTTCTTCTTCTCTTTCGATCCAGTCAGTTGTTTTGTTACTTGTTTGTTTATGCATTTGTTAGAATTATGCTTTTCTCTGCCCAAAATTCTGTCTGTCTGTTTGTCTGTCTATCTGTCTGTCTGTCTGTCTATTTGTCTGTTATCTGTCTGTCTGTCTATTTTTGTCTGTCTGTCTGTCTGTCTGTCTGTCTGTCTGTCTGTCTGTCTGTCTGTCTGTCTGTCTGTCTGTCTGTCTGTCTCCTCTGTCTCTCTCTCTTCGTCATGTTAACCATTTGTATTAAGAAATGTTTCAATCATTTTCTATATTTTCTATCTAAAAATTCCGTGTGTCAAATGTAATTGATTTTTTTGTGAACCTGTTTATTTAAGGATTCTTTCGAGTGAGCAAAATAACTGTTTCGATCATAAATATGATATGTTTTATATACGGGTTTTTTTTTTTTGCATGACTATAATCATAAGAAAGATTACGGTGTTAGAGTACATATAAATATATGTCCCAATTCATATGCCTTACTCCTCTCTCTCTCCTCACTCCTCTCTCTTCTCTCTCTCTCTCTCTCTCTCTCTCTCTCTCTCTCTCTCTCTCTCTCTCTCTCTCTCTCTCTCTCTCTCTCTCTCTCTCATCCGGAGCTTCTTATCTACAACAACACTGCTAAAAATAACAAAACACTCTCTGACCAGTCTCTGTTTTTCCCTGCCATTCATATCACCACACTACAGAAACAGTACAGTAGGAGTAAGTGAGGTGGGGAAGGGAAATGTGAATGGATCTCTGTTCTGTTCTGGAACCTGATGGGCGTCCAGATTAGGAGGTGAGAGGGTACAGTCAGTACACTGCCTCATGCAGTAAACAACAAAGAAAAGGAGAGAGAGAGAGAGAGAGAGAGAGAGAGAGAGAGAGAGAGAGAGAGAGAGAGAGAGAGAGAGAGAGAGAGAGAGAGAGAGAGAGAGAGAGAGAGAGAGAGAGAAGAAGAGACAGAGAGAGAGAGAGAGAAGACAGAGAGAAGACAGACAGACAGACAGACAGGCAGAAGACAAGGCAAGGACAAATTCTTTATCGAGGATAATAGATAAGCACCGTGTGCTTTTACATCCAGTCCCGCCTTTTCAGGATAACTCTAAGATAGAAAAAAAAAATAAATAGCCACAACTACACAACAACAATAAAGATCCAAATAGAGAGAGAGAGAGAAGAGAGAGAGAGAGACAGAGACAGAGACAGAGACAGAGACAGAGACAGAGACAGAGAAGACAGACAGACAGAGACAAACAGAGACAGAGACAAACAGAGTGGGGGGTACAGCCAGTACTCTGCCTCACACAGTGAACAAGCACATGTTTGTCAGACAAGGCTAGGGACTGCTGGCTCCCTGAAAGCTTTGGATAGAATCTGGGTTCAGAGGTCAAGATGAAAGAAAAGAGAGAGGCGGGGGAGATAAAGGGGCGGGAGGGAGAGAGAGAGAGAGAGAGAGAGAGAGAGAGAGAGAGAGAGAGAGAGAGAGAGAGAGAGAGAGAGAGAGAGAGGAGAGAGAGAGTAATGAATAATCTTTATTTTTCAAGGGTTACAGAGTAAGTATTACATACGTTTTTTTCACGCGGCCCTTGCCCTGATTAGGGATATAGCTATGAAAAAATAATAAAACAGAAAGAGAAAGAGAGAGAGAGAGAGGGGGGGGGGGGGGGGGCGAGGGGGCGGAAACATGCCCTCAGAGGTATAGATACATACACATACATATAGAGATAAAGAGACAGACATACAGACAGACAGAGAAAGAGAGACGGAGACACAGAGAGAGAGCAACATACATACAAAACAGAGACAGAGAAGGGTTTGGGGATGTTTATATGGCAATTGTCAAAAAGGGACAGGCAATTAACCACAAAAAAAGAGAAAGAGAATGCAAATGAAAAGGCGAAACCAAAATTAATTATTTTTTATATGGAAGTGTCCTCGTCTCAGCTGAAAGAAGGGGCCACCACCCTGATTATTCTGATTTTACATTATGTCTCTAAAAATGTTATCAAGAAAGCGTGTTTTGAAACACAATGAGTCTAGAGAAACAGCGGACAAAAGAACACATTCATGTTAATGGGTATAGGTGTCTTTTAACTTTCTGGGAATGGAAAATATTAAGCTGGAAATTATTCAGCTTCAGAGCCTACATTTATATAAAATTTATATATTCTTTTCTCAAGAAAGCGTGTTTTGAAGCATACAAAAACTATTTGAAAACATAGATGACAAATGAACAAAATAAATACATTTGTAAAAGCAAAATATATCGTTTTATTGTCAGATCTCCGATTTGAGCTACAATCACAATTGAAAATCTTAAAAAGTGTTGTTGTTGTTTTAATGAAAAGATTCTTCTATGTGAAGGAAAAGCATAGCTAAAAAAGGAGTGTGCAAATCAGTAAAAATGTCTCTTCTTAAGCGCAGTGACATTGTGAACCCAAAAACCTGCAGCATTCTTTTCATCTTCAGAATCTCCAGTAATGCTAGTTTGCATCAAATCATATCTGTGAAAAGACCTCATGAAAGTGTGTGTTGAAGCATAATGAATCTATAGAAACATTGTGGACACAAAATTGTGTAAATTAATATTTTTCCCCGTTGTCTTAATGAGGTTGAAAAGCTAACAAACGAGAAATCCTTTTCATCTTCAACAGCGATTTCACTAACAAGGCAAATCAAATTATTGTCGCTATAAATTACTGATAGCACTGAGATAAAGGACACTTCAAAGACTGAGAGGGTGGGGTGTGTGTGTGTGGGGGGGGTGTGCTTCAGAGAAGAAGAAGAAGAAGAAGAAGAAGAAGAAGAAGAAGAAGAAGAAGAAGAAGAAGAAGAAGAAGAAGAAGAAAAAGAAGAAGAAGAAGAAGAAGAAGAAGAACAACAACAACAACAACAACAACAAAGATTAAGAAGAAAAAAGATAACGAGACAAACCGAAACACACACACACACACACACACACACACACACACACACACACACACACACACACACACACACACACACACATATATAATATATATAATATATATATATAATATATATATATATATATATATATATAATATATATATATATATAATATTTTTTTTTTTAAAGCTCTTCTCAGAAAATCACACGCATACAATACAAGATTACATCGCATTATAGTAACAACAACAAAAAACCAAACAACAACAACGTTATCCTGTTAGTATTTTTTTTAAGCACAAAGAACACAACTATACTACCCATCTCTAACCAAAATGTGCCTTGGCCCCAGACAGGCAGGTAAGCAGGCACAGACTATAGTTCTGTATACACTTTAGTTGATGAAAACCAAAGTCCAGCATCTTCTTCTGCAATGTGTGTGACCTCACGACCTGTTGACCTCGCAACATGGCATCTTTCTGTGACTGTCCACTCCTCTCTCCTTCTTCTATTCTTCTCGCTGTCCACACACCCTTAGGGAAAGAGAGGGTGTGTGTGTGCGTGCGCGCGCGTGTGTGTGTGTGTATGTGTGTATGTATGGGATGTGTGTGTGGTGTGTGTGTGTGTGTAGTTGTGTGTGTGTGTGTGTGTGTGTGTGTGTGTGTGTGTGTGTGTGTGTGCGCGCGCGTGTTTTTTTATATTTTATTTTATTCTTTTATATCGAGGATAATGGAATAAGCACTGTGTGTGTGTGTGTGTGTGTGTGTGTGTGTGTGTGTGTGTGTGTGTGTGTGTGTGTGTGTGTGTGTTGTGTGTGTGTGTGTGTGTGTGTGTGTGTGTGTGTGTGTGGTGCCTGCGTGCCTGCGTGCCTGTGTGTGTGTGTGTGTGAATGAGTGTGCGTGTGTGTGTGTGCGTGCGTGCGTGTGTGTATGCGTGTGTGTGTGTATGTGTGTGTGCGTGTGTGTGTGTGTGTGTGTGTGCGTGTGTGTTTTTTATGTATTTTATTTTATTCTTTTATACCGAGGATAATGGAATAAACAAAGTGCGTGTGTGTGTGTGTGTGCGCGTGTGTGTTTTTATTATTTTTTATTTTATTCTTTTATATCAAGGATAATGGAATAAGCACTGTGTGTGTGTGTGTATGTGTGTATGTGCGCGCGCGCGCGCGTGTGTGCGTGTTAATGAAGGCAGACACAAGGCAGACACAACACACTACACACATCCGATAGATCGCTTCACGTTAACTCTACAAACACTGCCTAATGAAGGCAGACTCTGAGGGCAGACACAACAGACTCTACACTGCAAGATAGACAGACCCCTTCACATTAGCTCTCTAAACACAGGCTAATTAGACCTTGGTCCCTCCATAGACCCCCCTCCCCCCCCCCCCCCTGGGGGATTT
Source organism: Stramonita haemastoma (assembly GCA_030674155.1). NCBI lineage: Eukaryota > Metazoa > Mollusca > Gastropoda > Neogastropoda > Muricidae > Stramonita > Stramonita haemastoma. The sequence continues at coordinate 62,922,486 of CM060322.1, forward strand.
ATGGGTGCATTTTTCTGAAACTTTGTTTATTTTAACGTTTTATGGTATATGTTACCCTCATGTAACCAGGTTATTTCAGGATATACAAGCAATTCAATATGGTAACCCTTCAGAAGGCAAATATTTAGGGGGTGAGGTTAATTTACATTATTTATATAAATTTATTCTTACACATTCATATCAAATTTGGTACCAAAATAAAGGGTATTAAACAGGCTATCAACATATGTTAATGTCACCCCTGCACAAGGAACGCCTGTCCCATATTTTAAAAACAAAACAGAAAATTGAAATGAAAACGCCGTACAATCCTGTCCTGCCTTCAACATCTACCTGCCAAAGTGTATAATGTTTATAGGTGTGTGTGTGCGCGCACATGCTGCGTGCGTGCGTGCGTGCGTGCGTGCGTGCGTGTGTGTGTGTGTGTGCACGCGAGTGAGTGTACATTCGAATTTGTTAAAACTGTAAATTGCTGTTGATTGCTTGTGTGTTGTGTAGGTCGAATGCAAGCGCTTTGATTTGTTTTTACAAGATATAGCGCTATACAAGTTCCATGTATTATTATTATTATCATCATCATCATCATCATCATCATCATCATCATCATTATTATTATTATTATTATTATTATTATTATTATTATTATTATTATTATTATTATTATGTTCAGTGACAGGGTGGTGGATGGGTGCCATATAGTTCACAGTAGACTGCTTCTTTTCTGTCCCTTCTCCTGTGAGTGATACCCACCCTCCCCATCCAGGGACAAGTTGACTTCCATTTGTGGCCTGGAATCTGGAGAAAAAAAACACACCAAAAATCAGCAAGTTGAGCTTTGTAGACTGCCTCTGTGTTCGAGAAATGAGTTTCCACAACATGCAACTTAGGTTCTGCCTTTACTTTTGCAAAGCATGGAGGAACATCATGTGGCTCATACTGCACTGAGCATTGGCGGTCCTGATAATGAGGAGGAGGTTCTGTCTGAGACAGAAAAGTGTCAGGCATTGTGTCCCCAGTAACCTCTTGAATGACAATGCCATGAGTGGAGTGGGTGGTGTTGGCTCCTGATGGAGTTTCTTCGCTCAGGTCAAAGTTATCCCAGCAAAAATGGATAACCTCGTTCTCTGTCAGACTCACTGTTGAAGGAAGAAGACTTGCGCACTGAAGTACAGAATTGGCCATAGCAGTCTCAAGTCGCACAATGGTTTTGTATCCAGCAATATGACCAAACCTATTCAACAGACTTATGATTTCAGAGCTGCCAGTTACATGTCTGACAGACATTCCAAGCAAAACATGTTTAGGCATTTTCCACTTCCTTCCTGTCACAGATTAGCATATGTCCTGGGCAATTAAGGATGCCAATCTGGTGGTTTTGGGTTGCTCCATAGAACTACTCTTTCCAGATAGCAGTGTTTTTAGAAAGTCTGTGAAAATATCTGGAGGTTTAACAGCATCAGACTGAAGAAATTCTGCAGAAGGAGGCCATGGCATATCAGGTGTTGCCCTGAAAGCATCCATAATGTATCGGCGAAGAACATATGCAGATTCCTCAAGACGTCTTTCTTCTGAAGCTGCTGACACAAATGCTGTCTCAACTGCCTGACCCTGGGCAAGGTCATCACAATAAACAAGATCACTGCGGTGGCTCGGAGCCCAGAATTGAATTCTGAAGCCAAACTGTTTCATTATTTTTTTTCTTTCAGTTTGTAAGTCTTGTATCCTGGGTTGTAGAAGTCAGGAGAATGTTGTTGCATGTATTCACAGTACTTCTCACCTAGCATGGTCATTCTCTCCACCTGTGAACCTCTGATTATTGCATTTTCATCATACTCGCATATGTACTCAAATGCCCTATCGTGTGCCTGTAGCCGCTCAGTAGTTCTCTGGTCTGTTGATGTTTCAGCATGCCTGTCTTCACATCTCAGATAGTCTTTTCTACAACCTTCGTGATAGTGAGCTTCACGTACTACAAGATCTGTATCTTGATAACCAGTGAAAATGTCATCTTGTTTAGTTTTGGCTGCATCCTGTATAGACTGTTCTGCTGTCTTGGTGACACATTTTACAAGTTTTCCAAAACATGGAACCCCTTTTGAAACTTTCTTTTTGAATTTCTTCTTGCAGAAAATGCAACTGTCTTTTGGAAGCAATGGGCCTGAAGTAGCGACAGTCCTTTAGGTTTTGATGGTCCTGCAACCTCTTCACTACCTGTCTTACGCTTTCTTTTCCTGGCAAATTTCACACTTGTAAACTGTGCATAACAGCTTCTGTGATAACCATGGCGTGTAAAGTCAAGGTCTCCTGGAATACAATTGCAAATCTCATCTAGTCTATGACATACCACATCTGAAGAACGTCTCAAGTGAAGAGACTTTTAAATAGTTTTTTGTGCTTTCTTCAGTTAGTGGAGTTAAAGTCTTTTCTGTTATTTTGGAAATGAGTTATACAAGTTCTCCCACCCTGGAAGTTTTTCTTTTGCACTTAAATGTACTTTTGAAGGTCACTGGATGTTCATCTGCCATGTTGAAATGTTCATTTTATACAGGAAACGTCACATGGGGAAGATGAAATACACTTTCAGTGAGAGACTGCACACTTGCCAATGACTCCACTCTCCTCAAAAGTTTCGGATGAGACTGTAAACCGAGGCCCCGTGTGCGAACGTACCCAGAACGTCTTACGCACACGTTAAATCATGTTCCGCTTTTCGCAAGAGTAGGCCATTGTGTGCGGGTGGGAACAGATGAAAATATTTACACAACTGCATACACACGGGGACTGGATGAAAAAAGCACATGAGTGCTTATTCCATTATCCTCGATATAAAAGAATAAAATAAAAATAAAAATAAATAAAATAAAATGACCTGAAACATGATGGATAAAATGGATACTGAAAGTACTACTCAACAGTTTGACTTATCCCCAATGTTTGTGGTGGAGGACGCGGAACTGAAAAGAACAACGAATTATGACCACGCCTTGTTCTATTTTTAGATGTATGTTATCGTGTGTCACTTGAATGTGCTGTGGTGTGTTGTGTGTGTGTGTGTGTGTGTGTGTGTGTGTGTGTGTGTGTGTGTGTGTGTGTGTGTTACACGCGTGCACACGCGCGCGACTAATCTGCATATTATGTGTAATTTCTTGAGGAAAAAAAAAAGAAACTAAAAAAAATCATAGACTCAAAGCGCTGTGGTTAACACATCCTCTTCGTTAATGATACTTATGGCTGTTGCAGTACTTACTGTGTGTTACAGACATTCTCTGATCAATAATAACATCTTGATCTAGACTTATTTGTGCATACTTTGTGGAACATACTGATAGTTGGATACATTTCTGGCACCGGACACACAAGGCGTGAGATGAGAAAGTGCCGCTCAACTGATGGTGAGAGAACGGAACAGCGCTCGGCTGTGGTCGAGTGGTAAGACAGATTTCAGCTGCGTGCGGTTCGGATGGCCGCGCATTAAAGTCATCACTGTAGTTTTGTTTTAAATAAGTCAGCAAAAAACTGTGCCTATATAATTGGGAAAATTATACTAGATGCTATTCACAATAAAATTATGAGAAGTTAAGCCAGATTTTGTGCAATAATCGCAGCGTGAACATCCCTACCCCAAAAACCTAAATATAGGGCGCAAAGAGGGGAAAATGCACTGTTGATACACCTCTCACTCCTGAAATAACCTGTATCCCAGAGGGTAACATGTCAAATGTTTCTACCAACATCATAAGCTTTCAGAAAAACAAAGTCAAAAATCCCCCCCAGGGGGGGGAGGTTTCCCTCTCCTAGATCATGGTCTAAATGGAGCCCTAAGCGCCAAAGGAACCCTTAAGCCTGACGACATTTTATTTTATCCCAGGCAGGCAAGGCAGGCACACAGAGTGTCTGTGTACAGTTCAGTGGATGACCACTTACCACAGTGCAGTCAGTGTATTATTTTCCTCCTCACAATGTCTGTGTCCTCCTGGTCTGTTTATTACACATCATGACATTCTTGTATCTTCAGACAGAGACAGATAGACAGACAGACCGAGGGAGACAGAGGCACAGAGACAGAGACAGACAGAGAAAGAGAGAGAGTAGGAGAGAGAGACAGAGACAGAGAGACAGAGAAAGAGAAGAGAGAGCAGGAGAGAGAGACGGAGACAGACAGGACAGAGAGAAAGAGAGAGAGACAGAGAGAGACAGCACAGAGACAGAGACAGACAAAAGACAGACTGAGAAGTACTGAAATAGAGACAGAAACAGAGACAGAGAATGAATAAGTGACTGAATCATCTTTACAGATAAGTATTTCCTTTTTCTTTTTCAACCAGCCCTACAATAAGAGAGACAGAGAGAGAAAGAGAGACAGCGAGAGAGAAAGAGAGACATGAGAGAGAGGCAGTGAGAAACAGAGAGTGAAAGAAACAGAGAGCCAGAAAGACAGAGCAAGACAGACAGACACAGACATAAACTCAGAAGAGAACAAATACAATGAAGAAAAATGACAAACAAGGAAAACAGCACACAAAACAAGGATTAGAAATACACAGTGTAAAAGAAAAAAAAAGGTTTTATTCTCTTCAAAGATGAAATTTTACAACCCACTACTCTATACACACAAGTAAACACGCTTTCAGCCTTTTGTGTCAACGGAAACAAAGCAATTCAATTTCAGCCAAATGACTAGGGTTTTTTCTGTAGTTTTTTTGGTGTGTTTTTCTTCTTTTTTGCTCTTCAAATTCGGTCAACCATTCAGTTCATGAAACTAATGCAGTCTAAATGCCAGACGACCTGTTTACTCTCTCTCTCTCTCTCTCTCTCCTCTCTCCTCTCTCCTCTCTCTCTCTCTCTCTCTCTCTCTCTCTCTCTCTCTCTCTCTCTCTCTTCTCAAGAGACAGTCAGCCATTGCGCTGAAAAAGCTGAGGCAGGCTGATGATAGCATCACACAAAGCCCCCACTCCTCAACACTTCATTACACCTGTATACAAGCGAAATGAAAACTGCCCCTCCTCCCATCCATCCGCTAAAGCAGTTCTCTCTCTCCCTACTGTTATGCAATTGTTAAGATAGGGAGCTTTTTTTTTTAGTTTAGGAGAAAAATGTAGTGTGTGTACGTATGTGGGTGTGTGGGTGTGTGGGTGGGTAGGTTTGGTGCGTGCGTGCGTACGTGCGTGCGGATTTAGGTGGGTGTATGCATACAAGAAGTTGTGTATGTGTACTTGTTTCACCTGTGCAACTATTCTGACAAGATCAGCCGACAATTGTTATTGGTGTTGTGTGTTCCCCAGCTTAGCATTTTTATACGTTTTTAGCTGTGTCTCCCTCATGCTATCTTGAAATCACATTTACACAGTATGAAGACATTGAGTGAGAAGCTAGGAACAAAAAAAGAGAAAGAGGTGGGGGATAGATAGATAGATAGATAGATAGATAGATAGACAGACAGACAGACAGACAGACAGACAGACAGACAGACAGACAGACAGACAGATAGATAGATAGATAGATAGATAGATAGATAGATAGATAGATAGATAGATAGATAGATAGATAGATAGATAGATAGATAGATAGATAGATAGATAGATAGATAGATAGATAGATAGAGACAGAGACAGAGGCAGAGGCACAGACAGAGAAGAGAAGTTTGTGCGTAGGTCTTGTTTTCAAGTACTTCATCATTCAAAACATGATCATGTTTCACACCCTGCCTATCATACATTATCCTACCTGTCCCACCCACTGTGCCCCATACCTTACCTTCACCCCATCTCTGATGACAGGGGAGTAAACACACCACCTCCTCTCCTGCCTGGGACTGACAGCACACGTTTGCTGCGGATGACTGCATGCTTGGTGAATTGTTCACTCTAAGCAAAGAGTTGGTACCCCATACGGTGAGTCCAAACAGCGACCCTACTGCCGTTTGTGTGACATCTATCCCATACCGTGAGTCCAAACAGCTACCCTGCTGCTGTTTGTGTGGCATGTACCCCATAGGGTGAGTCCAAACAGCTACCCTGCTAGTCCAAACAGCTATCCTGTTGTTGTTTCTGTGGTGTTCTGACCATGAAATTTGATGAGGGTCTTCCCATAGCCATTAACCCAACATCAAGTTTCCCTCTGACATATTCTGTGCCACTGTTTGTCTCTTTCTATAAGTGTGTGGTGTGTGTGTGTGTGGAAGGGTGTGGGTGTCAGGGAGAACAAACAAAATGGCAGTTTTACGTTTCAGTATGCTGAGGAAGACTTGGGACATAAGACGTCTTCTTTACAACTCTGTACCTTACTTTTTCCATATTAAGAGATCGGTTAATGAGTTCGTATTTGTTTCTCTTCATCTTTTTTCTTATTTCTGATTCTTTCTGTACAAAGGTATTCTGTTTATACTCACTCATTTATTTTTTTACACACAACTTTATACACTTTTGTTCTTCAATAAAACTTTGCAGTATTAGATGTCAAAAAATGTACATTTCCATCAGCAGTTCTGGTTCAGGAAAATAGTCTCAGCCACCAGTTTTCCATCTCTCTCTTTCTATTTTAGAGTGGCAGCAATGTTGCAACTGTAATAATACCGGTGATGGCATTTTCATGTCTGAATGTGCATATACGGAAGAGTTGTTTTCTCACCTTTGCACTTTAGTAATTTAGTTTAGATGAAACTAAAGATACAGTAATCGTTATAATATTATCATTTCTTTAGCCTTCATTTCCCCAAACTTTCTATAGAAATATTTACGATAACAAAGTCAGAAGATGTTTGCATAACACTCTTGAGTAGCTTTTTATTTAGAGCTCCCTTAAGTCTTGGTGTTTTAGAATTTTGATTTTAGCAAAGTTCCAAAGTTAAGAAAATGTGTATTTCCATAAGCATGTGTTGTGTTGTTTTTTTTTAAATAATCTCAGCCAATACTATTCCTTCTCCCTTTATTCAGTATAACTATGGAAGCAGTGTTGAAGCAACTAGGACAGAACTGGTCTGCCAGGGTCACTGTCTGTTCTGCAGTCCTTCCTTCTCTTCAGCCTCCTCTCAGGGGACACTGGTGTCATCACGCGGTGTCCACTCTCAGCCCTGACTGTCAACACACTGTGTCCACAGGGGGACGGATAGCCTAGTTGTCAGAACATTGCGCTGGCAATTTGACGACCCAGGTTCGAGTCCAGTTGAGGAGATTTTTCTCCTGGAGTTAACGTCAGTGCTGACTCCACTCTCCCCAAAAGTCCTTCGGATGAGAC
>CM060322.1:62937218-62939718 GCA_030674155.1 Stramonita haemastoma
GAGAGAGAGAGAGAGAGAGAGAGAGAGAGAGAGAGAGAGAGAGAGAGACAGACAGACAGACAGAAGACAGACAGACAGACAGACAGACAGACAGACAGACAGACAGAGACCTAGACAGAGAGAGAGATAAAGAAGAGAGAGAGAGAGAGAGAATAGAGAGAAAGAGCAGACAGACAGACAGACAGAGAGATAGAGAGAGAGAGTAGAGAGACAGAGACAGAGAGACAGAGACAGAGAGGAGAGAGAGAGAGAGAGAGAGAGAAGGGGCGGGGGGAGGAAGAGAGAGAGGGGGAAAGGGAGGGAGAGAGAGGGAGATAGACACGGAGAGAGGGAGGGAGGGAGGGGCACCATTTTGGGTTGAAAACTGATGAAATGTTCCCCTTTCCTGACGCCCTCCAACACGGAATGAGATTTGCCCACCAAAGGGGAAGGCAAGTTTTTTGTTGTTGGTGTTTTTTCTTCATTCTTACTTGAAGGTGCTGGCTTTGACTTGATTAGACAACAAGAGGGAATCCCTCCCTGCCTCCCTTCTCCTCCTCTTCTTCTCTTTCCTTCCTTCTCTTCTAGGAAGACCTTGCAATTCCTCTCTTTCTTCCTCTCTATTCGATCATGTCATAAAAAATTGACCCGTAGGTAATGTAGTCTGGATGTGGGATGTCAATCATAAAAATAATCAAGGAAATTCTTTATTCTATTTTTAACATACTCTCAGCATTCTGTCTCTCTCTGTCTCTGTCTGTCTCTGTCTCTGTCTCTGTCTGTCTCTCTCTGTCTTTCTCTCTTTGTCTGTCTGTCTGTCTGTCCGTCTGTCTGTCTGTCTATCTCTCTGTCTCTCTCTCTCTGTCTGTCTGTCTCTCTTTGTCTGTCTGTCTGTCTGACTCCCTCTCTCTCCCCCCCTCCCCCCCCCCCTCTCTCTCTCTCTCTCACACACTCTCGCTCTATGGATATCCCCTTCTGGATGTGTTTTCTATGCAAAGTGGCCAACCTCTGTACATCACTTCACTGAGCTGATCAGAAGAGAAAAGATGTCAGGTTTCTAAGAGGGATCGGGTGAGGTGGTGATGGGGGTGATGGGACTAAGGAGAGGATGAAGACGTGGAGAGATGGATGGGAAGGAATGGGGGGGGGGGGGGGTTCAGGAAAACGAGTGCTGTAAAGAAAGAATAGAATGAGTTCAGAGAAGACTGTTTTGGATGTATACCTGTATGTGCGCATAACATGTCACAGAAGAGGGGAGACAGAGTACCTTAAGATGGAAGGTACCCATTGAAAGTTGGGTGAACCGGGGGACTGTACTGAAGCCAAGGTGAATAAACGGTTACCCATCCAATTGGTAAACATGCTCGAAGCTGCTTAACCTTGGCTTGGGGGAAAGCAAGTGCTCTGACCACTGAGCTATGACAAAAAGTTCTAAAAAGCTAAATTGGGGGACCAGCTGTGCAAGTCTAGTCTTGATCAAGATCACGGTCAAAGGACATGGTCTTTACACAGTCACCGAACTCAAACCCTCAGGTACCATCGTCTGTGCAGAAGGAACCAGAAACATGGGTATTTTCAAGGACTGTTGAGATGCAACCAGTTATGGCAGTGTTTGATTATGTCCAGAAAGTTAAAAACACCAGCTTGTGGAGAAAACTATAAAAACACGCATATATACTAGTTCTTCCCGTATTCCTGAAAACATGTGAGTCCTGGTATATAACAGACCTGCAGGGAAGAACGGAAGCAGTGGAAACTGAATAAAAGAGAAAAATTTCAACTGTAAAAAACACCCACATATACTAACATTTTTCCTTATTCCTAAAGACATGCGAGTCCTGGTGTATAACAGACCTGCAGGGAAGGAGAAGAAAAGCAGCGGAAACTGCAAACAAGAGAATAATCTTTAGCATCTCTTTCCTGGATCATAATCAGGGATGAGGAAGTTTCCAACATTACCAGACATGCCACAGACAGCTTTTTAGCATACATTCAGTGTAGCTCTTCATTCATGTCTTTCGTGAATGGATTCTTTAAAAGCTTTGCTGAATAATCAGACATTAAGGAAGGACGGTGGCAGGATGGTTAAGACGTTCGCCTGCCAATATGTAAACCGCGAGTTTCTGGGTTCGTACCTAGCTCGCCCTTTCTTCTCAGTTTGACGAAAAAATCGAACTGAATGTCAAAGTCATTCGGATGAGACTATAAACCGAGGTCCTGTGTGCGAACGTACGCAGATCGTCTGGCGCACACGTTAAAATCCCGATCCGCCTTTCGGAAGAGGAGGCCATCGTGTGCCGGTAGGAGCGGATGACAAAATTAAAAAAGAAACCAGCATGCACGCAGGTGTCGTGTCTAGACACCATCCCTGAGAGGGAAAAAAATAATGGGTAGGCGCTGCACTTGTGGCAACGCGCTCTCCCCGGGGAGAGCAGCCCGAATTTTACGCAGAGAAATCTGTTGTGACATAAAGTGGTATAAAATAAAATAAAATAAAATAAATAAAATAAAAATTAAGACA
>CM060322.1:62949718-62952218 GCA_030674155.1 Stramonita haemastoma
TTTGACTTGACTTTGATAGACAGACAGACAGACAGACAGACAGACAGACTGACTGACTGACTGACTGACTGACACCTCTAGCTTTCTTTCCTTTTCTATTTTTTTTGGCAGAGGTTCAAAAACCATTTACGTCTAGCTTGCAATGTATTTGCTTTGTCAGATTCTATTGCAGTGTAAATAAACACAGTAAGCATTTTATTCCATCAAATTTTCTGTTTAAGATCGTTTCACAGACAGGAACCTGATTGGAATTTTTGCGGAGTATAACCGATGTTTGATGTTAGTGATATGTTTAGATTGACAGAAAAAACTCTCTGTGTGTGTTGGTGGGGGGAGGGGAGGGTGTGTTTTGTGTGTATGCGTGCGTGCGTGCGTCCGTGCGCGTGTGTGTGTGTTGTGTGTGTGAGAGAGAGAGAGAGAGAGAGAGAACTCGAACTCGAACTCGAACTCGAAAGGTTTATTCATGAAAAAAGGCCATTGGCCCATACATGAAGGGGGTTGCCGAATAACGATAACGATAATTGCTTTAAGCTGACACACAACGCTACTCCAAGCCATGGAAACCACAGCATTGATTAGTAATGTACATCGAGACACAAACTCTTTACTGTCCAGATATGTTACGGCATTCCGAGCCTTTCTTTCGTCCAGTCTTTGTCACAAACACACCCTTAGGTCTAGGCTAGGCCTAGCCAAGAGACTGCTGTAATAGGTCTCTAAGTGTCGCTAAGTCCCTTGAAGCACACGATAGGGTCTCCGTGTGTAGTGTGTTCTGGATACGCTTGCCATTCCGCAAACTGGCGAGTTTGACACGTTCCTCTTTTAGCATGTTTTTCTCTTGCTGTTTGACAAACCAGTACACACATACTGGCTCAGTGTCTGGTTGGCATGCACACTGGATCACAATGTCGTCTGACTCACACGTCACAATATCTTCACCGTCTGAATGATGTAGCACAGATTTTCTAAAGTGTGTATTTCTTTGTCTGTCTCTTAGCCTTCTCTGTACGGATCTATCAGTTAGAGTAGCCACGTACTGTTTGACATTTCTTCTGTCGAATGCACCAACAATATTATCATCGTTCACCTCAGGCTGCAAAACACACATATCAGCACAGTCACTACAATCAGACATACAGGGAGGTTCTAAATCAACCGATGATGGCAACTTAACTGATGTTTTTGTGTTGATGTCCTGTGTGTGTGTTGTTGGTAGGTCTATTCCATGTGTATCTACACATGCTGTATTCCCCTGTTCTACTCCACTGTCAGGCAGACTCGAGGCACTGAGGACACAGTCACTTTCACACACAACACTTGCCTGCTTCTCTTTATGCTTTCGAGACCGTTCAACATCTCGTCGTCTTTGAGGAAAACGATTTTTTCCTGTAGTACTGTGCTTGTGTGCTGCGATTCACTGTTGGATCCGCCATGTTGGTTGACACTGTTGTGTCCACTGGTTTCAGTCGCAAGACAAAAACCACGCTGTCCCCTTCTCCTGCCACTTTCCAGCTGGAAACTGCATTGTCGGTCAGCAGGGCGCCTAAGGTCCTCTCCACAGCCGCTGGAAGTCCAGTAACTGGCATTTTTGAATGAATTTCTAGTTTTACTGCTGCTCACAGAAAATGTACGCCCTGTCCGCTTCACTTCTCGTGACCGCCCCGAGAGAGAGAGAGAGAGAGGAGAGAGAGAGAGAGATGAGAGGAGAGAGAGAGAGAGAGATGTGTGTGTGTGTGTGTGTGTGTGTGTGTGTGTGTGTGTGTGTGTGTGTGTGTGTATGTGTGTGTGCACGTGTGTGTGTGTGAGTGTGTGTGTGTGTGTGTGAGTGTGTGAGTGTGTGTGTGAGTGTGTATGTGTGTATGTGTGCACGCGCCCGCAGACATGCGTTCATTAGCGTGTGATTGTGCTGCAGTGTACACTTTTAATCTCAGACATTGAAATTCCAATTGAATCAAACACAGAGGTCCGTGGATAATTTTTTTTTAAAAAGAAGAAAAAGAACAACATAGGGTTTCTACATTTTCATTCACAATTTTCCAACAAAAGCAAAGGCAGACACTGTTTAGATAAATCGAAGTGTAGCTTACATGACAACCGAAAAATATCAGCAGGGAAAAGAAAGAGGAGAATATGAGTTTTCCTCTCTAAAGGGATAATGGGGAAAATACGATTACTAAGGTGAAGAGGGGGTATGCAAAAAAGCTGGGACAAATAAGACACGGGGCGGGGGTGCGTGGTGGTGGGTGGGTGGGGTAGGGGGGTAGAGGGGTGTGGGGTGGGGGGAGTTGCTAGCTCGCTAACATTTTCGGTTGAAAGCTGATGAAATGTCCAGCTTTCTTGGCGTCTGGGAGACCTAACGAGGTTTGTGCGAGAGAGACGAAGACATTTCTTCTTTTCACTTCAGGGCCCACGCTTGGACCTGATTACAAGACAAGGAAACTGCCAGTCTCAACCCTCCCCCCGTTCTTCCCTCCTTCTCCCAATCTGCCCTTCTTCCCCT
>CM060322.1:62959718-62962218 GCA_030674155.1 Stramonita haemastoma
GGGGGTGGGGAGTTAGGTTTTTGTGTTTAGTTGAAAGGGGATGGGGGGAGGGTGGGTGCGTGTGTGTGTGTGTGTGTGTGTTGTGTGTGTGTGTGTGTGTGTGTGTGTGTGTGTGTGTGTGTGCGTGTGTGTGTGTGCGTGTGTGTGTGTGTGTGTGTGTGTATGTATGTGTGTGTGTGCTTGTGTGTGTGTGTCTGCCTTTCTGTCTGTCCGTCTGTCTGTCTGTGGGCTTGCATGCGTGTATCTGTCTGTCTTTCTGTCTGTCTGTGAGCTTGAGTGCGTGTATCTATCTGTCTATCTGTTTGTCTGCCTGTCTGTTAAACAGAGAGACAAACAGAGTTTATATTTTATATTTTATGTGTGTTTCTGTGTGTGCGTTCATCTGCTGACGCATTCATATCAATTCTAATCAGCACAGATTCAATATCAAATCCACATTTTCTGCTAAAATCTTGAAAACGCATAATACATTTTTGTTCCTAAAACAGTTAATTCTACATAAAGGTATTGTGTCAAGGTGACCCCAGAATATCTGTATAAGGTTAACGTTTACGAGTTGTAATGTCTGTCGCTGTAATTACATCTACCAATAAGCTGTCGTTAGTTTCTTAAAATGTGAAATACAACACAAGTTTCGACATTTTTTTTTGCATCTCTGTAGTGAGTTGGCCACCATTTCAGCTGAAGAAAGCTTTAAGCACACCGAAAAATTAACTTGTTCAGCCAGATACTAGGGTGTTGTGTTCTTTACTTTTGGTTTGCTTTTGTATAATCCCAAACATTTGTTCTCATGACTTGCGGGTTTTTTTGTTAATGTTCCCTGTGGAAAGCGGTTTGTAAATGATGTTGGCGAAGTTTGTGGAAGAAAAGCAAAACAGAAGAGGATGGAGAGTATGTGGAATGTTCCAGCATAAATTTAAACAGTGGAAGTCTAAAAAAAAAAAAAAAGAGAGAGTAATAGAAAAATGTGTATGGAGATGAATGAGCGATGTGGTTATAAAAAAAAATGATAACGTGTTGAATGTGGTTGTAAATGTTTGTGTGAGGGGTGGCGGGGGGATGAGTATGTGTGTGAGGGGGGGGGGGGCGGGGGGCGGTGGGGGGGGAGTGTGTCTGTGTGTGTGAGAGAGAGAGAGAAGTTCTTAAAAACACATTTATGACGCTCCACCACGAAATGAGTCGCTTAGCACATTACCCAATTTTGCGCTAGGAGCCTTTAAAGGCAGGTGGGGGTCAAGTTGTCAATTTTGTGATTTTGATTGATTATTAAACTAGATCTGTTTATTTATCTTATAATACAATATCAAGATATCATTTTTATTCCTTTTGCTTTTAAATGTGTTTTGAAAATACCAAAGCACTCATTCTGACAACCTGTTACTAAATTAAACTTGCCCGTTTCTCATTTTGTCACATCCTGCAGTCTATCATTTCAATTTGTAATAATGTTGCACAGAATTGTCCAATTTTCAATCTGTTTTTTGTACTTGATAGCCACTTTATTGCACATTAATAACATGTCAATAACTAAGAATTGTCCTCATGTGCACTCCGTCTCATTATGTGGTGGAGCGTCACATTTAAGAAAACAATATTTATCAAGCGTACATAAAGGTAGAAATTATGTCAACATACTTAAATATATCTCTAAAACCAATGTTAACATTGTAATATCTGTAATTGCATCCAACAATAAGAAATCGGGTTTTTATTTTGTTTGTTTGTTTTTTTTATTTAGTGCGAAATATAACACAACTTTTACGTTTCAACGTCTCGGCTTCTTCTATCAGAAAACCTCACAAATTGCCATCAAAACTTGGGCGTTTTTTTAGGTCCCTAAGGAACGCGACTTGTAAATGATCTAGGCGGAGTTTGAGAACGAAAGAGAAAATAAAAAAGGATGCTGTCTGTGTGTGTGTGTGTGTGTGTGTGTGTGTGTGTGTGTGTGTGTGTGTGTGTGTGTGTGTGTGTGTGTGTGTGTGTGTGTGTGTGTGTGTGTGTGTGTGTGTAGCGTGTGTGTGTTTCACTGTTTGTGTGTGTGTGTGTGTGAGTGTCTGTGTGTGTGTGTGAGTGTGTGCGTGTGTATGTAGTGTGTGTGTGTGTGGGCTGTGTGTGTGTGTGTGTGTGTGTGTGTGTGTGTGTGTGTGTGTGTGTGTGTGTGTGTGTGTGTGTGTAGTGTGTGTGTGTGCAAAAAATGTTCTGCATAACATGAGAAGCAGGAGTTTTCAAAAAACACAACCTGTGAGGTCGTGAAAACGAATGAATGATGTTGCTGACACTTGATGAGATGCCCAGTGTGTTGTGTGTGTGTGTGTGTGTGTGTGTGTGTGTGTGTGTGTGTTGTGTGTGTGTGTGTGTGTGTGTGTGTGCGTGCGTGCGTGTATGTGTGTGTGTGTGTGTGTGTGTGTGTGTGTGTGTGTGTGTGTGTGTGTGTGTGTGCGTTGTGGTGTGTGTTGTGTGTGAGTGTGAGCGTGTGTGTGTGTGAGTGTGTGTGTGTGTT
>CM060322.1:62979466-62991966 GCA_030674155.1 Stramonita haemastoma
ACAAACCTTTTTCGGAGGCAGAAATAAACTGGGAAGCCAAACAAACGATCTTGCTCATACACTGATTGGGTTTTCTTTCCGATCAGCATCATTGGAGTGCAACCCACCCAACGTGGCATGCTCTTCGTGTAATGTTCTCCTTTACATTTCAAAGTTGATACAGAAAAATAACTTAATGTTGTTCTTTAATCATTGGATGGTAAAAAGTAACATTGAGGCCCTTTTTTTTTCAAAAGGGAAGCAAGAGAAGAAGGGGGGGGGGGGGGTTGCCGAGGAGGGGGGGTTGTAGGTTTGATTACAATTATAGAAGTGTCAGAGAGAGTAGATGAGACATAATGGTACAAAAGGTGGAAGATTTAAAAGTAAAGGAGAGAGAGAGGGGGGGAGAGAGAGAGAGAGAGAGAGAGAGAGAGAGAGAGAGAGGAGAGAGAGAGAGAGAGAGAGAGAGAGAGAGAGAGAGAGAGAGAGACAGACAGACAGACAGACAGACAGACAGACAGACAGACAGACAGACAGACAGACAGACAGACAGACAGACAGAGACAGAGACAGACAGACAGACAGACAGACAGACAGACAGACAGACAGACAGACAGACAGAGACAGAGAGAGAGAGAGAGAGTGAAACAGAGAGACAGACGCAGAGAGAGGGAGAGAAGAAAGATGAGGAAGAGGGAAAGACAGACAATAATCAGATAAACAGACAAAAAGCAGAGAAAGAGGGGGAAAAAATGAACACTATCTCAATTGTCATCGTCATAATATCGCACTAGCTTCTGCTAAGCACTAAAAGAAGAAGAAACTCAGAAACGAACATGACCAATGATAAGAATGATGCACATGTATAAACAAATGATACGTGACGGCGTATAATAAAATGATGTGATAACTGGGCTGCCATATGATAACGCTCTCCAGCCACCAGCATAATTATAACAACCTAGCATTGATACAAACAATAAACATGTGCATTATCCTTTTTTATATTTTACAATTTTGATATACACGGACATCAGTAGAGAACCGAACAACCCAGGCCAAGACATTATCTTCCCCCTGCAGGAAATAATCACAGCTTTATCTTAACACGCCAATTTTCTGCAAGCTGTAAACGCCACTTGTCTTACAATAAATAAAATCCTGTCCCTTTCCTATACGCTTAAGTTTGCATCTCTAACAGTGATGTATCACAGACAGAAAGATCGCGCATTTTTGACAAGATAAAAGTTTTTGAATATAAAGATTAAAACCGACACAAGAAAATCAGAAATCAAATGATAATGAAGAAAGAACACGAACAGGTTGAAGATTAAATAAAAAGTAAACGCGACAAAGGTGGAAAACTACATTTAAAAGAAAAAGAAAAAATCGAAAAAAAGGTTGAAAATTGAATGGACAGAAATGAAAACGAAAAAAGATTGGAAATCAATGAAAAGAAGAAAAAAACAGAAAAAGGTCAAAACTTAAATTTAAGAAAGAAGGAAACGAAAAAGCTTGAAGATTAAATAAAAAGAAAAAACACAAAAGGCTAAAATTAAATTGACAAAAAGGATATAAAAAAGGTTAAGAATTTGACATCGACAAAAAGCCTTTTGTTTTAAAAAGGAAAGACAAAACTCCACTTCAAAGATAAAAAGAAAGAAAGAGCCAGAAATTTAAAGAAAAGTAAAACAACGAAATCAATACAAAATTAAGTGGAAAAAAGAAAGAAACGGAAATGTTCAGAAATAAAAGGGAAAGATAAAGAGGTCTTCAACAGCTTTTCTCTGATTTGTCTGGGCACTGAAAGAGAAAAATTGAGATGAAAACAAAACTTTCACAGAGGCGGGAATACTCTGACAGCCCGATAAACGATCTTACCCATACAATTATCCTTTTTGCTCAAGATCAGCATCATTTATTAAGAGTATCCCACTCAACGAGGCAAAGCCTATATTTGCTGTGATGCTATCCATTTCGTTTATTTCCAGCTTGCTAAAACAAATTAGTTATTCTTTCAATTTTTTTAAGAGCTGCAATCACACCTTCGGATGCTGAGGTTTTTATACGCTTTATAGATCAAAGATGAGTCTATTCGTTCATTCAATCATATGTTCAAAACGTGTATGTTATCTGAGTCAGATGAATCTTTATTACTGTTTCTCATAGGCAATTCTAATCAAACGGTTTTCAGGGAGGGCGGGTGTGGAGCCTTTAGAGATAGAAAAAAATCTCGAGAACATTACACGATCTACGATCAGAAATAAAATAAGAGAGAGACATAGAGAGAAAGCTAGAGAGTGAGAGAGAGACAGACAGAGAGAGAAAGCTAGAGAGAGAGAGAGAGAGAGAGAGAGAGAGGGTGTGTGTGTGTGTGTGTGTGTGTGTGTGTGTGTGTGTGTGTGTGTGTGTGTGTGTGTGTGTGTGTGGTGAGAGAGAGAGAGAGAGAGAGAGAGAGAGAGAGAGAGAGAGAGAGAACAACCCAGTGCAGTGCAGTGTAATATAATACAGAAAGACTGTACTATAACACCAGTTCAACGCACTGCAAAGAAACACACCCAAAGCAGTTGCAACACAATACCACACCACACGAAAAAAAAAAGAAGAAGAAAAATTCGATACATTATGAAACAAAACAAAACAACAAAAAATTCGATACAACATAAAACAAAACAAATTTTAAAAAATTCGATACAACATAAAACAAAACAAAACAACAAAAAATTCGATAAAACAAAACAAAACAAAACAATAAAACATCGATACAACATAAAACAAAACAACACAACAAAAATCCAATACAACATAAAACAAAACAAAACGATAATCACATAATATACACCAAAAAAACAAACAAACAAACAACAACGCATCCTTTTTCTCCTTCATCATAACTTGCACTCAAAACAACTCGCTGTGACCTTCACGAGAACAAAACCCTCAAAGACACATACATTCACCGTAACCAACACAACTGCCAGAAAGATCACACACAAAAAAAACCCACACTAGAATCAACCAAGAGACCTGAAGACGAGACGAGAAATATAAGATAAAAAAAAATATCATTAACCAACTTCGCATCATGCTGTCTCAGGTCTGTAAGAAGAAAAAAAAGTTTAAAAAATATAGAAAAAAACCACTATATCAGAAGAAGCCACAGCGGAGGCTGAGATCGAGATGCTAGCAAGGTAAATGACCTGACTAATCATTTATTTTTGTCTTGCACAACTGGCAACATCGGCGCCAACAGACTTCACACACAGACTGGGGCAGGTTTGTTTTGCGTGAAACAGACGATAGGCACCGTATCAGATTACAGTCGTTTAGAGTTCAACAAAGAACGCGTGTTCAGAGAGAGAAAGAGAGAGAGGGGGGGTGAAGAGAGAGGGGGGGGTGGAGAGAGAGAGAGAGAGAGAGAGAGAGAGAGAGAGAGAGAGAGAGAGAGAGAGAGAGAGAGAGAGAGAGAGAGAGAGAGAGAGAGAGAGAGAAGACAGACAGACAGACAGACAGACAGACAGACAGACAGACAGACAGACAGACAGACAGACAGACAGACAGACAGACAGACAGACAGACACAGACACAGACAGACAGACAGACAGACAGAGACACAGACAGACAGACTGAGACAGAGAGAGACAGAGAGAGACAGAGAGACACAGAGAGAGAAGTACTACCCTGATATATACTTTCAACATTGCCCAAACAATTGAAAATCTTAAATAAATTCATGACAGTAACAGTTATGACGACGGAACACAGTTAATGCTGTAATCATATCGCTTATTCTATAGTTGATCACACTGTTGATCATATCGTAGTTACATCTTGCTGATGCTAAGATGTAGGAGACCAGGCCTGAACAATGAAATGATGCCCCAGCAAACCCGAGAACCTCAGAGCAAAGAAGGAATAGATCTAGATTGCCTTATAGGGAATGTTGAAATATATGCTGAATTGATTGTTTTATTGTGAATGGTGAAATATAGACTTAACTGATTGCCTTATTGTGAATGGTGAAATATATGCTGAACTGATTGCTTTATTGTCAATGGTGAAATATATGCTGAACTGATTGCCTTATTGTGAATGTTAGGATATATACTTAACTGATTGCCTTATTGTGAATGTGTGAATATATAGACTTAACTGATTGCCTTATTGTGAATGTGTGAATATATAGACTTAACTGATTGCCTTATTGTGAATGTGTGAATATATAGACTTAACTGATTGCCTTATTGTGAATGTGTGAATATATAGACTTAACTGATTGCCTTATTGTGAATGTGTGAATATATAGACTTAACTGATTGCCTTTCTGTGAATGTTGAAATATATGCCGAACTGATTGCCGTGCTGAGAATAGTGAACTAATTATATGCTGAACTGATTGCCTAACTGTGAATGGTGAAATATATGCTGCACTGATTGCATTATTGTGAATGGTGAAATATATGAACTGATTGCCTTATTGTAAACGGTAACATATTTGCTGAACTGATAAAAACAACAACAAAAAACACCTTGTACATGAGACATGTTCACTATATGAACGTAGTAAATCAAAAGACAAACCAAAAGGAAAGAGACAAAAAAACAACCAAAAAAACCATCTTGTAGATGACACAATTCCAGTATATGAATGTAGTAAATCACAACCAACCCAAAAAGGAAGAAGACCAAAAAAACAACAACAAATAAACAGCACAAATGAACAATAATGTCACAGAATGGACATTCCCCCAGGCACAGGAAGCCAGACAAAACCATCAACTTTGCCAGACATGAAATCATCACAGCATTATCCAAACACTCCAATTTTCGGCAGGCCATAAACATGGCTTCTCTTCTCCTGCATGATGTCACCTCTCTTCTCAATTCTGCATCCGACAAAAGACAAAACTAAACAAAACTAAACAAAAAAAGAAAAACTAAACTAAAAATTCAAGTTTGACTCTGATACTCTGTGGGGAAGCCGAGGAGGCCTGTCAGTATAGTGATGATGATGATGATGATGATGATGATGATGATGATGATGATGATGATGATAATAATAATAATAATAATAATAATAATAATAATAATAATAATAATAATAATAATAATAATAATAATAATAATAATAATAATAATAAAAAACCGGGATTTATATAGCGCTGAATCTTGTAGAGTACACAAATCAAATCAAGTATAAATAGCATCCCCACCTTCTGGAAATTCTGTGCGAGGCATTTCCCCTTTTCTATCCCTCTCTTTGTTTCAGCATTATTCTTTTTTTCTTTTGGTCACCTCCTTCTTGTCTATTTTCTGCCTTCATAGTCCATTCCGAGTTCTTCAAGACCACGGTTGGGTTCGCCAGGGCTGCCTTCTCTCACCTGTACTCTTCAACCTCTTCCTCGAAAACATCATGACAGAGACACTGCAAAACCACCACACTTCCATCTCCATTGGTGGAAGACCCCTTTGCAACCTCAGATTTGCAGATGACATTGACCTCATGGGCAGCAGCAAACAAGAACTGCAAATCCTCACAGACAATTTAACAGATCGAGCGAGCGCATACGGCATGGAGGTCAGTACAGAGAAATCAAAGATCATGGTCAACAGCACGAGTAATGACATCACGGAAATAAAGATGAATGGAGAAACACTAGAAGAGGTGAGCCAATTCAAATACTTAGGCTCCATCCTAACAAAAGATGGCACATCAAACAATGAAGTGAAAGCTCGCATTGCAACAGCAACATCTGCTCTAGTCAGACTCGAGAAGATCATCAGAAGCAACAACATCAGCTTCTGCACCAAATACCACCTTTACAAATCCCTCGTGATATCTATCCTCCTATATGGCTGTGAATCATGGACTCTGACAGCAGAGTTAGAGAGGAGAATCCAAGCATTCGAGAACAAGTGCCACAGAAGACTCCTCAAAATATCATACAAAGAACACAAGACCAATAACTATGTGATAGAAGAAATCAAAAAGCGTGTGGGCCCCCAAGAGCCTTTGCTCTCCACCATAAAGAGGAGAAAGCTGATGTGGTTTGGTCACACCACAAGACACAACACCCTAGCAAAAACCATCCTGCAAGGAACAGTCGAGGGCAAGAGAAGAAGAGGCCGCCAAAAGAAATCATGGGTTGACAACATCAAAGACTGGACCGCCCAACCCCTGCAACACCTCCTACTAGCCACGCAGGATCGTGAAGCATGGAAAAAGATCTCTGTTGCGTCTTCTCTCATGTCCCCCCTACGTCCTTTGGGACATGGGACTGAGTGATTCTGGACACAGCGGGTCAGGAGGAGTTCAGTGCCATGAGGGAACAGTAGTACATAGTCCATTCTCGTGCTTTTTTTTTTTAGAGAGACGTAAAAGGTAACACTTCTCTCCCTTGCAGAAATCAGATACACTGAGCCTGACTTTTCAGGCACTTAATGGTAGAGCAACGCATTTTCACTCATAATTTATGAAAGACGACAATAGTTACTATCTCAGTGTTCGAAGAAGAAAAACGTTTAAGATTTTCTGGCAGTAATTATTCATAAACAATTTCCAGCTCTCAGGCAGAGGCACAGAACCTGTAACAATTACATAAAATAATGGTAAAATAATGGTAGTTTTAGAATAAAACCAGAAAAAGAATTACCCTCACTCATACACACACAAGCACACACAGGTATGCACGCATGCATACACACACGTACACACATACACACGCACACAAACAATCACATGCACACGCACACAAACACGCACACACACACACACACACGCACGCACACACACACACACACACACACACACACACACACACACACACACACACACACACACACACACACACACACACACACACACACACACACACACCTGGAGGAAAAGAGACAAAGACAGGTGAAGAAAGAAAGTAAAACTGCCACATTAATCAACCCTATCCACAACTCTGACAATCTTTCTTTAAAAACAAAAACAAACAAACAAGCAAACAGTAATACAAACAAATGTGACAAAACTCACCAAAAAAAACAATGATCATACAATGATTAAAACTGCCAACGATACCTATCTAGCTTTGGAACCCGATAAACCCAATTCCAAATTTTAAAAAAAGTTGCTAAAAAGCTAAACTAAAGGGGAGAAAGTGACAATAATGTCACAGAATGGACATTTCCCCAGGCACAGGAAGCCAGACGAAACCATTAACTTTGCCAGGCATGAAATCATCACAGCATTATCCAAACACTCCAATTTTCGGCAGGTCATAAATATGGCTCGTCTTCTCCTGAATATCATCGGCTCTCTGTTTCTGCCTGTCTGTCTCTGTCTGTGTGTCTGTGTGTCTGCGTGTCTGTGTGTCTGAGTGTCTGCGTGTTGTGTGTTGCGTGTCTGCGTGTCTGTGTGTCTGTGTGTCTGTGTGTCTGTCTGTCTGTCTGTCTCTATCTATCTATCTATCTATCTATCTATCTATCTATCTATCTATCTATCTATCTATCTATCTATCTATCTATCTATCTATCTATCTATCTATCTCTCCCCCTCCCTCCCTGGCCCCCTCTTTCTCTCTATCTCTGTCTGTCTGTCGGTCGGTCTCCCCCCCCCTCCCTCTCTCTCTCTCCCTCTCTCTCTTTACACACACACACACACACACACACACACACACACACACACACACACACACACACACACACACCACACACACACACACACACACACACACACACACACACACGCACACACACTCCTTAACATCTCTATTCCTGATCAGACAAAAGACCAGATCAGAAATAAAACTGAATTAAGATTTTGGAAAAAACAAACACACAAACAAAACCTCTTTGATTTCTTTCTTCACAGCTGGCCTACATAATATAACATTTCAAGCAATAAAGTGGAGACAGAGAACTTAAGACACAAAGACAAAAAATAAACGGGGGAAAAAAGAGAGAACCCCCCCCCCCCCCCCCCCCAGAAATTGTTTGAAAATGATAGCCTCTGAAAAAAAAACTGAAACAAAGTCTTGAGAGACAGTTTAACAGAGAAAAAGCAGACATGACAAAAAGCAAAGCAAAAGAAGAACTTTCCATGCATGCCCACTTCTATTATTCTCATCTCACCTACAGATCTAGATCTGTCCGCCTCTCCTGTTTACAGCATCGTCTACTTATATCTCATTAGAATGCATGCATGTAAAGAGAGACAGACTGATAAATAGACAGACAGAAGGAGAGAGAGAGAGAGAGAGAGAGAGAGAGAGAGAGAGAGAGAGAGAGAGAGAGAGAGAGAGAGAGAGAGAGAGACAGAGACAGAGACAGAGACAGAGACAGAGACAGAGACAGAGAGAGTTGTGTAGCATTTTAAAATAATACTTAACAATGGAGAGAGAGAGAGAGAGAGAGAGAGGAGAGAGAGAGAGAGAGAGAGAGAGAGAGAGAGAGACAGACAGACAGACAGACAGACAGACAGACAGACAGACAGACAGACAGACAGACAGACAGACAGACAGACAGACAGACAGACAGACAGACAGACAGACAGAGAGGGGAACAGAGACGAAAAAGAGAGCAACACTGACATACTAACACTCGCAATCCAAGACTTATTCAGTTCCATGGTTTTACAGAGTAACCACAGGTAAAACAGGGGACGGGATAGCTCAGTGGTCACAGCACTCGCTTTCCCCAAGCTAAGGTTAAGCAGCATTGAGCGTGGTTACCAATTGGATGGGTGACCGTTTGCGCACCTTGGCTTCAGTACAGTTCCCCCAGTTCACCCAGCTGCAAATGGGTACCTGCCCTCTTGAAGGTCAGAAAAGGTAAAGCAGCGAGGGAAAGAGGAGATGGACGCCATTGCCCTCAATATGCTGGCCCCGACAAAAGCTGAGGTCTCTGATACCTCGCTCCCTCGCTGTTAGGATGTCGCCAGTGCCGGTGGGAACAGATGACAAGACTTACAAAACTGCATACACATGGGGACTGGATGTAAAAGAGCACATGAGTGCCTATTCCATCATCCTCGACATAAAAGAATAAACAAATCAATGAATAAATAACATTAATAGGAGATAACAGCGCAATCAGCTCCATGAAGGAGCCAGCCAGAGCCTCTTCTGTCCTACAACCATCATACTTGCTAAAACACGAACTCAAAACCTCCCAGCAAGGAGTCTAAAAGTCCTAACCACTGGCACCATCACATCTGGTGAGACGCAAAAAAACAACAACTCCCAAAGCAGTTTGCAGAGGTATAGGTGATCTGTACTCTTTCAACTGTACAGATTACCATCGAAAACAACTAGCACAAAAAGTAAAGACGATCAAGAAAAAAGCCAGAAACGAATCACAATGTTATAAACAAAGCCGAATTTCTCCATAAAGGAGAGAGAAAAAAAGAAAATAGCACCAAAAAAAAGAAAATAGCAATTAAAAAAAAAGATCTGAGATGTGAGAAAAAGATGAAGAGGTCTTGAACTAGATTGCATTACGTTGGGGAAGACTTTGAAGAAAAAGAGTAAAGGCAAAAACAACACGGCAAGAAGACGGAGATAAATTTGACAGCATGGCAAATGGGCAAATGGCTGCCGGCTTCAGGGAACCAGTCTTCATCTCTTTGTTTTTTGCAGAGCCGCTGCCACTAAAACACAAGCCTATAGGCCTGGGAATGCTGCTTGCAAAGAGGGGATTTCATTAGACAAGTCAGATCTTCCTGCAACAGAGTGTGGGTTGGCAGGGTGATTTTGTTGTACAGAAATCAAGATGACTGGCGAAAGAAAGTCAACATGTGGAGAAATAGGATACGATTGTTTGTTGTTTTGTTGTTTTGCTTGCATGATGTTAGGATTGTTGTTTGCTGTTTTCTTGAAAGATGCTAGTGTTGTTCTTTGTTATTTGCTTGAATGATGTTAGGGTTGTTGGTTGTTCTTTTCTTGAATTATAACTTATATCTCCATGCTGATACAATATTCTTCTTCAGGTCTTCACGAAAAACTTAATACAAAAAAATGAATACAGAGAAATAAAACGAGAAGTAAGATACATGATTAATATGTAGAGAATAAAACGGGGAAGAACCATAAAAAAACTGACAAACCAAAAGAAAGGTAGAAAAATGTAAACATACAACATTTACTCATAAAAATCCAGGGAAACGAAAAATAAGCAAACTAAGATAAAGGGGACCATGGCTAAACTTTGACAGTCAACTGAACCAAACTGCACACAAAAGGAAGAAAAAACAAACTTTCATAACATGATATCACCAATGTTCACAAAACTGTGGCAAAGCAAACCTAAACAAAATAAAGAAACGAAACTCTAACAAAAACATAGCATGAATCAAATACTCAAACACAAAGATGAATGGCTCAACATATCTTGCACTGGAAATACACGTCTCTTCTTTGTGGATGGATAAATAAAAGAAACTCAGGTAAAAACACGAGCAATAAAGCCAAACATGACTGTCTCTGTACACTATAAAACAACACTAATCAAACATGCATGCAGTAGAAAACCAAACTCAGCAGTTTGACGTGGATGTTACAAAAGGAACTCCCGGAAAGCCCCAGAACTTGGATGAAGACATTCACTTTTCCAAGCATGGAATCATCTCACAGCGTAATTTAACCTTTCCAATTTTCGGCCGGCTATAAACCTAAGTTGCATTCTCCTAAATGTCGGTGCTTTTTTTTCGTCTCTTTCTAAACTTCCCCGGATTCTGCATCCACAGCAGAAGAAATAAACTTGCTTCTTTTGGAAATGGTTTCCATTTTCCGATCAGGTGGAAACGCAAAGTCTAAAAAGATAAAGATAAAATATTTCTATAAAAAAAAATAACACAGAACAAACACCATCATCATTTTTCTTGTTCTCGTTTTTCTTTTCCTCCTTGTTCTTCTTGTTATTGGTCCTGTTTTTGTTCTTGTTATTGTTATTGTTGTTGTTGTTGATCTTCTTCTTCTTGTTGTCTTCTTGTTCTTGTTCTTGTTGTTGTGTTGTTGTTGTTGTTGTTGTTGTTCTTCTTCTTCTTCTTCTTCTTCTTCTTCTTCTTCTTCTTCTTCTTCTTGTTATTCTTATTCTTGTTCTTCTTCTTCTTCTTCTTCTTCTTCTTCTTCTTCTTCTTCTTCTTCTTCTTCTTCTTCTTCTTCTTCTTCTTGTTATTCTTATCTTGTTCTTGTTCTTGTCTTCTTCTTCTTCTTCTTCTTCTTCTTCTTCTTCTTCTTCTTCTTCTTCTTCTTCTTCTTTTTTTCATTCCTTCTTCTTCTTCTTCTTCATCTTCTTCTTCTTAACCTATCATAATCTTAACCCCCATCACCACCACCACCACCACTACTACCACCATCATCAGCAGTAGTCTTCGGTAACCATGCACGTAATTAGTTTTGTTATACAAAAAATACAATAAACCAGATGAAACAAAATGTTTGAAAGCAAGATGAACCTATCGGTATCAAACATAAGCACGAGACACCCCAAAGACTGAAAAAGACTAGCCCTGACCATGCCTGTATGTAGAGAAGAGAGAAAAAAACTGCACAACAGCCATTTCCATCAGAATAAAGGTAGTCTCCGTCAGTTGTTAAGCAATCATTTCCATCAGAATGGCAACTAGTGAAGCAGTCTCCGTCAGTTGTTAAGCAATCATTTCCATCAGAATGGCAACTTGTGAAGCAGTCTCCGTCAGTTGTTAAGCAATCATTTCCATCAGAATGGCAACTTGTGAAGCAGTCTCCGTCAGTTGTTAAGCAATCATTTCCATCAGAATCATAACTTGAGAAGCAGTCTCCGTCAGTTGTTAAGCAATCATTTCCATCAGAATCACAACTTGTGAAGCAGTCTCCGTCAGTTGTTAAGCAATCATTTCCATCAGAATGGCAACTTGTGAAGCAGTCTCCGTCAGTTGTTAAGCAATCATTTCCATCAGAATCACAACTTGTGCAGCAGTCTCCGTCAGTTGTTAAGCAATCATTTCCATCAGAATGGCACCTTGAGATCCCCAGTTGTTACCACATACTATTTACATGTAGGCCAAGATTTGAAGGAAAAGAGGCAATATCTAATGTGAAGTGTAGCCATAAGGACTGGCCAAGACACCAGAATTGCACTGCAGGAAAAGAGAAGCATGAACAAACACAAAAGCAAGCACAAGAAACAAAAACAAAACAAACCAAAAAAAACATGCACCACAAAAATTAGAACTCCGACAGAGTGAAAAATGAAGAAGGACTTCAACTTGATTGCATTGTCTCGTCGAAAACTAGAACAAGAGATTGAGAGAGAGAGAGAGAGAGAGAGAGAGAGAGAGAGAGAGAGAGAGAGAGAGAGAGAGAGAGAGAGAGAAGAGAGAGAGAGAGAGAGAGAAGAAGAAGACAGACAGACAGACAGACAGACAGACAGACAGACAGACAGACAGACAGACAGACAGACAGACGACAGACAGACAGGACAGACAGGACAGGACAGGTAGACAGACAGACAGACACAGACAGACATACAGACAGACAGACACAGACAGACAG